>JALMQS010000108.1:9350761-9663278 GCA_024734495.1 Forficula auricularia | reverse complement strand
CAGTGGGACCCCAGAAGTCTAAAAATTCAAAAACTAACCGCCCAAAATTGGGGGAGGGGGTGGTGTAAGGTCAAAAAATGAAAATCTTGCCCATTTACCAAACTCAACCAAATTTTGTATACATAATCAGTGGGACCCCAGAAGTCTAAAAATGCAAAAACTAACCACCTAAAATGGGGGGAGAGGGGTGGTGTAGAAGTCAAAAAATGAAAATCTTGGCCCTTTCTAGCCAAACTCAACCAAATTTTGTATACATAATCAAAGTGGGACTCCAGAAGTCTAAAAATGAACCAGCTAACCGCCCAAAATGGGGGAGGGGGCTCAAAAATTGAAATCTAGACCCTTGTACCAAACTCAACCAGAAATGTATGGCAGAAGTCAAGTGGATTCGGCCACATCAGAACACGTCAGCTTATTTCATCTTGGAGTAGATCTCTCAAAGTGTCAGCTAACGCAGGCAGGTGATCGTAACACTTCCGCTATATTATATGCTATATATCATTACATAGAGAATATATTGTAAGAATTTAACGATAATCAAAAAACCAATAAAAGATTTAGGCCATTTTGTTGGATTATCTTTCTAAAAGTCATCATCATCATCATTGAGTATACAGTCCTAAGACTGGTTTGATGCAACAATCCGTCTCCACTCGACTCTGTCCCCCGCCAGCTGTTTAACCTCTCTAAATGTCTGGCATCCCATATCCCCAATTATTTGGTTGAAATATTCTAATCTGGGTCTTCCCCTTCCCCTTTTCTTTCCCACCTCCCCTCCAAGATATCCCTAAGCAGTCCCCCATGTCTCAGTGTGTGCCCCATCATCCTGACCTCTTCTCTTCTTCAGACTCTTCCACAAGGTTCTTCTTTCTCCGATTCTTCCAAGAACTTCTTCATTTGTAATTTTATCCATCCATTTGATATTCATCATTCTTCTGTAGCACCACATTTCGAAAGCCTCCAATCTCTTTCTCTCCGCTTTTCTAATTGTCCAGGTTTCACACCCGTACATGGCTATGCTCCATACATATGTCTTCAATAGCAACTTCCTGTTTTCTAAGCTGATTGAGGAGGAGCATAGTAGTTTTTGTTTTGAATTAAACCCCATTTTGCTTGGGCAATTCTTGATTTAATTTCGTTTTTGCTCCTCCCATCCCATGTTATTTTACTTCCTAGGTAGCGGAATTCCTTAACTCCTTCTAGGTTTTCTTGGTTAATTTTGATGCATTCCTGTCTCGTTTGTTCTTTTTTTGTACATACTAGGACCTTGGTTTTATTCTTGTTTATTTTCATTTTGATTTCTTCTATTAGGATTTGGTTAATTCCATTCAGGGCGTCCTCTAATTCTTTTTTATTGCTTCCTAGAAGGGCAATGTCATCGGCAAATCTTAACATAGCGATCTTTTGACCTTGGATTTCGATACCTGTATCAATTTTGTCTTTGAATTCTTTAATCGCTTCTTCTATGTATAAGTTGAAAATCATGGGTGACAGCACACATCCTTGTCTTACACCTTTTTTTATTTTGGCTTCTCTTGCTCATCTCCAATATTTATAATTGCCGTCTGGTTTTTGATATAGATTGTAGATTAGACTTCTCTCCTGAATTTTATTCCCGCCTGTTTTAATTCTAAAAGTGTATTAAGTATAATAATTAGATCTTGTAATAAGGCTTATTTTCAAAATAAAAAAAAATCGAATTCCCAATGTGTGTGTTTTTATGAATTAGCCGCGAAATGGAGAATGGTCGATTTTAGAACGGCTTAGAAAGGGTGAGACACCAATTAACTTGACGATATGGAATGGCTATGCCATTCAGATGCAAACGAGATTACCAAGTATTGGATTGAGTTGCCAACTTGGAAAGAGACCCGAGGCTCTACAGACTTGCCACAAAATGAGACATTTCTCTTACCACTTCTTGCGTCTTCTTTCCATCTTATAATAATCATTTCGGAATGAAGAAAGAATCTATCAAGTAATCATATTATATTTTCAAATTTTTTCTACTAAATCTTTACAAAAATAAATTTAAGAGTTCAGAAATATCATGGAAAATAAGCTGACGTGTTATGATGTGGCCATCCACTTGACTTTACCATACAGCCTGGCCCCTAAAATTATTTAATGTAAGAGGAGGGGGTTAGTTTTTGCATTTTTATACTTCTGGTGTCACACTGATTATCTATACAAAATTTGGTTGAGTTTGGTAAATGACCAAGATTTTCATTTTTTGACCCTACACCCCCCCCCTCATTTTGGGCGGTTGGTTTTTGCATTTTTAGGCTTCTGAAGGTCCACTGATTATGTATACAAGATTTGGTTGAGTTTGCTCAGACGGCCTAGATTTTTAATTTTTAACCCCCCCTCCACCCCCTTTAATTTTGAGTCGATATGCACCAAAATCTAATCAGCTCTTCGGGTTCTGTGAGAGTTGAAGCCATCACACTCTCGTGGAAGGGAGTGTGGTGGCATAAAGCGGTGCCTCCCCTTGTCGCCCTGGGAATTTCCCAGAGAACTTTATACGATACGACCTTCAGGGCGATGAGGGGTTCATTAATGAATTTTTACAGCTTCAACAGGAGAACTTATAGGGAAATCGCCATGCGCTAGAAATTGTATATAAAAAGAAAAAAGAAAAAAGAATTTTTTTTGTAAATATATTATGTTAATATTCCTATAATTATGTAAATACTCCTGTAATTAAATTCACCCGACTATGTAAATATTTCTTGTTAGTGGAGGCTCCCACCTGCATGGCTCAATAAACGAAAAATCAATGGACCAAAACTACCTGTGAAATTTGGTTTCGATATTCACACTAGTTTTTGAGCTAGCTCGTCCACAAAAATTTGGTAACGCACAGACAACCAGACAACCAGACAAACAACCAGTCTAAGAGACATTTTGACAAAAACAATTATTATCTCGAAAAATATAATTTTTTTCAATGTTCACTTATTAGAACTTTTTTGTAGAGCGAAATGCCATGGTTTCGCTCAATTTTTTTAATCAAAATTGTTTCAGCCGTTTTTGAGATATTTCGAAAAAAAAAGAAGGAAAAAAAAACACTTTTTTCATGCACGATTACAATACTTGACCATATCCTGTATCGTAAAGTAAAAAAGTAGTTGTATGTGGTTAAAACCACACGCCAGAAGTGAAACATTCGATGTCGATCGTATTTGATTCGAAGTGATAAATGACGCACTGACATCCAAAATTAGAAAAATATATAACTATGTAAATTGTTATTTTTTTCAGCACGTCATATATCACTTATTTAAAAATATGTTACTAAATCGTTAGAGCCGTTTTTGATTAAATTTAATATACTATAGTACCTTGAGGATGTTACGAAATGTTACATTTATAAAGCTACATTTAAAGTACTTTACTCTACAATAAGGGCAAGTACTTTTATTAAATTCTTTAAAATTTATTTATTTTGGTTTGTTTAATATAGCTAATTTAACCTTGCTTAAGTAAGAATTGATAAACTTTTTCTGTGAAAAGATAAATTTGAGAGTAAAATTTACAAGTAACCATAGCAAGCAGCGTTGTTGTCGTATCCGTTAACTTTACTGAAAATTTGGAGAAACCGATTGAAAATTGAAAATAGCCATCGATTCTTATCTAATACTTAAGGAATAACCACTCTACATTGCATTTTTAACGTTTCGATTATTATTAGTAGTAACCAGTAGTGATGTCATGGAAGAATCGACTTAAAACAGATCTCACTCTTGGAAAAAAAATATTTTTGATAGTTTTTTTTAATTAAATAACTATAATTGTGTAAAGAGAAACAAAAAGGTTGTCCTCATAACCAGTGCAAATAAACATACACACATATATATCGCAGAGCGATATATCTGTATATATTACACTTATTTGTTTGAAAACAAATGAATAATATATATATATATATTAGTAATATATATATATATATATATATACAGATATATCATCTCATTGACATATGTGTGTATGTTTATTTGCATCAAGCAGAGGATGCAACCTCTTTGCTTCTCTTCGTGAATCAACAACTCTGCTACTCTCAGCGAAACAAAAACTTTTCGACAATTTATTAGAAGAGCTGATTGAATACGAAGCGCAATTAATCGTGTTGTTTTGTATCGTAAAATAAAACAAGTGGTTAGATTAAATCTATATTATTATATAAAATTAAAGGTTGGTTCGTACTGCTTGATCCAGTTGGATCACGCCAAATGTTAGGTTGTACACGTTATTAGAAAGCAGAAGTTATGACGCATTCACCCTCAAAATAAATCAGCAACTGGATGCTGGTGCTAAGCGAAATTTTTATCCAAATTCATTTAGAAATATTAATATGTTTGTTCCTTCATTGTTAATCGCGATTTCACTTGCAATTGGTGGTGCTCATATTGACATTAGATCGCAACAATACTCTCATTTAATAGTTGAGCGGAACAACTATTCTACGTTTGGATTTCCTACGTACATTTCGGCTTTTTATGCTTGGTAAACCACTGCTGAAGACATGGGAGGAATTCGGACTTTAAAATCAGGTGTACAGCCAACGGATTCTCATCTAACACTGAGGAATAGACACACTCTACATTGAGGTTTTTGGACGTTTCTGATGATGTCGTAAAGCATCATTGCTGAGAGGCATGGAGGAGAATCGATCTGTGAAAATCTTAGACAATAACTGCATTCGATTCTTATCTAATCACGAGAGGAATAAACCTTGTTGCATTCCATTTTTGATGTTTGGACTAGTGATGCCCAACCTCTACTGAAAACGTGCAAGAAGAGGCTCAAAATCTAAAAGAGACGGAATTCCTTTGTAGCCTCTGCAAGCAAAGCGGATGGAGCTGAACCATTCCACAAAATGCAGCAAACGAATGCAGCAGCAGCAGGTTATCCTTTCTGAAAATTAGATACAGGTCATCACATTCGATTTGCAGATGATTCTTCAGTGATATGGCATCGAGTTTTCAATGTAACGATACACAAACCAGAAATGAGAATGCCATTCAACGCGAATCAAAGCGGAACGTGGCCTGCATTGCTGACTTTAAGGAATGATCTCTCGCTTAGACGGTTTGTCGATAGAACGAAACCGTCTGCAAATCGATAGAAAATGGTATGTTCCTCAGAACCACAGTGAGAGTCCACTCTGCGATTTTGGTTGAAAAGCTCGATACCGCTGGTGTCTTCAGCGAATGGTTACCAATTAAAACCGAAACGTCGATAAAAATCCAATATAGAATGGATTTATGCCTCAAAGCGATTTGATTGGATGGACTTCAATCGCTATTTTTGGTTTAAAGTCGATTCCTCTATGTCTTCAGAAATGGTGACCAATAAAAACCGAAACGTCAAAAATCCAATATAGAATGGTTATTCCTCAAGTACTATATGAGAATCAATCGCTATTTTTGGATTAAAGTCGATTCCTCTATGTCTTCAGCAATGGTTACCAATAAAAACCGAAACGTCAAAAATCCAATATAGAATGGTTATTCCTCAAGTATTTGATGAGAATCAATCGCTATTTTTGGTTTAAAGTCGATTTCTCTATGTCTTCAGCAATGGTCACCAATAAATACCGAAACGTCAAAAATCCAATATAGAATGGTTATTCCTCAAGTATTTGATGAGAATCAATCGCTATTTTTGGTTTAAAGTCGATTCATCTATGTCCTCAGCAATGGTCACCAATAAAAACCGAAACGTCAAAAATCCAATATAGAATGGTTATTCCTCAAGTATTTGATGAGAATCAATCGCTATTTTTGGTTTAAAGTCGATTTCTCTATGTCTTCAGCAATGGTCACCAATAAATACCGAAACGTCAAAAATCCAATATAGAATGGTTATTCCTCAAGTATTTGATGAGAATCAATCGCTATTTTTGGTTTAAAGTCGATTCATCTATGTCCTCAGCAATGGTCACCAATAAAAACCGAAACGTCAAAAATCCAATATAGAATGGTTATTCCTCAAGTATTTGATGAGAATCAATCGCTATTTTTGGTTTAAAGTCGATTCATCTATGTCCTCAGCAATGGTCACCAATAAAAACCGAAACGTCAAAAATCCAATATAGAATGGTTATTCCTCAAGTATTTGATGAGAATCAATCGCTATTTTTAGTTTAAAGTCGATTCATCTATGTCCTCAGCAATGGTCACCAATAAAAACCGAAACGTCAAAAATCCAATATAGAATGATTATTCCTCAAGTATTTGATGAGAATCAATCGCTATTTTTGGTTTAAAGTCGATTCCTCTATGTCCTCAGCAATGGTTACTAATAAAAACCGAAACGTCAAAAATCCAATATAGAATGATTATTCCTCAAGTACTAGATGAGAATCAATCGCTATTTTTGGTTTAAAGTCGATTCTCTATGTCTTCTGCAAAGGTAACGGATAAGAAAACAACGCAGTTGCTATGGTTACTCATAAAAATTCCTCCCAAATTTTTAGCATTTCACAGAGAGAAGCCTATCCATTCTTACTTAAGCAAGGCTAAATGAGCTATATTAAAACTTTCAAATGAATAAATTTTAAAAAATTTAAAAAATTAAAAAAGTACCATCTTACTCTAGAGTAAAGTACTTTAAAATATAATTTTACTAAAAACTTTATTTAATCCTTTTTGTGGTCCTCAAGGTACTTAATTAGGATATTAAATTTCATCAAAATTGGTTAAGTCATTTTCAAGATATTTAGAAAAAACTAAAAAAGTACTGAAATAAAGTACTAATGTTTGTAGGCCGATATGTACCAAAAACTAATCAGCGCTTCATTTTGTTAAACTAATGGTAGGTTTTCAATTTCATTTCAATCGGTGCAACGGTGTGGAAAAAATCGTGGGCCAAAAACGATAACATACATCCATCCATCCATACATCACGCACGCACTAAATGAAAAAATCGCACTTTTTGGCCTCTCGACGAGACCCCATGTAATTTTTGGCAAAACCGTCACGTGCTAAAATTCAACCTAATTGAATACTACAATTTGTGACTTTAATTGAGTCCATGGGTTCCGTAGTCTTTACCTGAGGACCCTTTGAAGCCACGCTTGCCCCGAGAGCGATTGCAATACTTTACCCATGCTTTGCATTGGATAAAGTAAAAATTCCTGTATGTATGTATGTTTCCGTGGGTTCCGCGCAAATTAACCTTACGATTCATGTAAAAACGGTTGAAGGGATTATTATGGAATTTCATATTCGGATCAGATGTCTTCTAACTTAAAATCATTGGTATTGGTTTGATATTTTGACCTCAAAATAATGTTTGGAGGGGCGCACTAATCAAAATTATCAAATAACTCCTAAATTATTAACTCACTGCAAATTTTATTATAAGCAAAGTTGTAGGGGGTGTAATTTCTGACAACTTTTGTCTAAAATAATTCCCAAAAAAACAAAAGTGTCAAAAAATGAAAACTTTTGCCCTTAAAGCAAACTTAACCAAATTTTGTATATATAATTTGTGGCCCACTAGAAGGCTAGAAATGAAAAAATTAACTACCCTAAATAGAGGAAAGGGGGGTTAAAAAATGAAAATTTGAAGCTAGTAAAAAATAATGTTTTTCTATTTTAATGGTTCAAATTTATGCAAAAACTTTCTCATTAGAATATATACTAGGGTGCAAAAAAACCGACCCACTAATAAAAACTTTATTAAATAACAAATTATTTTTAAAATTTTTTACAAATATTCATATAATTTGTTCCATTAACTCTTAAACTAACATATTCAATAAATATTGTTGATAATTTTTGAATTTTATCAAAAAAAATAAGTAAAATTAAATTAAAAGATACAATTACAAATTATCATACTTTTTCAATATCACTTTAATTTAAATAAAGTTTTAATAAAAGATCAAATTCCATTTGAAATATCAATCAAATGAATAATTTTGAATTAATCATCATTGATAGAAAGATAAATTATACAAAATGGATATTTCTAAAGTTCAAGCAGTTCAAATTGTGTGCCTAATTAATCAAGGGCTAAGTCAACGACAAGTAGCAAGTACACTTGCAATAAGCAATAATTTCAATAATGTATGGTTACTTGTGAAAAAATTAAAAATGATTTACTATTTAATAAAGTTTTTAATGGTGGATAGATTTTTTACACTTCAGTGTTTTTTTGCATTTTAATGCAATCTGAACTGCAGAAGGGGTAGCACCAGTTGGAAGGTGTAGCCCCTATGGATCTCGAAGGACCCTTGCATTACCGTAAAGGAGAAGGAAAGTTGATTAAGTGCGGAGGTGTAGACGTTCAGAGCCTGTCATGCACCTGGTTTTGAAAGTGTTTGGAAGATCATCAGGTGCTGGGAAAGCATGGGGGGCTGGCAGAGTTCAGTTCCCTCGAAGCTCATGGGGAGATAGGGTATTCGCGAATGATAGTGGTCACGGCACTTTTCCCGAACGTTTGAACTCTGCAAAAGGAGTTGTTTGGGAGTCGGCAAAACATTAATTGCTGCGTGCAAAGTGCAGGCTTGGTGAGAATGATGATTTCGATCTCATCAGAGCACTCTGCCGTAGAGAGTATCGACTAGAAAAGGTAGAAAGCGGCAGAGACGACTCTTCGATGAGGCCTAGCTGAGTCGAGGGAGTCGGTGAGGCAGAATCGTCAACCAGCCTGACAGCTCGTTCTGAATTGCGTCACGGGCAGCAAAGGAGAATATTTGGAGGCTCCTCTCCACAGACGGAGAGCAGTCTACGGAGATAGGGGCGGATTTGGGCCTTGCAGATGCTAGGAAAGTTGTGGGGGTTTGTAAACTCAGCTGGACCATGAACAAAGGCCTAACTCGCTGCTGCTGCAGATTTCGCCACAGAGGAGAATGTGTCCATTCGCAAGACATGATCAGGCATGACAGATGACGCTCAACACAGGATAAAGGCTGTCACGATGATTACGTGGGTATTCTCAGAATCAGAAGTGAATATCCATGCACTTTTAGCAATACTGTATCAATTCCATTCCGTTCACTAAACAATTCACACTTCAAAAGTGAAATGTTATTATTTCATGGATAATTGAAAGAAAAATAATATTTGAAATGAATCCGAGAGGAAGAAGATCTTGACTTGGGAAAGCGATTGTGCTTAAGGACCTCTGAAGAAGTTAAGAGAAGGATTTGGGAGGGAAATCGAGAAACCGCCCAATTAAACGAGATTGACTGGAGATAAGGGTGGAAGGCGATGGGGGTGAAATAGAGGGATGAATAGAATAAAGAGCGCAGGGGTGCAGAGGGGTGGAGAGTGGCGAGAGAGACCAACCACAAGCACACTCAAAGCTCTTCGCTTTTTGCTTAATAGATTTGTCAAATTGTAGCATACTCTAAACGAATTAATCTTTTCTTGACTTAGCATTCTAGAAGGGGTAGAAAGAGAGGGGTGGGGTTTTTTTCTCTCTTTGCTTCTCTTATTTCAAAAAGATTCAGTTATTGAATTAAAAAAAGCAAAGAAAAAATGTCCTACTAAGCATTCCAATGAAATTCAATTATTAAGATTCTTTTTATTCTCAGCAATGTCTGCCATTTAAAAAGTATTGGTAATTAAATTGTAGTAAACTCAGGAAAAGGTTTCTTGTTTTTTTAAACATTATCGAAAATAAATAAATATAAATTGCAATTAATATTATTATTCATCAGCTTGCGAAACCCTCTGGACTCTGTAGTGAGTTTTAAAATAATAATTTAATATAGGGCAGGGCAGAGCACTTTGCTTATTTAGAAATTCAATTCAGAAAAAAGAAACTCAGATATTTATTTAATTCTTTGAACACCATCAAGTACAAGGTTTAAATTTTATTTGAATGTAATGGACGGCAGCCCAGGGGTAGTGGGAAAGAAAACATTAACCCATCGCGCCGTAAATGATAGGTCGGACGTGTTGGATCTGAATATATGTATGTTATGATGGAATTGTGAATGGATTGAAATTGATCAATGAATGAATGAGTTGTAAATAAAGAAATTTCGTTATTTCTACATTTGTATATTGTATTGTATATGTTAAAAAAATATTGTAAAGATTGTAATAAGTGAATTGATCAATGAACGAATGAAGTATAGATGTATGATATATATTTGTATATAAAAAATTTGAATAAGTAAATTGATCGATGAACGAATGAGGTGCGAATTATGGAATTGTGCATTTAATATATTGGGTACTAGCTTCAGGCCGCCTTCGGCGGGCCTTTTGCTAGCCAGAAGGCTTCGCCCCCTGGGCCCCCACGTGGCTGTATTATTGATGTTTTATACACGTGAAAAGACCACTTTCATATATCAACTCTTGTGAATTAATTGTGATAGATTGATGAAGAGAACAAAGTATATCTCTTTATGAATGAATTTAAAAAATTTATTTTTCCAGCAGAAGACAATATTTTATTGTCCCCTTCTGCTACTCAATTATTCGGGAAAAAGAACCTTTCAACTTAAATTAAAATAAAATTTTTGTCTTGTAAAAATTCAATAAATAAGGTAAAAATCGTCATTTTGGGAGAATTATCCAATTAAAAATAATAAACTTTTAAAGTTTATTATTAGATTATGGAAAATTCAGGTTTAATTAGGCTCAAAATAGGTTTTTAATAATTTCAATATGCTGAAATTTCCTAGATTTCAACACAATATAAAAATGGGTTTTCAAATGATTTTGTTTTCTTTAAAGAAATCTACGGGCTAATTGAATTTTTGGTTTTAATCTTTAAAATATATTTTTATAGAAATTTCAAAAGCTAATGAATTCCTTTCAGTTAGTTTAGTTAGTATAGTTTCAATAATCCTTTATAATTAACTTTGAAATAAATAAATAATATTGAAATGAATGAATGAGCTCGAATTCAAAAGCCAAAAGGCTTAGTTCTTTTGAAATGTCCGAGGGTCTCAAATACAATAGAAAAAGATGAGGTGAGATTCCCAAGGGTATTTTTAAAAAAAAAATTTTTAAATAACATATTTTATTTTAAATTAAATATTTTTCATCTATATGTTTAATCAAAAGCTTGGCTGAAACTTTTTTATTTTTAACCGACTTCAAAAAAGGAGGAGGTTCTCTATTCGACTGATTTTTTTTTTGTGTCTATGTTACCTCATATCTCCGCCAATTGTGAACCGATTTTGAAGAAAAAATTTGCATTGGGTTCAGCCTACCTTTTCATAGGTATTAGACCTTTTTTGTTAGGTTTGTTTAAGCCTAACTTCTTTGTTTATAAATCGATTTTGATGATTCTTTTTTATATTGGAAAGGGGGTATCTTAGGGATGGCGCCATATTAATTTGGTCAAGTTCTGATGATATGATCACTATTAATAACATCACTAAAAGAGGAAAATAAAAATATTAACATGAAATTATTTTTGAAGTCGATGCCAAACATATACCTTTTATGGATCGCACTCGACGGATCTTACTTAGTACCTTTGGAGGTTATGCGTCGCTTATAGGTATAGTTTGTTTGGCACCGACATCAAAAAGTAATTTCATGTTAATATTTCGTCGTTTAATTGTAACTAAATAAGATAATAATTATTTTATACCTTTTAGTGTATTTTATTTGTTGCATTTAATTTTTTGAAGTCGGTTTTATTTTTTTCTTAAAAATTATTTTTATTTTTCTCTTTTTAGTGATGTTATTAATAGTGATCATATCATCAGAACTTGACCAAATTAATATGGCACCATCCCTAAGATACCCCCTTTCTAATAAAAAAAGAATCATCGAAATCGGTTCATAAACAAAGGAGTTAGGCCTGAACAAACTTAACAAAAAAGGTCTAATACCTATGAAAAAAAATGGGACCAATCGGAAGCTAGACTAGACCCAATGCAAATTTTTTTCAAAATCAGTTCACAATTGGCTGAGATATGAGGTAACATGGCACAAAAAAAAAAAAAATTCAGTCGAATAGAGAACCTCCTCCTTTTTTGAAGTCGGTTAAAAAATAGATAGTTTTTTTAAATCTTTGTTGCATTTTTTTTTGCTAGTTTAGTTCTTTTATTGTTTGGCTAACCTGAATTCTTTTTAGTTTTTCCTGAATTTTCCAATTTTCCGGGCAACTTTTCCAATTTTTTTTAACCTGAATTGGACTATAACGAACATTAAAAGAAAAATTAGCCAAATCGGTCCAGGCATTTGAGAGATCTGCGCTTACAAAAAAAAAGAAATTCATTTTTATTATATAGATATATATGGTTGTATGAACCAAACATATTATTTGAGAATTTTGTTAATAACTCTTGTGCGCATCTGCCTTGGAAGGGGTATGGTCTATATATGTTAGATTCCAAATCTATTTATCTATCTAATTAAGAAAAGAAGGAAAAAAATTGTTTTTCAATGCCTTTGCTAAAAAAGAAGAAAGTTTTGAACACTACTGTGGAGAGAAGAAGGAAACATTTTATTTGTTTCATTCATTGACCCTTTGAAGTGAGTGAATTATATTTTTTTCTATTGATAATCTGGCTGTTTACATTGTATTTATAATTGTATTATTTTTGTTGAAATGAATGATGACCAACTTCGTTTTTATAATTTTGTAATATTGGTTTGTAGACCCTGAAGAAGGAGGGAAGAATCCTCCGAAACGTCGGTTTGAAAGGAAAGGAGGAAGGATTCCAATAAATTACACCTTATTTGATATGTGTTAATTTTTTCTTTCCTCACTACCTCTGGGCTGCCTTCCATTACATTCAATTAAAATTTCTACCAGTCCGTCTCTCTCAGAGAAAATTTAGTTGCAAAATAATTTAAATTTAATAACAAATTTAAATTAAAGGAACGAAGATAAGATTAATTTTATTACAGACAAAAGGATCAGCCGGGGCTCGAACCCGGGATCTTTGCATGTGTACTGCAATGCTTTGTCATAAGAGTTTTATCTCCTATATCCACTAAGCTACTGATCCCTGAACCCAAACTAATACCTTTTGAACGAGGAGAGGATTAAAAAAAGAAATTCCATAATTCATATAGACAAAAGGTATTAGTTTGGGTTCAGGGATCAGTAGCTTAGTGGATATAGGAGATAAAACTCTTATGACAAAGCAGTGCAGTACACATGCAAAGATCCAGGTTCGAGCCCCGGCTGATCCTTTTGTCTGTAATAAAATTAATCTTGTCTTCGTTCCCTAAATTTAAATTTGTTATTAATTGTCTTTACACGGCCTCGTTGTGGTCGCGCCCTGAGTGAAGAGAAAATTATTTTAAATTTTATGTTTACACAGTTTTAAAGATGATAATTTTATTATTATTTTCAATACACTGCGTAAATCGAACTCGGAAGTTTCGTTCAACTCTTTCCAGCATATCTACGGATATGTTGACGGAAGTTTGACGAATGTTGTTCTTCAGGTGAGCCAGAGCTGTAGACAAGTGATTTTAGAGAGGGCTATAAAAATAGTAGCAGGGGGCTAAATCAGGCGACTGTGCTGGCCAGTGCACATCGCCTCTCAAGGAGATGACGTAGTGTATTGATAATAATAGACGCCATGATGGATATCATCATTAAAACTGTGTAAACATAAATTTTAATCGTTGTACTTAATGCTGTTCAAAGAATTAAATATATATCTCCGTTACTTTTTCTTAATTCAATTTCTAAATAAGCAAGGTGCTCTGCTCCACCCTATATAAAGAATCGTAGAGAACTGCATAAATTAAAGCACATAGTTTTTTTTTAAATAAGCCAGACGTTTCATCAATTTATTTTGACTTGCTCAGTGGCTCATTTGATCACTCCTTGTCAAAAACAGTTTTTACTAAAAGACTAAACATGATTTGAATGAATCAATACTTATACCTATGATAAATTTTAATTTTCTCATTAATATATCAAAGAATAATTGATACGTCAACAAGAATTATTTTGACCGCGCTGATTTGAAAAAAGATATTTTTATCTCGCGAGACTACTGCGGATTACGCTATTGGAGTCTGCGGAGTATTAATTCTGGACCAAGAGAGAAAAAGATGTAATCCACTTAGCTACAATCCAACGTCATTTCGCGTATAACCCGCTAGACATTCGGATGGATCACCGAGTGAATTTGAAATCTCAGATGTTATATACTCGATCTCCCAGTCCAGAGCGCTGGATCTATTAGCATGTATGTTAGATGCCTGCCATTAATTAACTGAAGGTTTTCTACATTTTATTCGATAGCGACTCTAATGTAGGGAATTTTTGTCAAATATTGAGTGAAAATAATATTTGAACTTATATATTTCTAACTTGAAATAATGATATTAAATAAATTTTTAATTTTCTCATTAATATATCAAAGAATAATTGATATGTCAACGAGAATTATTTTGACCGCGCTGATTTGAAAAAAGATATTTTTATCTCGCGAGACTACTGCCGATTACGCTATTGGAGTCTGCGGAGTATTAATTCTGGACCAAGAGAGAAAAAGATGTAATCCACTTAGCTACAATCCAACGTCATTTCGCGTAATACTTAATACTCCGCAGACTCCAATAGCGTAATCCGCAGTAGTCTCGCGAGATAAAAATATCTTTTTTCAAATCAGCGCGGTGAAAATAATTCTTGTTGACGTATCAATTATTCTTTGATATATTAATGAGAAAATTAAAATTTATTTAATATCATTATTTCAAGTTAGAAATATATAAGTTCAAATATTATTTTCACTCAATATTTGACAAAAATTCCCTACATTAGAGTCGCTATCGAATAAAATGTAGAAAACCTTCAGTTTATACCTATGATGTTTTGTCTTTTAATAAAAACTGTTTTTGTCAATGAGTGATGAAACGAGCCACTGACGAATTCAAAATAAATAGACGAAACGTCTGGCTTATTAAAAAAAAAAAACTCTCCAGTTCCCCCTACGATTTCTTATATGAATAATAATTTAATTTTATACAGGATGTTTCTAAATTGATGCGAAATATTTTAAAGGGTGATTTTTCATCAAAAATTAAAGAGCAGGGGATCTTTTAAATAATTTTTTGTTCAAAAAATTTGAAACTCTGTGAGACTTTATCCTTCAGAATTTTTACAGATTTTTAGCTATTATAATTTTGGAGTTACAACTACATAAAATGCTACTATATCTTAGTATAAGTAAGTTATAGACACCAACATTATAATATCTAAAAATCTGTAAAAATTCTGAGGAATAGCTACTATTATGGGGATAAAGTCTACAGAGTTTATATGTTTAAATCATTAATTTGGCCGGAATAAAAAATTGATCGTTAAATTAAAAAAACCCCATGTTATTTAAATGGGAAACTTGCGTCGCTCTGCGGCAGAGGTCAAAATTGAGATTAAGACTTGAAAATAGGGGGATATTTTTTTTCTTTATTTCGAACCATATCAGCCTCTGTCAGCGTAAAAATTCCAAAATATATACAAAATAAAGACCATCCTAGTGCTCATATTTGAGAAGGATCGCAGAATAAGTCGATCGAAACGTCGTGTTCAATAAATAATTATAATTAATTATGTGTGATTTTAATAAAATTTCAAATTTTAATCAAATTAATCAGAAAAATAAATGCTTCAACAACTTTATTAGCATTATTAATAGGAAAAAAAATAAAACCGACTTCAAAAAATTAAATGCAACAAATAAAATAATAAAACTCAAAAATAAAATAAAATACACTAAAAGGTATAAAATAATAATCTAATTTAGTTACAACTAAACGACGAAATATTTACATGAAATCACTTTTTGAAGTCGGAGCGAAACATATACATTTTATGAATCAAACTCGAAGGATCTTACTTAGTACGATTGTCGGGTACGCTCGCTTATATAATTTGTTTGGCACCGACTTCAAAAAGTGATTTCATGTAAATACATTTTACTTATTTCGTCGTTTAGTTGTAACTAAATTAGATTATTATTTTATACCTTTTAGTGTATTTTATTTTATTTTTGAGTTTTATTATTTTATTTGTTGCATTTAATTTTTTGAAGTCGGTTTTATTTTTTTTTTTTTTTTAAAATTATTTTTATTTTCTCTCTTTTTAGTGATGTTATTAATAGTGACTTAATAAAATACCTTGTATGCATTTCGTAAGAGAAAGGGTCGGGCGAATGAATGAGAAAATGATAATAAAATTCAATTCATAAATATAAAAATTTTCTAGAAACGCGGGTTTTCAATGAACGTTTTAAAATTGATTTTTTTTTATAAAATATTTTATTTATTATAATTTCGATTATTTGCTCATAAGAATTGGATATTTACGTTAATTCGTTATTGATCATATCATTAGAACTTGACTAAATTAATATGGAACCATCCCTAAGGGACCCTCTTTTCAATATAAAAAGAATCATCGAAATCGGTTCATAAACAAAGAAGTTATGCCTAAACAAACATAGCAAAAAAGTCCAAAACCAATGAAAAAAAAATGGGACCAATCGGAAACTAGACTGAACCCAATGCAAAAAAAATCATTAAAATCGGTTCACATCAGGTAACATAGACACAAAAAAAAATCAGTCGAATTGAGAACCTCCTCCTTTTTTGCAGTCCGTTAATTATATCAAGGGAGCGTAGTCCGTTGTCTAGCAAAAGGGCCGCTGAAGGCGGGCCTTGTAGATGCTATTTTTATAAAAAACATTTGAATAAATAAATCCATGTATTCTCATATGTCACTAGGACATGATTTATTTTGATAGAGCGAAATTATTTGTGGTATTTAGCTGTGCAAAGTAATCCGAGATAAAAATGCACATATTTGCAAGGGAATAAAATAATGCGCGCCCCACAGTCAGTATCAGAGGAGGAGGAGGATCGATTTGCTTGTCCTCTCTCGGATGAGGTGAGAGAGAACCAGATGATATTTCATTTCCCGTAAAATAAATATAACACTTATTCGACCAAAAAGAAGAGGACTATTTATTTATTTTCCGGATTTATTTTTATAAATTTTGATTTATTTGACGTCGAGCACTCATCCGTGTGGCGGCGCTGACGCTCAGGTCCACTCCAAAGTGTTCACACGTGAAAAGAAGAACGAGAGGGAGAGAGAAAAAAAAGGGAAAACTGGGAAATACAATAAAATGAAAATGAAAAAAAACACGTTGGGAGTAGTCGGTTTTTCTTTTTTGGCAAGATTAATAATAAGAGGGGAATTAGTTAAAGCTTGAAGAAGTGTATGGTCCATTGTATAAACACAACTGGAGATTCTCTTCGCGCGTAGACTAACGTAATTTATCAGAGAAAAAAATGTTGACAAAAACTCGAATCGAAATTGAAGTCATGCCATCTTTTTTAATCAGAGTTTGATTGAAACATAACACGGAACCCTTCATTCAAGTCTGCCCGTCGGCTCAACCATATTGCGTAAAACTCATCGGCAGGTAGTTAAGTTAATATTAATAAGTAAGTAAAATATCAAGGTAGGTTTCAAAAATAAAACAAATATATATGTTTTGAGTTTTATCTCGATATATAGGTATTTCGGATTTTGAGCCCATCAACAAATAAAATAATAAAAACTAAAAAATAAAATAAAATGCACTAAAAGGTATAAAATAATTAGCTTAATTAGTTACAACTAAACGACGAAATTGTTACCGTCTTTTTTCCGAAAATAAGACATCCTCCGAAAATAAGCCCTATCGTGATTTTCGGAACTTTTTGTAAAATAAGACATCCCCCGAAAATAATCCCTAGTTAAAATAATGTGACAAAAAGAATTCGTTAAAATCTGCTGTTGATTTATTAAGTATAAGTAATAAAATGTTTAGCTTTCCTAATACTCGTATTTCAGAGAAATGTTTGAAACAAAATATTCCGAGAAATTAATTGTTTACCTCTACAGTTGGTTTCAAATTAATTCTTGGAATTTATCTTAAAAATACAACATAAGGCAGCAGTCTACATTGAGCGACAGTGCAGGTATACAACGTTCATTCATTTCAGTCTTGTAAGTCTGATTATTTCCTCATACGTAATTTTATTTAAAAATAAAGTGAATAATTTTTAACCCCAATTAAAATGAGTACAAAACGAAAGAGCTATTCCGTCGAGTACAAAAAAGGGAAGACTCCAGGGGTGTAAATCTTGTAGCATTCTGTAAAGAGAAGATGCTGGATCTCCGTATGGTTCGTAAATGGCGTGCAGACTACAATTACCTGTGTCAACTGGTGGACCAAGGAAATGAGAAAAAACGCAGAGTTGGATCAGGTCGGCAAATAATGATTCCGGCAGGAATGACTGGTTACCTCCAGACACTTGACATTGCAATAAACAAGCCAATATACTTTTATTTTGGACCAAAAAAGAAAGTAGGACAGTGTCTTATTTTCGGAAAAAGACGGTACATGAAATCACTTTTTAAAGTCGGAGCTATTTGAATGAATCGCACTCGACAGATCTGAAAAATATTAATTCCAAAGATATTTTTAACAAATCTATATTACGGGTTGGCCGAGCTGGCTAACGCGCCAGGCTCCGCTTCACCATCGATGATGACGATGTTTAAGCGGGAGGCCGGGGTTCGATCCTGGCTAGCATATAAAATTTCTACCGGCTAAAACTCGGCTCCCTCACTAACCCTACTAAAACTTTACTGATGTGGTGTCTAAATGGGCTTTGTTCCCGGTGACAATAAATAAATAAAATAGATGTGTGGCACTCGGGGACTGCCGCGGTAAAGCTATTGCATAGCATTTTTTATCAACTTATGCAATTATAATATTTATGCAATATTTTTTCACAAACAGCTGCTTACGTATTCGTCCGATTTCGGAACAGCTCGTCTCGATCCGTGCGAGCTTCGTACAGTCTACACGCATACGTCTAGTCGCACGCACACAAACACCGTGTCGAAGTCTGCCGAACTGAAACGACGTTAGACGATGCTTTCAACGCCGCACCGCTGTGCCGGTCGGAGTGGGGGTGTTAGGTTTATTTTCGTTACGGAATTTCTTGATTCGGTCGCCGCGCTCAAAGCCCGCGATAAAAGCTATGCAATAGCTTAATAATTATTTTTGTTTAATCCTATTTATTTGAATAGCATAATGCATGGGAAATACAAATAATAATAATAATCCCACGGTGTTGTCTCATGTCCGTCTGAAAAAAATTTAAAATAAATGTTAATAAAAAAAATAAATATTCTATATTCCGCGTTTTTTACTTTAAAATGCAATTTAAAATATATTTTTTCTTTTAAAGATGTACCGGCTGTCCACTGTTCGTCTCCAGAAAATTATTTATTATTCATTTATATTATTTACTATTATAGTTTAATTGTATTTTATAATTTAAATGTATTGTAAAAAATAAGATAATTAATAAATTATAATTTTGTAAAAGAAACCCCCAACCCTTTAATTTCAAAATCCCCTCCATAATGAGATCCTTTGAAAGCCCCCTCCCCACCTCTTAAATCCGCCGGTCGGCTGTCAGTCGAGTTGCTCGAGTCTCGTGTAGGAGTGGTGGGCGGCGGCGGGGAGGGACATCTCCCCCGCTCGAGCCGCCTCTCCGCCAAGAGTCGGGCGACTCCGCTGGCTTTCGGCTGGCCGCTTGGAGGGGATTGTTAGGTTATTTTCGTTACGAAATTTCTCGATTCGGTCGCCGCGCTCAAAGCCCGCGATAAAAGCTATGCAATAGCTTAAAAAAATCTATATTATGTTAAAATACTTGACCATACCCTGTATGGTAAAGTAAAAATATAAAAAACTCGAATTTCTTTAAATTTATTTTCTTTACCATTAATTTTAAACTGTTTTTCTTGGAAGTGAAAATACCAAAAATAATTCCTCTAAAAGTGCTACGTTTCGTAAGTGGGTTATCCATTTATTGACTATTTCTTCTTTATCCGTTCTTTGAGTCGGTTTAAAGCTATCAATCACTAGATATTATTGGTTTAATATGCATATTTTTAGAGCATAGTTCGGCCTTTTTAAATGCAAATTTTATTATTTTGTAGTTCATATCGATCCGAACCCTAGTGATAAGTAAAATAATTTCGTTCTATTGTTTTAAAACTGTGCTGTCTGATTCTGTTTGCATTGTTCCTGAAACTATTTATCTGATTATTGTTTATGTGAATGTGCCGAATTTTTTTGAAATTTAGAATTTCTGATAGTACCTAGTCCAGTCAACGAACGCTCAAAAAGGGGGTATAGAAAAGATTTTATAGGTGAGAATTTTTTCTTATGGAATGTGTTTGCGCTAGTTAGGAGGTAAAAAATACTAAAAGTCCCCAGTCCTAGGTACCGGAATTAGGGGTGGAAGGAGGGGGGGGGGGGGTGGAAATGACCAGTTTTTTTAGTTTTTTGCTTATATATAAAAAACGGTAGGTCAAAAGAGAAAAGTTACTCCTAGCAAAATAAAAGCTTATAATATTTACTACAAGATTGCTTCTATTTAATTTTCTCTATTTCCTTATGATTTTTGAGATATTCGCCCGCGAATATCGTTTATGTATGAAAAAAAATCTCCTATATTTTTCGTCAAACTTTTGTCTCTATCACCTCAGCCTTTCGTTTGGCAGTAAAAAGTCCTCAGATAAAAAGTTATAGAGCATTAAATTTCCTTTAAAATGATATATAGATTTATGATTTTATCTTCAAATCGTTTGTAGTTATAGCAATTTAAAAATTTCAGGTCGATTTATACATTTTGTTAGAAAACCCCGCAATAGCCCAGTATATAGTGGGGTTTCAGCTTACATTAATTGCGGGAAAAGATTTGTTTTCTAGTATCGTTTGGTATGGCGTGGGCATGCCAAATTTAAGTTTGCGATCTCGAAAGTGTGGAGGACAACTTTTGGTGGCCGAAAAACTTCATTGGTAACGGAGATAAAGAAAAACAATGCATGATATATTGTAACTATTTGAAACTCTGAAGAAGTCGGCAAAGTCAACGAAACGTGGGTGAGAAAATAAAAAAAACACACTAAAAAACTTGAACTTAATTCTCATTAATAAATAAACTCTCACAGTATGTATAATAATAATAATTATTCATGACATGAACTTGAATTTAGTAGAACAGCCTCACTCATGATAAATTGAAAATCTCTTCACCAAATGAATTTTTATATAATTTTCTATTTACCAAAATAGTCTTTGATGTGTAAAATTAAATTTGAATAGTCGCCCATAATATATTTCTGTATATATCTCGGAACATGATGATTCTATTATAATTAATCATGTTAGATGCATTTTATTTATTCATAAGTGGCTTTTGGTTCTATAACTAGAATAAACCAGACCCCCCCCCACCCCCACCGCCGCCTGCTTTGCTGATGCTTTTACCAGTGACAGCGAAACTAGAAGTTTTAATTAAAATTGTATGCAATTCTCTCTATTAATTTGCACGTATCAGTTGACAGCATTATAAACACTTGATATACGAAAATGTATCATAGTTCGATGTAGTAAATGGCTAAAGAGAAATTTCTACTTTTTAATTATTGATGAGAACATAATGGACTACTACACCTGTATATTCAGAGTAAACAATTACCTCCATTTACTATTAAGTTAGTGAAAGTAAAAATATTTACTTATACAGAGAATAAACATGGACGAAAAAGCAAATTCTTTTAAGACTAGGATATATATCTAAATCAGGGCTGTCGCATCAGGCTCAGCACTTCAATGAGTGTGGCCCAACATACAATCATAAACTTCCTTAAAACATTGAGATTTATATGTAGAAATATATTTATTCGCTTTTTTGAAATATGGGCAATTCTACGGTAACTGTGCCGCCGCGATCTGACGATGGATTCTTATAGTACTCACCAAAATAAGACGAAAATGTAGAATACTATTTTTCGAGATTTTCCTTAGTTTTCGAGATATCGAGTTTAAAAAATACTGTTTTATTTTGTCGGGGTGTTTTGACTTGGACAGGGCGATGTTCATGCCCTCGCCAGACTTGGGATTAACCTTCGCCTAGGTACTACCATATAGCCACGACGGAATGAAGGTGGTTGGAAGGGGAAAGCTAAGAAATGAGCAAGCCACACGTTTTGGTGAATGCTTTACCGACTTAGTTAGCCGGGCAGGGCTATATCCACCTAGTTGGTGGGTCAAGAGCTGCTTGCTTAACAATCACGTCGGGGTCACCAGATTGTTAGGGCCTCGGTTGAGTGCGTTGTTGTGCGTGTCCGCGCTCCCGCCTAGTTGGTGGGGTCCTAACAATGATTTGTGCAGGGAGAAGTTCATCCCTGATAAAAAGCCGGGCTGGGCGCCACCCGCTTTTAGCGGGGGAGGGGCTACTAGTTGGTGGATGGCCCCTCCATCGATTCGATTGATCAGTCGAGATCGAATTGCTTCACTTATAACATGACTGAAATATTATCAGTCATGCAAAAGTGTCGCAACGATCTGACTGAGTCATCTAGCGGCCGTGTCTACAAGCTCGTAGCCAGAGCAACAGCGAGCCGCTACATATTTATTTATTTTATTTTATTTTTCAATTGTTTTTTGATAGAAACCACGGAAACCGTAGTATCACTGGTGTTCCGTGTGGCGCTGCTACTTACGACGGATTCTTTTAGAAAATGAATATTAATTAAAAAATAATTAGTAAATGCCCAAAAAAATTCGAATATGTAAAAGTCGTTGCCGGTTCGGTTAAGATATATTCAGTTCGTCTCGGTTTGGATCGTATATCTTCATTTCGGGCTGGCATATAATAGGCGATTAGGTTGGCTAACGTCTGAAATGAAGAAATACGAGTCAAACCGAGCTTGATTGAGTTTGGTACAAGGGCCTAGATTTTCATTTTCTTAACCCCCC
This sequence comes from Forficula auricularia, assembly GCA_024734495.1. Taxonomy (NCBI): domain Eukaryota; kingdom Metazoa; phylum Arthropoda; class Insecta; order Dermaptera; family Forficulidae; genus Forficula; species Forficula auricularia. The sequence goes on along the minus strand of JALMQS010000108.1, from coordinate 9,640,485 downwards.
CCCCGCCACCATTTTGGGAGGTTGGTTTTTGCATTTTTAGATTTCTGGGGCCCCATGGGTTATATATAAAAAAATTTGTTGAGTTTTTTCAAATTGCCTAGATTTTTAATTTTTAACCCACTCTCCACACCCCTTAATTTTGGGTCGATAAACATCAAAATCTAATCAGGTCTTAATCTCAATGGACCAAAACTACGTGTGAAATTTGTTTGATATTCAAACTAGTTTTTGAGCTAGCTCGTCCATAACAATTTGGTAACGCACAGAATAACATACAATCAGCCTAACAGACATTATGACAAAATAATTAATATCTTGAAAAATATCATTTTTTCGATGTTCACTTATTAGAGTTTTTTTGTAGACCGAAATGCCATGGTTTCGCTAAATTTTTTTAATCAAACTAGTTTAAGCCGTTTTTTATATATTTTGAAAAAAAGGAGCAAAAATAAAACACTTTTATTTCATGCACGATTACAATACTTGACCATACACATGTATGGTAAAGTAATAAATATAAATAAATAAATAATCAGTGTTGTTTTTTTTATTTTAGGAATCATTAAATTATCCAAAAGATTTAAAAAATTGTATTTAAATGTTTACCTTGTCTCTCTCTGTACATGAAGGTTTGAACAAATTCCCACAATGCAGTTCATTAGTCAATAAAAATACACAAAACGCAACACAGAGAGAGAACAACAATTACACACTTGCTCCGCTGGATGCTCGACTCCAAATGAAATAATAAATTAGTATAAATGTATAAAAACAGAGCAAAGAGAAAATAAAGAATCCCGTTACTTGATTAGATATCAGAAAAGAAGAAAAATAATTCCAGATTAAAATAAAAGCGTATTCAAGACATGCCCAATTGATTGGAGATTGGTTTGAAGAAAAATAAAACTAGCATCTGCGTCAAGCGATTTTCTCTTAACTTTTCCTCATTAATTTATTAAAAATCAACATTTTAGAGGAATAAACTTTTAAATTAATAATATACTATATATATTTGTCTAGATTAATTTGTAACAACGCTTAGAGAAATTTTTCTAAAAAAATTACCGTCTTGCCTAGAATCGAACCGACGAACTCTTGAACTAAGGGCATTAGCTCTAGCCATTACGCCATTGAAACATTAATAATTACGATCGATTGGGAGGCGCTGGAATAATTAATTGTTTAATTAATGAATCAAGGCCTACGCTGCGAAAAATGAACGAGGAGAGGATTAAAAAAGAAAATCCATAACTCATATAGACAAAAGGTATTAGTTTGGGTTCGGGGATCAGTAGCTTAGTGGATATGGGAGGTAAACCTCTTATGACAAAGCATTGCAGTACATATACAAAGATCCCGGATTCGAGCCCCGGCTGATCCTTTTGTCTGTAATAAAAATAATCTTTTCTTCGTTCCCTAAATTTGAATTTATTAATAATTATATTTTGATTTCTGTTACTAAAACTATATATTTTTGATTTAGACTGTGTCGAGATAATATTGTATTCATTTGAACTCGAATGAAAATGAAAAACACCAATAGATTTTAAATTAAGAAACATTAAATATATATTAATTAACGAGGCAAATTTGAAATATAATTGTCAGCTCGGATTTTAAACTGATGGCTCCAATCGATTTTCATTAACCAGCCAAATTTGAAATATAATTGTAATTTGGACTCGAATTTTGAAATGAAAGACTCCAATTTATTTTAAATTAAGAAACATTAAATATATTGATAATTGTTCCTCCCCCCTCGCCACTCAAAAATTAAAGAGGCGAAACTTTTAAGAGACGATGTATTTTTCGTAGTTTACCGGTATACATTTGGAATGTGGTTTTTTAAGAGGAATAAAATTTTTGGACCGAGACGCTGCCCGTCAGGGCACCAGCCTGGAGGGCCTAGCTTCGAGGGCGTGCCAAAGGCACGCACGAAAAGCTCGTATTAATATATTGCTGTTAACTAAAGGCCAGATACCACTTAAAGAATAAATTAATAATAGTCTTGAAAGCTGTCCGCCTGTATTTATGCAACCAATTGGAGTCCTCTGGATCGGACTAGCCTACCCTACCGGCGTCCTCGTTAAACGAATATTTTTCAAAATGTTTAAAATTTGACTGCCATTTCCCATGAGATCATTTCCTATTTTTCTAATTAGAGGTGGGTGAGGTTGGGTGATCGTCCAAACTGAATTGTTTTCGCCGAACCAGCTCAATTGAGCAGAAAATATTGCAAAACCGAGTTGATAAATAAAAAAAAAAAAAAAGATAAACCATCGCTTTCAATATAATAATAAATATAATAATTATTGTATACTTTACCTAAACTGTTAAAAAAATATCTAAATTATACAAAAATAATCTAAATTACCCGAAATAATAATAATAATAATAATAAATTCATCACTCAAAAACCAACGTTTAAGTGCATTTTCCCTCCTTCTTCAGGGGTTTAAAATGGGACATTGATGGAAAAATACAATTGAATTAAAAAATTCTATTGATGTTGAGAAAGGACAAATTTCGAGCACTGCTAGAGGAGAGAAGAAAATATGTTGTATTGTTCTCCCAATGACCCCTCTTTTAAATCCTAAAGAAGGAATGCAAATCCTCCGAAACGTTGGTTTTTGAGTGATAAAAAATCAATATCCAATAAATCTACTTTATTCGAGCGATTTTTTTTTCACTATCTTTGGGCTGCCTTTCCATCACTTATCAATTAAAATTTCTACCAGTCTGTCTCTCTGGGAAAAGAAAATGTCTTATAATATATTTTAATAAATTTTTATTTGTCATGAACTATTAGTGGGTTTTAAAATTACAAAAATCATTTCGGGGTCGTCATGCAAGCCGATTATAATAATTATAGATATAGATTATTATCTTAAATCTTAAATATGAAAGTCAAATTCCAACTTATAATAAGCTAAAAAAAATGTAATAAATTATATTTCAGGATTGATCAATCATCACCAGTTACTAAGTTAATCCCTTTTTTGTATACTACTAAGAAGAGAGTCCTCTTTGAAATTCTCACTTGTTTATTATTAGGAGCGAGCACTAAATTTTGAAAAAATTTTGATCACCGGTTTAAAAAATATCGAATTTCGGTTTTTCGCTCATAACTTCTTCAAAAATTGTTCAAATTCAATTTTTTTTTAATTTTTGTTTTTTACATATTTTTTAGATGGGTACTAAAAAATGTCAAAAAATGAAGAAAATCAAAAATTACAATTTTTCAAACCTTCTGATTTGGCGTGCATGCCCCATATTTTCTAAAGATATTAATTATTTAGTCAACATGTCTGTTAGTGATTGTGTTGTTGGGTAGTGTTTATTTTTAACCAATAATAACAATTGGTTATAACAACTGTAAAACTCTATTTTGTAAATTTGTGATGGAATATATTATAGATGATAATTTATTATTTTATTTATTAATTATTTATTTAAAAGTTTATTCCTCTAAAATTTTATTTTTAATTAATGAGGAAAAGTTAAGTGAAAATCACTTGACGTACACCCGCTAGTTTTTTTAAACATTCTCCAATCAATTGGGCATGTCTTGAAGAATACGTTTTTATTTAATCTGGAATTATTATTATTTTCCTTTCTCTGATATCTAATCAAGTAACGGGATTCTTTTCCGATTTGCTCTATGTTATTTGCATTGAAATGTATATATTTCATTTCGGGTCAAACAGTCAGCGGGACAAGTTCTTAATATTTGTGTTTTATATGTGTCTTGTTTTGTGTATTTCTTTTGACAACTGCTTTTTTGAGAATTGTTCAAACCTTCATGTAGAGAGACAAGGTAAACATTTAAATGCAATTAATCAATCAATAGCAATAATTCAATCTTTTTGAAGTCGGTGCCAAACAAACTATGTATATAAGAGAGGTTACGCGATGTTGTCTTCATTACCCGCTAAACGTACTGAGTAAGATCTGTCGAGTCCGATTCATAAAATGTATATTTTTGGCACCGACTTCAAAAAGGGATTTCATGTAACATTTTCATCGTTTAGTTGTAACTAAATTAGAAAATTATTTTATACCTTTTATTGCACTTTATTTTATTTTTAAGTTCTTATTATTTTATTTGTTGCATTTAATTTTTTTGAAGTCGGTTTTTTTGACTTGACAACGTCTTATAATTCGATGGAGCAGGTTGCACGCTCGAAAAAACATGACTCATGCGGCGTTACCTCGCTTTGAGGCGTTCCATTTAAGGCTTGAAGTGCAAGCGAGACCGCGGAACGAGCAACAAAGATTGAGGCGGGCTTTTTAAAAGCTACAGTTACAAAAATTTTAATTATGTTTCCAAATTTTAAATTTTAAATTTAAGATTTATGAACAATAATTTAATCACAGTTTATTCTTATAATAAATTATTCAAAATTATTACTTTTTTACAACAAATTACAATTAAATTTGCAAAAATAATTAAGTAACTAATTGAACAACAACTTTTATTCAGTTTACTTGCTGAAAGAAATAATGTCAATACAAAATTTATTATTATAAAATAATAAAATCAAAAATTAAATTTTAACAGTCGAGTAGAAATTTAAACAATAAATTTTATTCAAGTATTTTGTAAATGTAAAATGATTTTCTGAACGAAGAATTTTATGAAAAAAATCGGTTGTCTGTAAAGTCGGTTTACTGACGATAGTTGAACGTGACAACGTCATAAGAAAATACTGAAGGAATCGGTATTTTCTTATGACGTTGTCACGTTCAACTATCGTCAGTAAACCGACTTTACAGACAACCGATTTTTTTAATAACCATGTTGTCTTTATTCAATTTGTTTTATTCAACTGGCCCAATCCCTTTAGCTTCTCAAAGAAATTGATTGAGGGCAGGTGGCTGGCAAGTATATTTTTCTTCTAGAAACCCGCAACAGCTATACCTATTACAGAGATTGAAGCTGTTCATTTTATCTAAAACAAAAGTTGAATAGTGTTCATTGATATCAAATATCTTTTTGTAAAATTTCTTTCTCAGAGCGCACAACAAATAAATAACGAATCATCGGAAAGTTTATCTCCGTCCTATCTCTTTTACTCTCTCTCTCTCTCTCTGTCTTTTACTCTTTTTATCGATGCCTTCAAAGATAATCAATTTAAAATTTGGGCATATCAGCTAGTTGCCGGTTGGCTGGAAATCAAATCAGTTATTCTGCTAGGTGTAAAAGTTTGATTCGCGTTTTCTCTGACAATTTTAGGCACTTCTCGCTTCCTCCCTCTCTCCTTGCACCCTGTCTCCTTCTCTCCTCTCATTCTCAATGCTCTTTTTTCTTCAAACATCTCCGAGCCCCCTGGCTTCATCAGAAGGCGTTTCTCTCTTTCCGACTTAGTTTTATCTAGCAATTTATAAAATGATGCCGGGCAAAAAGAAAACCATCTCCATTGAAAAGAGAGTCCAATTCTCATCTTCTGTTGGTTTTCCCTCTTTTACTTTTCGGCTCTTTATTTAAACCAAGATACTAAAATCAATGTGATGAACGAATTTGGAAATTACTCTCCCATTGAATGAAGCCGAATTTCAAATAGAAATACTCGATTATTTAAGGGAACGTTCAAGTATCAAGTGTAACATTTATACCCTGGGGTGAAAGTAAGTGTTACTACGTTGACGAGGGCGGATATTAATACTGTTATAATATACTGCACGAGGGGGTGGGGGTTAAAAGGGGCGAGTGGGGGGGGGCAATGTAACTTATGTGCTAAGAAAATTGGGCTTTATTTTTCTTACTTTAATGTTAAATTAATTACTATTGATTATTATGAAATGTTTATCTGCTTCGCTATTTTTGTTTATGGGGTGGGTGTGTCCCTCAGTGGCTGATCCAAGTGCCGCGTCCCTAAAATGGAGAATGAAATGTTTATATGGTGAGGAAGGATGTAAGGAAATGGGCTCCCTGGTACTTATTCTATAAATAATTATAACACTGACCAACAATTAATAAAAGATAATGAGATGTTATTTATTGAAGGAGACAATAAAAGAGTGTGTCTTCTGCTGGAATTATAAATTTTATTTATTTATAACGAGACTATAGTTTCGAGGGCTTTGCCCTCTTCATCAGTCTATTACAATGTATTCACAGGAATTAATTTATGAAATTCCTGTGAATACATTGTAATAGACTGATGAAGAGGGCAAAGCCTCGAAACTATAGTCTCGTTATAAATAAATAAAATTTATAATTCCAGCAGAAGACACACTCTTTTATTGTCTCCTTCAATATATAAAAATTCTGCTACTCTCGGCAAAAACTTTCAATTTAAGAGATGTTATTTATTCTGGAAGTACTACAATGAGCTCGACGAGGTATAGAGGCGTCTTCCTCTGGCTCCCGTGGCGAGATTGTGTGGGTGTGTGTATGGGTGTACTCTCTCGAAGGTATGCTTAGCAATATATGGTATGTGTGTATGTAAGCGAAGACTTGAAGAGAAGAAGTGTATGTGAGTACTCACTGTATGTATTCTCTCTGCAGAGACTTGAATAGCAGAAGTATATGACGTGTATGTAAGCGAAGACTTGAATCGAAGAAATGTATATGTGTATGTAAGCACGACTTGAATAGAAGAATAGGAAGTATATGTGTGTATATAGGCGCAGACTTGAATAGAACAGGTGTATATGTGTACTGCCTGTGTTCAACTCCAATAGCAGAAGTGTATGGGTGTACTGCTTGTGCTCAACTAGCTCACTCTCGTCTGGTGTCAATATTCTCTCATTATTCGTAATTGCTGTCATTGCTGGTCAATTGTCTACCTTTCCTGGAACTCATCAGTTTTCTTTGCTCTATTAACTAATAACTCATATTAATGTATATTTAATTCTAAATAAAAATAAGATACTTAATTGTTTTATTTTAAATAATTGCTTGTTTAACCGCAAGACCATTGCTATGATGTATGTATGAGGGCGCCAATCGTAATAAAAAAGTTAGAAGTTTGTAAATAATTATAACAAGATGTATTATTTAATACAAGGTTTATTGAGAATAAGTACAGAGGAAGGGTAGCCAGCCAGATATGTGACAGGCCTCTCGATCGTATTTCATCCGCCCTGATTATCAGAAACTCAGCGCTTAAGTATTAAATTATAATCAAGTCAAGCTTTGTTATTTCCGTAATTACATAAGCCTAATGCTTCCGCGTAGACATATGTAACATGTCGAAAAGGCATATCACAACAATACATTCCCGACTAGCAATTTCATTGTAAGGCCTTCCGGGAACCCATTGGGTTTCCCAGTTGGGACCCATCAGTGGGCTGTAACGCTAACCCTACTTGGGATCCAACTGGTCACTCCCAATAGTGTTCCAGTTGGGAATCCCAATCAAAGCCCAGTTGGGTAATACCTTTAAATTTTATTGTAAGCCCTTCCGAGAACCCTTTGGGCTGTGACCACAACCCTACTTGGGATCCTCATGGTCAATCCCAATAGTGTCCCAGTTGAACAATACCAATTGAAACCCAGTTGGGAAATTCCAATTAGAACCCAGTTAGAACAATTCAAATAGGGTTCCTGATAAAGATACATAAAAATGTTATGTAGCTTTATGAGTTTTAATAAGTTATCAAGCTTTAAAGGGTATTTCAAGATCAAGACCTGTTTTTTAAATGGAAACCTATATTTTTCTTTACGTCCACTTTATCTTAAAAAAAATTTAATTTGAAAGTCTAGTTAATTAGTTATTCATAAATGTAAAAAAATAAAAAGTTATTTGAAGCCAACAGAATATAACAAAAGCCCTAGTGTAGAATTCCAACTCTATTTTTTGAAATCGTTTTTGTGTTAAATAAATGTTTTTATAATTAAAAAAAATTTATCTCAATATACTTTTTACTTTATGGACAAGTATTGTAATCGTGAATGAAAAAAGTGTTTTTTTCCTTCCTTTTTTCAAAATATTTGAAAAACGGCTTAAACAATTTTGATTAAAAAAATTGGGCGAAACCGGGGTATTTCGGTCTACAAAAAACATCGAAAAAATTATATATTTTGAGATAATAATTGTTTTATCAAAATGTCTGTTAGTCCGTTAGACTGTCCGTTACCAAATTTTTGTGGACAAGCTAGCTCAAAAACTAGATTCAATATCAAAACCAAATTTCACAAGTAGTTTTAGTCCATTGAGATTAAGAGCTGATTAGATTTTGGTGCATATCGACACAAAATTAAGGGTGGTGGAAGGGGGTTAAATATTAAAAATCTAGACCATTTGAGCAAACTCAACCAAATTTTGTATACATAATCAGTGGACCCCCAGAAGTCTAAAAATGTAAAACTAACCACCCAAAATGGGAGGCGGGGGGGGGGGGGTGTTTGGTCAAAAATAAAATATAGGCCCTTGTACCAAACTGAACCAAATTTTTTATACATAATCAGTGGGACTCCAGACGCCCAGTTTGCTAGTTTAGTTGTTTTATTGTTTGGCAAGTTATGTTGGCTATACAGATTTTGTTTTAGTTTTTCGTGAATTTTCCGATTTTCCGGGCAACTTTTCCGATTTTTTTACGTATTAACCTGAAATGGACTATTACGAACATTTAAAAAAAAATAACCAAATCGGTCCAGGCATTTGAGAGATCTGCGCTTACAAAGAAAAAGAAATTCATTTTTATTATTTAGATTAAATATAAGTGAGGGGCTAGGTGTTGTATGGTAAAGTCAAGTGGATGGCCACATCAGAACAAGTCAGTTTATTTTATTAAAAAATTTACTAGTAAGAAGTTGTCACTCTGCAGAAATACAAAAGATTTCTTCGTAAGTCAACCAGATAGATAAGCTGTCCCGAACCTCCTTAATTTCAATCCACACTACGGTTGGATTTACCAATTTCTTTAAACAAATTCGAATACTAAGCGAGAAAATTCCTTTTTCTCCTATAATAAGAATTTTTAATATATATTTTTAAATTTTTTATGCCCTGGCAAAGCAGACAGACAAAAAAAAAGAATGTCGCTGAGTAGAGATAGAGGCTAATTTGAAAGAAATGTGAAGATATCAAAGCTATAATATAAAGAGAGAGAGAGGGAAAAAAGGCAAGTAAAAGAAAAAGCTGAAGGGCAAGAGGGAAAATGAGAGACGCCGGTTGGCTAAGACTAATGGAGATAATGATGTGAAAGAGAAAATAAAGAATTTAGGTAACAAAGAGGCGACATCCGATAAAACACATTTGGAGTACTATAGGGAGGGTTTGCTAATGGAGGACGAATCTTGCAGTAAGAGGTCCCTATAGTCATTTCAATTTTAACTAATGTCACTTATTAAAACGAACATTCGATTCCAGGCCATTAAACCCGTTAGAATTGATAATACCCATTTAACATATTCATCCAAAGCGCAGATGCCAAAAACGATGGCAAAAGGCGAAGAAGGAAGGATCCACGACCGACATAAATTCCTCCTTCTTGAAATTACAGATAAATAACCCCTGAGATTTGATTTAACGCGCGCACACACACACAAAATCAATTATAATATAAAGTAACTTATGAGGAGAATTTTCTAGGTTAGGTTTCACAAAAGGAAATATTAAAACAAATGTATGTTTTTTTTTTGAGTTTGATTCACTCGATATATATTTCGGGTTATTAGCCCATCATCAGGAGTTCCAATGAAAACTGAATACAAATTTGTAAAAACATTCAACAGGTAAAATTTTGAGAAAGAAGAGTACGTTCAGAAATTTTTTTTTTTAATATAAACAAAATGTTATTATTTAAAATAAAAAAATCAAAATTACAAACAAAATCAAATTAAAAACAAAAAACAAATTACAAACACCAAATATGTAATCGAATTTAGGAGCCAATTTTTAGTTTATTAATTTTAGCCAAATTAGAATCAATGATTACATCTTTGTCAAAGTCCAATTGATTATTGAGAATACTGAATTTATTCATAAGTGCCAATTTAATTTCAGTTGATTCTAGAAGAAGAAGTCTGGGACCACTTCTTTCAAAATGAATTGGGGTAGGATTGGAAGTAGAAGCAGTGTGATTTTTCGAATGTAAATGAAGAGCGAAAGCAGAGGTAGAATCTGAATTAATATCGTTAGATCTGTTAAGGACTCTAAGAGCATATTCATGTTCAGAATAACGTTTTTTAAAGGAACGACCAGTCTGACCAATATAAAAGGAATCACATCCATCGCAGTCCAATTTGTAAATCCCTGACTTATCTAGTTTATCAATTTTATCAAGTTTGTTGTTAATAAAATCACACTGCTTCTACTTCCAATCCTACCCCAATTCATTTTGAAAGAAGTGGTCCCAGACTTCTTCTTCTAGAATCAACTGAAATTAAATTGGCACTCATGAACAAATTCAGTATTCTCAATAATCAATTGGACTTTGACAAAGATGTAATCATTGATTCTAATTTGGCTAAAATTATAAAACTAAAAATTGGCTCCTAAATTCGATTACATATTTGGTGTTTGTAATTTGTTTTTTGTTTTTAATTTGATTTTGTTTGTAATTTTGTTTTTAATTTTAATTTTTATTTTAAATAATAACATTTTGTTTATATTTAAAAAAAAAAAAAAAATTCTGAACGTACTCTTCTTTCTCAAAATTTTACCTGTTGAATGTTTTTACAAATTTGTATTCAGTTTTCATTTGAACTCCTGATGATGGGCTAATAACCCGAAATATATATCGAGTGAATCAAACTCAAAAAAAACATACATTTGTTTTAATATTTCCTTTTGTGAAACCTAACCTAGAAAATTCTCCTCATAAGTTACTTATAATGTTTCACCCAGAACCGACACCTAAATCCTTAAAAATTATAATATAAAGGGTGAAATGAAGGAATGAACAAATGTTTAAGTTTTCTGGCTATTGGGATAATTAAATGTTTTATCTAGAAGTGTATTTCGACCAGGCGGGTCAAAAAGTATTAAATTCACCTATAAATTTTTATTACTTTCACATATACAGGGTGATTAGAAAAAGGGTTCGAAAACTTCAGGTGTGTGATTCCCCACATAAAAATTAGATGAAAAGTTACATTTCTGTCTGGCTGCCAATTTTTTTTTTTTTTTTTAAGGAAAAGGTCTACCTTGAGAACGGATATAGATATCTTTATAAAATTTGGTACACATATTCTTAAGTACATTATCTACTATGTAAAAAAGTATCTAAATTTTATCTTGAAAATTTTCAAAATGGCGGTAATTTAAAGTATTTAATTTTAAATAACTTTTTAATATTAAATTTTATTAAAATTAGTATTTTTTTGGTAAAATTTTATCTTTTTTTATTGTTTTATTGTTCCAAACTATGAATACAAAATTTGGCTATAATTTTCATTTTCGACCGCTCCACCCGTCCCCCCATTTTGAGTGGTTAGTTTTTGCATTTCTAGCCTTCTGGGGGTTCACAGTATATGTATACAAAATTTGGTTGAGTTTGTTCAAAAGGGCTATAATTTTCATTTTTGACCCTCCCCTCCCCATACCCCGCATTTTGGGTGGTTAGTTTTTCCATTTCTAGCCTTCTGGGGGTCCACATTATATGTCTACAAAATTTGGTTGAGTTTGGTCGAAAGGGCTAGAATTTTCATTTTTGACCCCCCTCCCCTCCCTTTATTTTTTGTCTGTTAATGTTTAAAGCTCATTTAAATAAAATGTATTTTATGTTCTTTTCAAAAACATATTCAGTTTTTTTCTAGTAATTTTTTTTTATTTTTTATACCTCTTCAAAATGTGGTAGATCTTTATGGCCCACACTGTATAATTTTTTCGATGTTCACTTATTATTGGATTTTTTGTAGACCGAAACACCATAGCTTCGCCCAATTTTTTTAATTAAAAAATAGTTTCAGCCGTTTTTGAGATATTTCGAAAAAACGAACCAAAAAAAATCACTTTTTCCATTCACGATTAACATACCCTGTATGGTAAAGTAAAAAATACATTTTTTAAGGTATGAAAGACTTGTTTATTTCTAATTTAACAAATAAAAAAAAATGAATAAAATTATTTGATTTCTCATTCAATCGCAAAGCTTTTAGATGATCTTTGCTAAATTCAACAAAAAAAAAAAAAAAAAAATTCGCTGAACACACACTAAAATGCAAAATGAATTCTCGAAAGGTGATGGTACAAATAAATACTTTTGCGATGAAATGATCAAAGGTGGGTGGCATCAGTTTGTAAGAGAAGAGAACAAACGGAGGCAGGCAACCAGCCCCCGTGAAAAGGGCGCCCGTACCCGTATCTCCGAAATCGGTCGACGAAATCAACCGTGACTTCAAACGCCTCCCAGTTCTTTTGATTAATCAATTTGCTGCTGCTGCTGATGTTGGGCGTTCACTCTCAAATTAAGCAGCCAATGAAGGAAGCCGAGACGAGCCTCTCTTCTACGTAGTTTGCTTTTCTTTCGCCTCGTCTCTGTCATCCAAGTGCTTGTGCATAATTATTCGTTAAGACATACAAACAAACGAATATTGACATAACCTATCTGGCGCACAAGAAGACGAAATTATGTCTTTTAAATCCGAATCATTTCTGTGCACTCAGCAACCTTAGACCTCCTCTCCTCAAGCACGTACAATTCATCTTCATTTTCATTAAATTTAAATCAACGTATAATTGATCTAATTTGCAAAATAATGAGCCATTTTTATGATGTTAGAAAAATTCCGCTGGTGGTACGGCAGGGATAGACATATACTATATATGTTTGTCTAGATTAATTTGTAACAACGTTAAGAGAAATTTCTCTAAAAAAATCTCCCTCTTGCCTAGAATCGAACCTACGAACTAAGGTCATTAGTTCTAACCACTAGACCAATCTGACATTAATATTTATACCATGATTTCAGTTACTAAAACTATAAATTTTTGATTTAGACCTTGTGTCGAGATAATATTGTATTCATTTGAACTCGAATGAAAATGAAAAAACACCAATAGATTTTAAATTAAGAAACATTAAATATATATTAATTAACGAGGCAAATTTGAAATATAATTGTCAGCTAGGATTTTAAACTGACAGCTCCAATTGATTTTCATTAACCAGGCAAATTTGAAATATAATTTTAATTTGCACTCGAATTTTAAAATGAAATACTCCAATTCATTTTAAATTAAGAAACATTAAATATATTTTTTGTAATTAATTAAATTAATTGAACCGCGTAAATTTGAATAATTTCCATGATTCAGCCTGCGAATTTTTCGCAGTTCATAAATCATTTCATTATTTTTGTTTTGAAAAGGAAAAATGAAATTTAAATTTTAAATTTAAATATATTCATAATTATTCCTCCCCCCCCCCCCCCCCCGCCACTCAAAAAATTAAAGAGGCGAAACTTTTAAGAGACGATGTATTTTCGGTAGTTTACGGGTATACATTTGGAGTGTGGTTTTTTAAGAGGAATACATTTTTTGGACCGAGACGCTGCCCGCCAGGGCACCAGCCCGGAGGGCCGAGCTTCGAGCGGCGTGCCTTTGGCACGCCCTCGAAGTTCGTTATCTAATGTCCACTTATCAGTTACCGTAAGTGGAAAAGCAGGTATCAAAAAATGTTTTTGAGAGAAGACGTATGGTGCGGTGGCGTAGCCGAGGGGGCCCCCCGCCCGGAAACTTTACCGCCCACCCGCTCTCACTATTTATATAAACCAAAATCAAAAGGGAAATAAACTGCAACGGATCGTTGCTAAACTTTATCGAAATTCATTTGAAATATTAATGTTTATTCCTTTATTATTAATCAGATATCGCTTGCTATTTGCAGTCCATGTTGACTTAAATTCAAAAATAGTGAACAATTCTCATCTAATACTCGAGGAATAACCAGTTTACATCGAATTTTAAACCTTTGGGTTATTATTTGTAACAATTGCTGAAGAATTGTTTTGATCGAGCTTTTTAAACAAGATATATATCGCGAGACTACTGCGGTTGAAGCTATTGGAGTCTGCTGAGTCTTAAGTCTGGACCAAGAGAAAGATATGATCCATTTAGCATCATTTCGCGTTTAGCCCCCAATAGCTTCAACCAGCAGTAGTCTCGCGATATGTAGATTATTTAAAAAGCTCGATCAAAACAATTCTCGTTAATATGTTAATAATTCTTTAATATATTAATGAGAAAATTATAAATTTATTATTTCAAGTTAGAAATATATAAGTTCAGATTTTATTTTCACTTAATATTTGCCAAAAATCACCTGCATTCGATTCACGTTGGATTTTTGACGTTTCGGTTATTATTGGTAACCATTGCTGAGACTTGGAGGAATCGACTTAAAATCAAAAATAACGATCGATTCTTATCTAATACTAGAGGAATAACCTTATTGAATTCCATTTTTGATGTTTTGACTATTAATGGCAACCTCTAATGAAAACGTGGAAGAATCGAATTAAAATAAATAATAGTAAATTTTTTTTTTGGTAAACATCTCAAGCTTAATTTTTTATCAAAAAAGTGGTCCAAGAAAACGTTAAAGTCAACAAAATTTCCTAAAGAATGAGACAAAAATCAAGTTTCTAGGGTGAAAACACAATGAAATTAGAATGCTGGAATTTGGCACACTGATAAAGATTGCCTCATGAATAAAAGAGAAACTTGAAACACCGAAACTTTCACTTCTTCAGGGCCCCAGATGAAGGTGTGAAATTTATAGGCTAAATTAACATACAGTGAAAATATATTGATCCTAGAATGCTAAAACTTGGCATATTAGTAGAATTTGGTCGGTACATTAATAAAGAATGAAATCGCAAAATCGAAACATTTCCTTCTTCAGGGCATAAGATAAAGTGGGTGATTTTGAACGATAAATTTTCATTATTTTCAGTATGGTGGTAGAGTTTGGGGCGTTAATAAAGGGTGAAATCGAAAAACCGAAACTTTCCACTCTTCAGGACATAAAATGAAGTGGTGATATTTGTACGATAAATTTTCATTATTTTCGAGATGGTGGTAGATTTTGGAGCGTTAATAAAGGGTGAAATCGAAAAACCGAAATTTTTACTTCTTCAGGGCATTAAATGAAGGGGGGGGGGTGTATTTATTTGTGCGATAAAATTTCATTATTTTTGGGATGGTGGTAGATTTTAGGGCGAAATCAAAAAACCGAAACTTTGCCTTCTTCAGGACATAAAATGAAGTGGTGATATTTGTGGGATAAATTTTCATTATTTTCGGGATGATGGTAGTGTTCGGGGCGTTAATAAAGGGTGAAATGGAAAAACCGAAACTTTCCCTTCTTCAGGACTTAAAATTAAATGGGGGGGGGGGGGGTATTTTTTATACGATCAAGTTTCATTTTCATTATTTTCATGATGGTGGTAGATTTTGGAGTGTTAATAAAGGGTGAAATCAAAAAACCGAAACTTTGCCTTCTTCAGGGCATAAAATGAAGGGGGAGGTGTATTTATTTGTGCGATAAAATTTCATTATTTTTGGGATGGTGGTAGATTTTAGGGCGTTAATAAAAGGTGAAATCGAAGACCGAAAATTTTCCTTCTTCAGAACATAAAATGAATGGGTGAAATTTATAGGCTAAATTATCATATATATAGTGAAAATACACTGACTCTAGAATGATGAAACTTGACATATTGGTAGAGCTTGGCTTGATAAAGAAGAGAATCGAAAAACGAAACGTTTCCTTCCTCAGCATCTTTAAAAGAAGGTGTGAAGTTTATTATATAAATTCTTATCAAGTAAAAATTTAAAGGGTATAAAATGCTAAAATTTGGCATCTTAGTAGATTCATCAATTTATTAAATGAGTCGAGAATATATTAGTAACTTCAATTAAAACGCATGTTTTTCATTTCACAAGTCCATCTATATTTTTTATTGATTTCACATTTTTAGTTGAAATTATTTTCATAAAACTTGGCCTTTACGAATTATTATGTATGTCACGAATTACTAGTTACCATATCATGAGATCTCAATAAGAGAGGATGGAAGAGCTAAAAGGGAGAGGTGGAGGCCCTATCAGACAATAATAATAATAATTTAATTATTAAAATCCAAGTTTTAGGAAAATAATTTCTACTAAAAATTTGAATTCAATAAAAAATATAGTTGGACATGTGAAATTAAAAACATGCGTTTTAATTGAAGTTACTAATATATTCTCGACTCATTTAAGAAATGATGATGTTGAACTTGGCAGCACATTAGATCTCACTACTTTTTTTGGCAAACGGATTTTATTAATCGAAGTTGGCATTTTTTTACACAAGTGTTTTTGTTGAGATTATCTTATTTAGTTAAAACTTTACGACGAAATATTAACATGAAATTACTTAAATTGAAAGTTTTTGTCCCGAGAGTAGCAGAATTTTTATATATTGAAGGAGACAATAAAAAGTGTGTCTTCTGCTGAAATTATAAATTTTATTTATTTATAACAATCGTTATAAATAAATAAAATTTATAATTCCAGCACGATTGTTATAAATAAATAAAATTTATAATTTCAGCAGAAGACACACTCTTTTATTGTCTCCTTCAATGAAATTACTTTTTGAAGTTGGTGCCAAACATATACATTATATGAATTGCACTCGACGGATCTTACTTAGTACGTTTGGCGGGTACGCCCGCTTATATAGTTTGTTTGGCACCGACTTCAAAAAGTAATTTCATTTTAATATTTCGTCGTTTAGTTGTAACTAAATAAGATAATTATTTTATACCTTTTAGTGGATTTTATTTGTTGTATTTAATTTTTTTGAAGTCAGTTTTATTTTTTTCTTAAAAATTATTTTTATTTTTCTCTTTTTAGTGATGTTATTAATAGTGACTTAATATAATAACTTGCAAGCAAAAGATTTTATTTATTATAATTTCGATTATTTGGTCAAAAGAATTGGAGATTTACGTTATTCCGTCGTTGATCATTTCATCAGAACTTGATTAAAATATTATGGCACCATCCCTAAGATACCCCCTTTTCAATAAAAAAAGAATCATCAAAATCGGTTCATAAACAAAGAAGTTAGGCTTGAACAAACCTAACAAAAAAGGTCTAATACCAATGAAAAAAAACGGGACCAATCGGAAGCTAGCCTGAACCCAATGCAAAATTTGTTTCGAAATCGGTTCACAATTGGCGGAGATATGAGGTAACATAGACAAAAAAATTCAGTCGAATAGAGAACCTCCTCCTTTTTAACCGACTTCAAAAAAGGAGGAGGTTCTCTATTCGACTGATTTTTTTTTTTTTGTGCCTATGTTACCTCATATCTCCGCCAATTGTCAACCGATTTTGAAAAAAATTTTTCATTGGGTCCAGTCTAGCTTCCGATTGGTCCCATTTTTTTTCGTTTTTTTTTTCATAGGTATTAGACCTTTTTTATTAGGTTTGTTTAGACCTAACCTCTTTGTTTATGAACCGATTTCGATGGTTCTTTTTTATCCGAAAGGGGTGTCTTAGGGATGGTGTCATATTAATTTGGTGAAGTTCTGATGATATGATCGCTATTAATAACATCACTAAAAATAGAAAAATAAAAATAATTTTTAAGAAAAAATAAAAACCGACTTCAAAAAATTAAATGCAACAAATAAAATACACTAAAAGGTATAAAATAATTATTATCTTGGGGGTCAGATAGGCTAGGCGGTAGCGTGTCATCCTGCTAACCAAGTGGACCCTGGTTCGAATCCGACTCGAGGCATCCGGCTAAAATCTGACCCCCGGGGTAGGGACAAATTTAAAAATAATAAATAGTATCGTAAATGGCTTATGCCGAAAGGCCGAAAAGCCAAAAAAAAAAAAAATTATTATCTTATTTAGTTACAACAAAACGACGAAATATTAACATGAAATTACTTTTTTAAGTCGGTGCCAAACATATACCTTTTATGAATCGCACTCGAAGGATCTTACTTAGTACGTTTGGCGGGTACGCTCCCTTATAGGTATAGTTTGTTTGGTACCGACTTCAAAAAGTAATTTCATGTTAATATTTCGTCGTTTTGTTGTAACTAAATAAGATAATAATTATTTTATACCTTTTAGTGTATTTTATTTGTTGCATTTAATTTTTTGAAGTCGGTTTTTATTTTTTTCTTAAAAATTATTTTGAAGTAGGTTAACAAATCTCCAATCAATTTGGCATTTCTAGAATACCTATGTTTTTATTTAATCTGGAATTATTTTTCTTCTTTGCTGATATCTAATCAATTATATATAACAGGTTTCATTTCCCTTTGCTTTTTTTTTATACTTTTATACTAATTTATTATTTCATTTGGAGTCAAGCAGCCAGAGGAGCAAGTGCGTAATTGTTGTTCTCTCTCTATGTGTTGTGTTTTGTGTATTTTTGCTGACTAATGAAATCCATTCTGAAGAATTGTTCAAACCTTCATGTACAGAGAGAGAAAAGGTAAACATTTAAATACAATTTTTTTAATGTTTTGGATAATTTAATGATTCCTAAAATAAAAAAAAACACTGATTATTTATTTATTTATATTTATTACTTTGCCATACAGTGTATGGTCAAGTATTGTAATCGTGAATGAAAAAAGTCTTTTTTGCTTCTTTTTTCGAAATATCTCAAAAATGGCTGAAACTATTTTGATTAAAAAAATTGAGCGAAATCATACCATTTCGGTCTACAAAAAAGTCCTAATAAGTGAACTTATTAGCAAAAAAATTATATGTAAAATATTATCTATTGTAGTAGATTTTTTTTTAAAACTAGAAAAAATGACTAGAAAAATTTAGAGTATTTGTAATTAATTTAATTACAAGCATCCAGAATTAAATAGATATCTTACCTTAGCATCGAATGTCTCGTCCCTGGACCTGAAATACTCTGACCCCACAGGAACACACTTAAACTACGTTCAGGAGCAGTGGAGTCAGCTGAGAGTGTGGATGAAGGCGGAGAGGCCATATTGTAATATTCCGAGTCGACGTTTCATCCACCACTACTTGAAACACACAGTCCCTATCACTAACCCTCTCCCCCTTATATACATTTCACTACCATCCCTATCTCCCCTCCCCTACACACTCCGCCACTGTCTCTATCTATCCCCCCTCATTTAACCCTCCTTACTCCCCCTATCTCCCGCCCCCTTTATACCTCTCGAGAGCAATTACTCCAAGCTATTCTTAGCTTATCTTCCGAGATAATCATAATCGGCATAGAATAGTACGTCATACTATTTTTACATATCACGTTTAATTATTTAGCCCTGTTTAAAGATTATGATGACAATAATGAAGATATTATAACTTTAGCAGGTTCAAAAATAAATTTAAATAATAAAATTTCTAAACAAAAATAAAAAAAAACAGATATTTACTTAATAAGAAGATATGACAAATTGCTAATCAGACCGAAATTCAGTGGGACGAGAGGGTTCTTTCGTAAATTATTATAAATTATTTATTAAATATTAAATATAAGAGAGGGGGCAGGTGTATGGTAAAGTTATATTGATGGCCATATCATTTTATTTTTTTATTACAATTTCATCAGATAATTTTTTTATTTCTAAATAAAATAAAAAAAAAAAAATAGAAAATCTCCCCAAAAATTTTGGAAGAATAAAAAAACAAATTTTCAATTTTGAATGTAAAAAATAAATCAAGATTTCTGAAAAAATATTCACAATTTTGGTATATTTTGACTCTTATTTTTAACCGACATTTTTATTTTACCATACAGGGTGTATTGTAAACGTTCATGAAAAAAAGTAGTTTTGTTATTTCTTTTTTTTTCGAAATATCTCAAAAACGGCTGAAAGTATTAAAATTTTAAGATTTTCAAATTAAACATATAATAAAAAAGAGGGCCAAAATTGGGGCGGTTCAAAAAAATAAAACTATCAAAATAAGTTTTAGATCCTTTAATGGAAGAGGACAATTTGCAGATTCATAATCTGGGACCTAATGAATTAACTCACTATGTGAAATTGATAGTGTTCCAAAAGAGAGAGGGGGGAGTCAAAAATCTTTTCAATCAAAAATCGAAGACAAAATTGATATTTATAATAAAATAGTCTCATAAATAATTAAAAGAAGATATTAATAATTCCTAATGTGTCCAAAATTAAGAGGGGCGGGGGGTTTCGTAAATCATTATAAATTATTTTAATTTGATATTAAATAGTACCTGGAACACCGAGGTAAATTATTACTTTAGTTCAAAGTTATATATTATTAATTGAATGTAATGGAAGGCAGCCCAGAGGTAGTGAGGAAAGAAAAAATTAACACATATAAAATAAGGTGTAATTTATTGGAATTCTTCCTCCTTTCCTTTCAAACCGACGTTTCGGAGGATTTTTCCCTCCTTCTTCTATCCACAGTAGTGTTCAAAAACTTTCTTCATTTTTAACAAAGGCAAAAACAATTTTTTTTTCCTTCTTTTCTTAATTAGCACCTCTGGGCTGCCTTCCATTACATTCAATTAAAATTTCTACCAGTCCGTCTCTCTCCAGAGAAAATTTCGTTTCAAAAAAAAATTATATATTATTAATTATATTTTTAATAATTTAATAAAAATACCTCAAATTAATTAAATTGGCAAATTCTAATATATATAAATATTTTAATGAATGAGTGGAATATAAAATTAAAAAAAAACAATTAATTATTAAAAGGAAATTGAATAAAAATGTAATCGCGACAACCATCTGGGAATAATTATTTCAATTAACAAAAAACCCATCAAAAACAACTTAGCCGAATATAAGACCGTGAAAGATAGAAATGTCAACCAAAAACCCCTTAACCCGTGAATTTCATCAAAACCGTTGGAGCCGTTTTCGAAAAACCAATTCTATTTATATTGGTAGATATATACCATATATATACAAGAATTACTCGTTTAATATAATAAGAAAAGAGAGTGGGCAGGTGTATGGTAAATTCATGTGGATGACTACACAGTTTATTTATTAAAATAAATATTTTATTTTATAAAATAATAATCAGCTTATGCTATGTTCGTTAATAAATTAATAAATATTTTAATGTAACTTTGAGAAATTAACTTGTAATTTTATAATGAAAAGAACAAATGTTACGTATCTCAGAAAGAAAGGGAAGAATTTAGTACGTAGAAAAGACAAAAAAAATGCGTTACTTAATTTATGGCCGGTGTTTCATTTATTCTTGTATAGTCTTAGGAGATAATTCGTTATTCATTCTTGCCATTGCTAATTACTTACCATATACCATGTCTTTTTTTACCATGTTTTAAACAATTGTTTAATAGAGTAACTACAGACCTAAGCTCTTTATTTATAAAGCAAAGCTAATTAAATGACCTGATTGTTTTATTAAGGTATTATTTTTTAGGGAAGTGTGCTTTTATATAGAAAAGAGAACAGTAGCTGGTCTCTCTCCCCGTTTAGCCTGAGTTCTCTCTATAAATCCCGGGGCGCGACGGAAATTTAATTAGTCTCCGAGGCATTGTAATCCCGGCTCTTGGCTCCGTCTAGTGGAAAAGGACCACAGAGGCAGACATACAGACAGACACAAGGGCTACAATAAGATTCAGCCCCACACACAAAAAAGAAGCGCCATCTGTGCCTGATGGGGACAATATTAATGAGACGAGAAAAAATTTACCAATTAAATAATACAATCAACTTGGATATCGTTATTTAAAATTTTATATTGAGACAAAATTATAAAGTGTATTCTTTTCTACACTACGGTAAAAAAAAATCTTGAAAAACTTGATTTTATTTTTAAAATTTTTACAAATATTCATACAATTTGTTGAATTAACTCTTAAACTAACATCTATATAATAAAAATGAATTTCTGTTTCTTTGTAAGCGCAGATCTCTCAAATACCTGGACCGATTTGGCTAATTTTTTTTTTAAATGTTCGTAATAGTCCAATTCAGGTTAATACGTAAAAAAAAAATTGGAAAAGTTGTCCGGAAAATTGGAAAATTCAGGAAAAACTAAAAAAAAAATTCAGGTTAGCCAACATAGCTTGCCAAACAATAAAAGAACTAAACTAGCAAACTAAACATGTGTTGGCGGCCCTGTTTGTCAGATTTAAACTAACATCTATATAATAAAAATGAATTTCTGTTTCTTTGTAAGCGCAGATCTCTCAAATACCTGGACCGATTTGGCTATTTTTTTTTAAATGTTCGTAATAGTCCAATTCAGGTTAATACGTAAAAAAAATTGGAAAAGTTGCCCGGAAAATTGAAAAATTCAGGAAAAACTAAAAAAAAAATTCAGGTTAGCCAACATAGCTTGCCAAACAATAAAAGAACTAAACTAGCAAACTAAACATGTGTTGGCGGCCCTGTTTGTCAGATTTAAACTAACATCTATATAATAAAAATGAATTTCTGTTTCTTTGTAAGCGCAGATCTCTCAAATACCTGGACAGATTTGGCTAATTTTTTTTTAAATGTTCGTAATAGTCCAATTCAGTTTAATACGTAAAAAAAAATTAGAAAAGTTGCCCGGAAAATTGGAAAATTCAGGAAAAACTAAAAAAAAATTCAGGTTAACCAACATAGCTTGCCAAACAATAAAAGAACTAAACTAGCAAACTAAACATGTGTTGGCGGCCCTTTTTGTCAGATTTTTGAGTGTCATTCATTCTCAATAGTTCTAAGCAAATTATTGTTGAAGAAGAATTTAATATTACAACAAAGATTTAAAAAACTATCTATTAATTAAAGGAATGTAGGGAGTTGGACAAGACTTTAAATTAAATTAAATACAAGTTTTGATTAAATATGCCATACATTTCGTTGCTGTTTTGCAACTTCTTCAGTGGCTCATTTATTAAACTTATTTGTCAGGATTTTTTTTTTTAAATCCTGACAAATAAGTTTAATAAATGAGCCACTGAAGAAGTTGCAAAACAGCAACGAAACGTATGGCATATTTAATCAAAACTTGTATTTAATTTAATTTAAAGTCTTATCCAACTCTCTACGATTCCTTTAATTATTAATCATGGACACGAATAATGAAATATAAACTATATATTTTTTTAAAGTAAATTTAAAAAATAACGTCATGATAACTAAATTTTTGAAAAAGTTATGGTTATTTAAAAAAAAGCTATTTTTTCAAAAATTCCTAACTTCTTTTGGGTTGGGTGAAAAAATTAGAAAAAATTCTGAAAACCGTCTTTAATAGGGTAGAAAAAAATAAAAAAAGTTTCAGCCAAGCTTTTGATTATATATATAGATGAAAAATATTTAATTTAAAATAAAATATGTTATTTAAAAATCATTTTTCTTAAAAATACCCTTGGGTATCTCACCTTATCTTTTTTCTATTGTATTTAAGACCCTCAGCCATTTCAAAAGAACTAAACCTTTTGGCTTTTGTATTCGAGCTCATTCATTCATTTCAATATTATTTATTTATTTCAAAGTTAATTATATAGGATTATTGAAACTATACTAACTAAACTAACTGAAAGGAATTAATTAGCTTTTGGAATTTCTTTAAAAATATATTTTAAAGATTAAAACCAAATATATATAATATATTTATTCTCTGTAACTAATAAAACATCAATAAAGCAGCAACGTGGGGGTCCAGGGAGCTGAAGCCCCCTGACTAGCAAAAGGCCCACCGAAGACGGGCCTTGAATATAATATTCAATAAATATTGTAGACAATTTTTGAATTTTATACAAAAAATAATTAAAATTAAATTAAAAGATACAATTACAAATTATCCTACTTTCTCAATGTCACTTAACATTTAAATAAAGTTTTAATAAAAGATCAAATTCCATTTGAAATATCAATCAAATGAATAATTTTGAATTAAGCATCATATCGATAATGTGATTTCCGATCCTCAAGCTGAAAGTGTTGGTGTCCCCCAGGGAAGTATTCTTGGGCCTTTGTTGTTTGTTTTCTATATTAACTAGCTGCAAGGCCCGCCTTCGGCGACCACCTTGCTAGCCAGGGGCACGCCCCCTGGACCACCAGCCCTCGAACCCCACCCTCACCCCTACTCCCACCCACCACACACCCCGAAACCCACCCAGCACCCCAACCCCCGCACCATGCCCCCACCTCCGCCCCCACACCACCACTTTAACACTCCATTCCGCACCCTAACCCACTAACTCCACCCCTACCCCACCTCCAAAACCCCTCCAGCACCCGCACCACGCACCTGTCCTCAACCCTCGCCCCCACACCACCACCCGCATCCCACCCACCTCGGACCCCGCACCCCATCCACCCCGGACCCCACCCCGTGCCCTCCAACCCTGCGCACCACACCCCTGCAGAGCCCCCTGCACCCCCACCCTACTCCGCCTCACTCCTCACCCAACCCCCATTCCACCCCCGCACCCGCTCTCCGCACCCAGTTTTTGCATTTCTAGCCTTCTAGTGACCCACAGATTATGTATACAAAATTTGATTGAGTTTGGCCCAAGAGAAAGAATTTTCATTTTTTGACCCCCCCCCCATTTTGGGTGGTTAGTTTTTGCATTTCTAGCCCTCTAGAGGCCCAGAGATTATGTATACAAAATTTGGTTGAGTTTGCTCCAAGGGCAAGAATTTACATTTTTTCACCCTCCCCCCTTTTGGGTGTTTTTTTGGGGAAATTTTTTCAAACAAAAGTTGTCAGAAATCACATCCCCTACAACTTTGTTTTTCATAAAATTTTCCGTAGGGTTAATAGTTTAGGAGTTATTTGATAATTTTTATTCGTGCGCCCCCCAAACCCCCTTCTGGGGTCAAAATATCAAAACGTTATATAGCTAAAAACGTAAGTTCGAAGAGATCTGAAAAAAAATATGAAATTTCATAATAATCACTTCAGCCGTTTTGTCGTGAATCGTGAGCAACTTTTCGGAAACGATGGAAACATACAGACAGACAGAGCAGGCAGGCAGACAGACAGACATACAGACAGGAATTTTGTTGAGGGTGTTTTCGTTCATAACTTTGCTTGAAACTTGTGCAACCAAAATTTGGCGTGATTTGGAGCAATGTACAGACAAAACCTTAATTTTATATATATAGATGATATTTGTAACTGTATTAATGATGATATTTTTATAAATCCGTTTGCCGATGATACACTAATATCAGTGGAGGATTGTGATGTTGAGAGGGCTTGTCAGAAAATGAATGGAACCCTTAGGAAGTTGGAAGACTGGCTAAATATGAATAAACTGTTTATAAATTGTACGAAATCTAAAGTAATGCATTTGGGGGTGGGTGGAGAAGGGTTAAGTCCAATCTATCTGAATGGTGTAAATTTGGAATATGTGGATTCATTTAAATACCTCGGAGTAGTGGTTGACTCGAAGTTGAACTTTAAGAGTCATCATAGTGAGCTCTTGAAGAATGTAAACAGAAAAGTGCAATACTTTGGTAGAGCTAGTAATAATTTGAATATGAACACTAGAATTTAGGTGTATAGAACTATAATTAGTCCTAGTTTCTCTTACTGTCCTAGAATATTATATTTTGGCACTCCGGAGAATATTAATAAGCTGCAACTCTTACAAAATAGATGCATGAGATTTATATTAAAATGTGACAGATATACATCAATAAGTAGTATTCTGGAATGTTAGGACTAATGAATGTGAAGCAATTCTTATTTTTAACCGACTTCAAAAAAGGAAGAGGTTCTCAGTTCGACTAATTTTTTTTTTTGTGTGTGTCTATATTACCTGATAACTTCGCCAATTGTTAACCGATTTTGATGATTTTTTTTGCATTGGGTTCAGTCTAGTTTCCGATTAGGCATAACTTCTATGTTTATGAACCGATTTCGATGAGAACTAAAAAATAAAATAGAATGCACTAAAAGGTATAAAATAATTATCTTATTTAGTTACAACTAAACGACACAAATTGATACATGAAATCACTTTTTTAAAGTCGGTGCCAAACAAAATATTTAAACGAGCTTAGGCGATGTTGTTTTCACTACCCGCCAAATATAGTAAGTAAGATCAGTCGAGTTCGATTCATAAAATGTATATGTTTTGCACCGACTTCAAAAACTGATTTCATGTAACAATTTCATCGTTGAGTTGCAACTAAATTAGATAATTATTTTATACGTTTTAGTGCATTTTAATTTATTTTTGAGTTCTTATTATTTTATTTAATTATTTGTTGAATTTAATTTTTATTTTTTTCTAATCCAAATAGCTAATCTTTTTCATCATCTTGGCTTTAGCACTTGCCATTTTCTTTTATACCTTTTATTTAAATCTTTTCTTTTCTGTGGACCTTTTCAAATTTTAATTGATTCTCTATCTTGAGTTTTAAACTCTCTTAAATCACTCAAGTTGAATTTTTATTTAGCCAAAAAAAGAAAAAAAAGAAAGAAAAAGATAAATTTCAATCGATAAAATAAATGTATGGGGATAGGTGATGGTGTGCATTTCGGTCGGGAAGAGGAATGAAATTGAGGTCTAAAAAAGATCGGATATATCAGAGTTGGCGAAGGGAAAGGAATTGGCTGAAGAAATGGAGGTACAATCTGTTTAAAAGAATTTATGGCAAAGAAAAAAGGGGAAAAAAAGGGAAAAGTTAAAAAATAGCTTTGATAGAGTTTATTTGTTGAACAATCAGTTAATTTCCCTATACATTACGTTTAGTAGTGTTTTTTAAATCAAAGTTTCTTTAATTAATATTCAAGATTAACATTCTGAAACAAACTATTAAGATAAACGCACCAGTAATGGGCCATCTAAGAGAAAAATTGAAGTCAAACTAAGTTTCCAATGCTGTAAAATTAAGCAAACTGGTCCAAATGTTTACTTGTCATTCTATTATCTGTCCTACAGCTGTAACCGCAAGTTTAGCACTCTGGTTGCATTTACAAAATAAAAATAATATTCAGAAAGAGAAACAAAGAGGTTGTCCTCTGCTTGATGCAAATAAACATACACACATATATATATCTCGAGATGATATATCTGTATATATATTATTTATTTGTTTGAGACTATAGTTTCGAAGACTTGGTCTTCATCATCAGTCTTTCTTCAATTATAAATGTTTTTCATGGACTCAATATCATATGGATATTGAAAACTTGGTGTTCTTTCATCACTGGTGGTCAGCTTAGAACTAATAAAGACATTCTTCTGGTTCACATTCAAATATAACAATATGTTTCCCTTTCTCCTTATTTTACAACGAGAAAGGTTGACAATAGAAGGGTTTTTCTTTTTCTTTTATCTTTTGTTAGCAAACATCTTCAGCAGATTACTATTTGACAGCTCTATTTGATTGTTCAAGCAAAGTTTTGAATTTCTATTGAATGATTTCAAAATTTCTAAAGATTCGATTGCGCTAATTAATTTTGGGTTCTTTTCTCCTTTTATTAATCTAATACCTTCTGGGAAGGAGTGATTGTTTGAATTTAAATGTTCTGCAAAAGAATTTTCGCACTTTTTATTTTTAAAATCTCTTATGTGTTCATTTAATCGAATTTTCAGATTTCTCTCGGTCTTCCCTACATAGATTGCTTCGCAATCTTTGCATTTCAAACTATAAACCCCTTCTTTTCTATATATTGGCAATTTGTCTTTTTTTCTATTTGAACCTAAATCTTGTGTGAAAATGTGAACCAGAAGAATGTCTTTATTAGTTCTAAGCTGACCACCAGTGATGAAAGAACACCAAGTTTTCAATATCCATATGATATTGAGTCCATGAAAAACATTTATAATTGAAGAAAGACTGATGATGAAGACCAAGTCTTCGAAACTATAGTCTCAAACAAATAAATAATATATATACAGATATATCATCTCGAGATATATATGTGTGTATGTTTATTTGCATCAAGCAGAGGATAACCTCTTTGTTTCTCTTTGTGAATCAACAACTCTGCTACTCTCGGCAAAACAAAATCTTTTTCAATTGAAAATAATATTTACGATACCTAACCTGATGCACCGATAATGGGCCACTATTTTATCCGACGTACCAGTAATGGGCCCCCCCAATAATGGGCCATCTATTAAATCTATTGTGGAACAATAATCAAGTCTATAACATCATAGAATTAGAAAGAGGTGTAAGTAAAAACAAAATGTATCTTTTTAAACTGTTTTATTCAAATTTTACCAATACTGAATACACAAAATATATAAAACTAACTTAAAATACAAATTACTAATCAAATAATTTCACATCTAAGATCAAATTTACTCAAAAACAAAGTTTAATACCTTCATACTTGATATTGTCTAAATTATAATAGTACCACACTAATTTATTTTTTCATAACACGAAGTTTTCTTTTAAAAACATGTAATAAAACTCTACCTTCCATTCTAATCTCAGGAGTTGGAACTATACTCTCTACTTAAGAAGGCAAGATGTGTGACTAATCGTTTTCAATTAGCAGAAATATTTTTTTATAGCATCTTAAGGCATGTACTTTAAAGTTTTCAACGTTTTTGGTTATTTTATTTTTCGCCTGTTGGAGAAACGCATAGATGTTTGAAAGTTGTGTTGCTTCGCTTGCCACCAACAAAATTCTCTATCAAAAAATCGCCTTCCTTTGCCACTTCTATTATGAGTAATAGAGCTGTTGAAACTTTTATTTTTGTGTTGTAATATAAGATATAAACAAGAATTACTTGTTTAATATAATAAGATAAGATAAAATAATCTCAACAAAAACACTTGTGTAAAAGGCCAAGTTCGATTAATAAAATCCGTTAGACAAAAAAGTAGTGAGATCTAAGGCTGCCAAGTTTCAGCATCATCAATTTATTAAATGAGTCGAGAATATATTAGTAACTTCAATTAAAACGAATGATTTTAATTTCACATGTCCAACTATATTTTTTATTGATTTCACATTTTTAGTTGAAATTATTTTCATAAAACTTGGCTTTTACTCATTAAATTATTATTATTATTGTTTGATAGGGCCTCCACCACTCCCCTCTTATTAAGATCCCATGATATGGTAACTAGTAATTCGTGACATACATAATAATGCGTAAAAGCCAAGTTTTATGAAAATAATTTCAACTAAAAATGTGAAATCAACAAAAAATATAGAGGGACATGTGAAATGAAAAACATGCGTTTTAATTGAAGTTACTAATATATTCTCGACTCATTTAATAAATTGATGATGTTGAACTTGGCAGCACATTAGATCTCACTACTTTTTTTGGCAAACGGATTTTATTAATCGAACTTGGCCTTTTTTTACACAAGTGTTTTTGTTGAGATTTCACTTATTTTTGTAAGTTGGATGGGAATTTAACCTTCAAGATTCACGCATTTATTTTAAAGGCTGATGAAGATCTTTTTCGATTTCTCACTTTATTAGTGATTCAAGTTATTCTACCAATATGCCAAGTTTTAGCATTCTAGGATCATTATATTTTCACTGTATGTTAATTTAGTCTATAAATTTCACCCCTTCATTTCGGGGCCCGAAGAAGTGAAAGTTTCGGTGTTTCAAGTTCCTCTTTAATTAATGTGCCAATCTTTACCAGTATGCCAATTTTCTGCATTCTAGGTTCATTGAATTTCACTATATGTTAATTAAGCCTATAATTTTCACTCCTTCATTTTATGTCCTGAAGAAGGGAAAGTTTCGCTTTTTCGATTTTTACCTTTAAATATACCCCAAACTCTATCAGTAGGCCAAATTTCAGCATGTTGTATGTTAATTTATCCTATAAATTTAACCCCTTCATTTCGGGCCCTGAAGAAGGAAAAGTTTCGATTTTTCAATTTCGTCCTTTATTAATGTGTCAAGCTTTACCAGTATGCCAAATTTCAGCATTCTATTATAGGTTGATTGAATTTTTAGTTTATGTTAATTAAGCCTATAACTTTCACCCCTTCATTTCGGGCCTTGAAGAAGGAAAAGTTTCGATTTTTCAATTTCCTCCTTTATTAATGTGTCAAGCTATACCAGTATGCCAAATTTCAGCATTCTAGGTTCATTGAATTTTTAGTATATGTTAATTAAGTCTATAACTTTCACCCCTTCATTTTAGGTCCTGAAGAAGGGAAAGTTTCGATTTTTGGATTTTTCCCATTAATTGTACCCCAAACTCTACCTGCCTGCCAAATTTCAGCATTCTAGGGTTAGCGGAAGTACTCTAGAATTTTGATGAGTGAGTGAGTCAGTCAGTGAGTGAGTGAGTGACGAAAAAGCCTATCTTTGGCTTCTTGTAACTTGGATGGTATAAACAGTAGAAATATGAAATTTTGTAATTTAGCTAAGCTTATGGACCAGTATTCTGGAAAAAAATTTCAGCCATGTAGAGGTTTCCATTACGAAGTTACAGAGGCGTCAAAATGGCCTGAGTTGTTTACTGTAAAGGGTAGTCTGGCAGTGCACACACCCCCGATCGAATCGAACTTGGCTGGGGCACCCGTGCCCCACAGATAAGATTATGTATGGTTTTAATAAAGTTTCAACTCTTAAACCATTATTATAATGAATGATTTGAAACAGGATCAAATGATTAAAACAGGTCTCTTTTCATTACATAATGAATTTTCATTTATCTACAGGTGTAAACTACATATTTACATTGTTCCGATAATAATTGAAAACTATCTACACCTAGTATATTTTACATACTCCATTAAAATAGGAATATTTTTTGTTTGAAATCCCAGATGATTATCCTTAGTAAAAGAACACATCGTCATAAATAAAAGGATAAAAAGTTTTCAAATGTAAAAAAAAATGAACAATCCCGATATCTGTTGGAAAATAACTTTTTTGAGTTTCTTTTTAACCTTTAGAAAACTCATATAGAAGTTTTCGACAATCTAATCTGCATGATATATTTGTTTATACATGTACTATGCTGGCTGGCTGGTTGTTCAGTCATTCATTCAATAGCGAGAGTAAACGCGCTATTGGATCGAATCTCGCCTTTAATTAGATCTGTTTATCTTTTGGAAGAGACGTCGCCATAAATTACAGCCGAGAGAGAACAATGGTCTTGGTGTCCATATATGGTAGTTCCCGGCTCGCATCCGCTGAAAGGTCTCCCTGATCTCTTATCAGCGCCATATCTCCTATCACACTTGTGTTCCGACAAATACCAATATATAATTTCCTCTATTACCATTTCAAGGTGTGTTTAATTAAGAAAGAATATATAATATACGAGCTTTTCGTGCGTGCCTTCGGCACGCCCTCGAAGCTCGGCCCTCCGGGCTGAGTGCCCTGGCGGGCAGCGTCTCGGTCCAAAAATTTTATTCCTCTTAAAAAACCACACTCCAAATGTATACCCGTAAACTACCGAAAATACATTGTCTCTTAAAAGTTTCGCCTCTTTAATTTTTGAGTGGAGGGGGGGGGGAGGAATAACTATGAATATATTTAAATTTAAAATTTAAATTTCATTTTTCCTTTTTCAAAACAAAAATAATCAAATGATTTATGAACTGCAAAAAATTCGCCTGCTGAATCATGGAAATTATTCAAATTTACGCGGTTCAATTAATTTAATTAATTACAAAAAATATATTTAATGTTTCTTAATTTAAAATCAATTGGAGTCTTTCATTTCAAAATTACAAATATATTTCAAATTTGCCTGGTTAATGAAAATTGATTGGAGCCATCAGTTTAAAATCCGAGCTGACAATTATATTTCAAATTTGCCACGTTAATTAATATATATTTAATGTTTCTTAATTTAAAATCTATTGGTGTTTTTTCATTTTCATTCCGAGTTCAAATGAATACAATATTATCTCGACACAAAGTCTAAATCAAAAATATATAGTTTTAGTAACAGAAATCAAGATATAATTATTAATGTTTCAATGGCGTAATGGCTAGAGCTAATGCCCTTAGTTCAAGAGTTCGTCGGTTCGATTCTAGGCAAGACGGTAATTTTTTTAGAGAAATTTCTCTAAGCGTTGTTACAAATTAATCTAGACAAATATATATAGTATGGTAAAAAAAAATTGCCACGTTCTGATGTGGCCATCCACTTGACTTTACCAAACACCCTGGCCCCTCTCTTATATTTAATATTTAATAAAATTATTTATAATCATGTAGGGGGGTTAATTTTTTTATTTTAGACTACTGGGGGGCCCACTGATTATGTATATAAAATTTGGTTGTATTTGGTACAAGAGCCAAGATTTTAATATTTTGACCCCTCCCCCTTCCCATTATGGGTTGTTAGTTTTTGCATTTTTAGATTTCTGGGGGCCCACTGATTATGTATACAAAATATGCTTGAGTCTGCTCAAATGGCCTAGATTTATATTTTTTGACCCCACTCCCTCTAATTTTGGCCCAAAAAAGAAATATTTTCATTATTGTAGGTTCATTTTATAGTATATTTCATGTTTCTTGTTTTTACTTTACCATACAGGTTATGGTCAAGTATTGTAATCGTGCATGAAAAAAGTGGTTTTTTGCTTCTTTTTTACGAAATATCTCAGAAACGGCTGAAAATATTTTGATTAAAAAAATTGGACCAAACCATGGCATTTCGGTCTACAAAAAGGCTCTTATAAGTAAACATCGAAAAAATTATATTTTTCTAGATAATCGGAGAAAGAAGAACCTTGTGGAAGAGTCTGAAGAAGAGAAGAGGTCAGATGATGGGGCACACACTGAGACATGGGGGACTGCTTAGGGATATCTTGGAGGGGGAGGTGGGAAAGAAAAGGGGAAGGGGAAGAACCAGATTAGAATATTTCAACCAAATAATTGGGGATATGGGATGCCAGACATTTAGAGAGGTTAAACAGCTGGCGGGGGACAGAGTCGAGTGGAGACGGATTGTTGCATCAAACCAGTCTTAGGACTGTATACTCAATGATGATGATGAGATAATAACTGTTTTGTCAAAATGTCTGTTCGTCTGTTATTTAGTCTGTTCGTTACCAAATTGTGTGAACTAGCTAGCTCAAAAACTAGTTTGAATATCAAAACCAAATTTCATAAGTATTTTTGTTGAATTTAGATTAAGAGCTGATTAGATTTTTATGCATATTGACCCAAAATTAAGGGGGGTGGAAGGAGGGGAGGTTAAATTTGAAAATAAAATATTTTCAAACTAAAAACAGGAAAAATGAAATATACTATAAATCAAATCTATAATAACGGAAATATTTTTTTCTGGTGCCAAAATTAGGACGGGAGGGGGGGGGGGTCAAAAAATAAAAATGTATGCTATTTGAGCAAACTCAACCAAATTTTGTTTACATAATCAATAGGCTACCAGAAGATTAAAAATACAAAAACTAATATCCCAAAATGGGGGGGGGGGGGGGGTGAAAATAATGAAAAGCTGGGCCCTTGGATCAAACTCAACTAGAAGTGTATGGCCACATCAGAACGTCTCAATTTATTCTAATTTGAAAATATTATAATTTTATTTTTTATCCCCCCCCCATTTTCTCCCTTAATTTTTAATCGATATGAACCAAAACTATATTTGAAATTTGGTTTTGATATTCACACTAGTTTTTGAGCTAGCTCGTCCACAAAAATTTGGTAAAGCATAGACCAACTAACAGACATTTTGACAAAGCAATTATTATCCTGAAAAATATAATTTTTTCGATGTTGCCTTATAAGGGCTTTTTTGTAGAGCGAAATGCCACGGTTTTGCTCAATTCTTTTAATCAATATAGTTTCAGCCATTTTTGAAATAATTCGAAAAAAAGAATAAAAAAAATTACACTTTTTTTTCATGCACGATCACAATACTTGACAATACCCTGTATGGTAAAGTATAAATAAATATAACAATTGATTGGAAAAGTAGACATGTTCTTCGTCAAATTTCTTCCAAAATGAGATTCATTCTTCTTTGTCGTTGATAATGAAGAAATTTTGGAATTCGTGGATTATTTCATAATTTTAATTTAAAAATCTTATTGAAATTGAGCTTCCTCAAAAATCACATAAAAACAGCTACTTTGTAGCTGTTTGCGTCGTGGTGTGAAGATTTACCCGAAATACCCCCCCCCCCCTTACTTTTGGACCCTCTTCCCTCCCCCTGCCCTGAAGAAAGAAGAAGGAACGATTCTCCGAATTGTCTGGTTTTTACTTTAGGGCATCGAATCCTTCTTCCTATTTGAAGTCACACAGTGAAATTAACTTTTTACTTTACCATACAGGGTATGGTCAAGTATTGTAATCGTGCATGAAAAAAGTGATTTTTTTCCTTCTTTATTTCGAAATATCTGAAAAACGGCTGAAACTATTTTGATTAAAAAATTGAACGAAACCATGACATTTCGCTCTACAAAAAAAGCTCAATAAGTCTTCTTCTTCTTTGGTGCCTATCCGCTCAGCGAATGTTGGCGATCATTCTGGCTATGATTGTTTTTAACCGACTTCAAAAAAGGAGGAGGTTCTCTATTCGACTGATTTTTTTTTTTTTTTTTTTTTTTTTGTGCCTATGTTACCTCATATCTCCGCCAATTGTCAACCGATTTTGAAATTTTTTTTGCATTGGGTCCAGTCTAGCTTCCGATTGGTCCCATTTTTTTCGATTTTTTTTCATAGGTATTAGACCTTTTTTATTAGGTTTGTTTAGACCTAACCTCTTTTGTTTATGAACCGATTTCGATGGTTCTTTTTTTATCCGAAAGGGGGTGTCTTAGGGATGGTGTCATATTAATTTGGTCAAGTTCTGATGATATCATCACTATTAATAACATCACTAAAAAGAGAAAAATAAATATTTTTAAGAAAAAATAAAAACCGACTTCAAAAAATTAAATGCAACAAATAAAATACACTAAAAGGTATAAAATAATTATTATCTTATTTAGTTACAACTAAACGACGAAATATTAACACGAAATTACTTTTGAATTCGGTACCAAACAAACTATACCTATAAGCGAGCATATCCTCCAAACGTACTAAATAAGATTTGTCGAGTGCGATTCATAAAAGGTATATGTTTGGCACCGACTTCAAAAAGTAATTTCGTGTTAATATTTCGTCGTTTAGTTGTAACTAAATGAGATAATAATTATTTTATACCTTTTAGTGTATTTTATTTGTTGCATTTAATTTTTTGAAGTCGGTTTTTATTTTTTTCTTAAAAATTTTTATATTCACTGCGGCCCGAAACAACTCCAAGGAAGTCTTCCCGAACCATTGCCGCAGATTCTTTAACCATGATGTCCTTCTTCTCCCAGGTCCCCATTTACCGGCTATTTTCCCTTGAATAATAAGCTGTAGAAATTGGTATTTAGAGTTACGTAATATATGGCCGAAGTACGATAATTTTCTAATTTTGATGTTATTTATTAATTCTTTTTCTTTTTTCATTCTTCTTAAAACCTCTTCATTTGTAACTCTATCCATCCAACTTATTCTCAGGATTCGCCGGTATATCCACATCTCAAATGCCTGCACTCTATTACTTGTCGCTTCTGTAAGAGTCCAGGCCTCCATCCCATATAGAAGAACCGGAAACACGTAACATCTTACTAGCCGAATCCTCAAATCCATACTGAGGTTGTGGCTGCACAGCAGAGGTCTTATTCGCTGGAATGCATTACGTGCCATTTCACTCTGTTTTTAACCGACTTCAAAAAGGAGGAGTGTTCTCTATTCGATTGAATTTTTTTTTTTTTTTTTTTTTTTTGCCTATGTTACCTCATATCTCCGCCAATTGTCAACCGATTTTGAAATTCTTGCATTGGGTCCAGTCTAGCTTCCGATTGGTCCCATTTTTTTCGATTTTTTTCATAGGTATTGACCTTTTTTATTAGGTTTGTTTAGGCTTGTTTAGACCTAACCTCTTTGTTTATGAACCGATTTCGATGGGTTTTTTTATCCGAAAGGGGTGTCTTAGGGATGGTGTCATATTAATTTGGTCAAGTTCTGATGATATAATCACTATTAATAACATCATTTCAAAAAGAGAAAATAAAATTTTAAGAAAAAATAAAAAAATGACTTCAAAAAATTAAGTGCAACAAATATAAAAATACACTAAAATAAAAAAATAATTTCATTAGCACTAAACGACGAAATATTAACACGAAATTACTTTTTGAAGTTGGTGCCAAACATATACCTTTTATGAATCGCACTCGACGAATCTTACTTAGTACGTTTGGCGGGTACGCTCGCTTATAGGTATAGTTTGTTTGGCACCGACTTTAAAAAGTAATTTCGTGTTAATATTTCGTCGTTTAGTTGTAACTAAATAAGATAATAATTATTTTATACCTTTTAGTGTATTTTTATATTTGTTGCACTTAATTTTTTGAAGTCGGTTTTTATTTTTTCTTAAAAATTTTTATTTCCACAGATTGATCCCATTTATCATTTAAAGTGCAACCTAGGTATTTAATTTGTTGCACTCTCTCAAGAGGGTTGTTACTAACTTTTAGTCCGGTGTCATAGGAGTTTATCTTCTCACTGATGACCATATATTTTGTTTTGGCCACATTCAGTTTTAGCCCATACTCTTCACTCACGACGGTT
This sequence comes from Forficula auricularia, assembly GCA_024734495.1. Taxonomy (NCBI): domain Eukaryota; kingdom Metazoa; phylum Arthropoda; class Insecta; order Dermaptera; family Forficulidae; genus Forficula; species Forficula auricularia. The sequence goes on along the minus strand of JALMQS010000108.1, from coordinate 9,604,030 downwards.
GTTCTATTTAGCAGCCTCTGTAGATCTTCCAGAGTACTAGATATTAACAGCGTGTCGTCTGCATATCTGATGTTGTTGATGTTTATCTAATAAGTGAACATCGAAAACATTATATTTTTCGAGATAATAATTGTTTTGTCAAAATGTCTGTTAGTCTGACAGGTTGTCTGTTAATTAGTTAGTCTGTGCGTTATCAAATTTTTGTGGACAAGCTAGCTCAAAAACTAGTTTGAATATCAAAACCAAATTTCACACGTAGTTTTGGTCCATTGAGATTAAGAGCTGATTAGATTCTGGTGCATATCGACCCAAAATTAAGGGGGTGGAGGGGGGTTAAACATTAAAAATCTAGGCCATTTGAACAAACTCAACCCATAATCAGTGGACCCCCAGAAGTTTAAAAATGCAAAAACTAACAGCCCAAAATGGGGGGGGGTCAAAAAATGAAATTCTTGGCCATTTACCAAACTCAACCAAATTTTATATACATAATCAGTGAGACACCAGAAGTATAAAAATGCAAAAATACCGCCTCCCCTACATGATTTTAAATAATTTTAGGGGCAGGCTGTATGGTAAAGTCAAGTAGATGGCCACATCAGAACACGTCAGCTTATTTAAGAGGATGAAAATTATGTTCTAATAGAATCTTTTATTCGAAAGCGGGCTTCGCAGCTGGTTTGTACATATAGGCACTTGAATAATATCAACTTTTTAAAAGATTTACGATTCATTTCACTTTAAAATTAAATTTCGTTTTATTAATCTTAAGCTTTTCTCTGGTCCATTCCATTCATGATTAAGTCAACATAGAAATTACAATTAAATATGTTTGTACCTGGTAAATATTTGCTCTCTCTTCTCGTTTCTCGAGATACGCTTTCATTCGTGATCATTTCCTTGATTCAGGTCACATACCTAGATCATGCTCTATATATAGAGAGAGAGAGAGTCACGGTGTCCAATTTTAAGAAAATAGTTTATAGACTATATTTAAACAAAAAATCAATAGAAATCAAAATGAAAGGATAATAAAACATAAATAATAAAGAATCAGTGGCTGATTTGGTCTCTCTCTCCATTCAGTAAGAAATAAAACAATTCCCTAGTGGATCCATTTATTGAATGCTTTATATTGTACCGTGCCTATAGCCCAAGAGCCCACGACGGCCAGACCTTCGTTATTTTATAAAAGCTGAAAGTTTTTCTGTGCATGTCCCCTATACAGGTAAGAACGACCAGCGACTATAGAGTTTGGGTTGTGGTTACTTTGGCAGGTAACAGGTAATAAAGGTGTATAAAATAGTACTTTAAATTCGTTAAAGTATAAAGCTCAATTTTTCTATATTTTCTTCGGGATAACTTTAGAAATCTCGTCATCCATTGCCGGACACTTATGACAGTTGCTACCCCCTGCCAGACACCCCTAAACTTTAAGAAACTCAAGCTTGAGTGGTTTGCCATAAAAGAATTTAGTCTTTTTGATTTTAAGTCGATTCTTCCACGTTTTCAGTAGAAGTTGTCATTAATAGTCAAAACAACAAAAATGGAATGCAATAAGGTTATTCCTCTAGTATTAGATAAGAATCGATGGTTATTTTTGATTTTAAGTCGATTCCTCCATGTCTTCACCAATGGTTATCAATAATAACCGAAATGTCAAAAATCTATGTAAAAACCATTAAAACTGTCCGCCTATTGAGGTAACATTTTTTTATAGGTCGCCAAGTAACATATATAAAATTTATCTTTTATATTATAACGAAAGTATAATTATAATTTATTAAAGTTTAGGGGTGTCTGTCAGGGGGTAGCAACTGTCATAAGTGTCCGGCAATGGATGACGAGATTTCTAAAGTTATCCCGAAGAAAATATAGAAAAATTGAGCTTTATACTTTAACGAATTTAAAGTGCTATTTTATACACCTTTATTACCTGTTACCTGCCAAAGTAACCACAACCCAAACTCTATAGTCGCTGGTCGTTCTTACCTGTATAGGGGACATGCACAGAAAAACTTTCAGCTTTTATAAAATAGCGAAGGTCTGGCAGTCGTGGGCTCTTGATCTACTAGGAGAGCGTAAAAGAGAGCTTCTGCTACCTGGACCCCCACCTTAAAAATGGTCTTCACTTATTTCAAATTCCCATAAAACTGATTTCTATGGTTGGTTTCAGGAGTCACTAAGTCCCAGCTTGAATTACCTTTGAAGCTGTCTTCTTTTGCGGTCAAATTAGAAAAGTGCCGGACCACTTCATTCGCCAATACGTATATCCTCTGTAACCAAAATAAATTTGGCGCGGTTATGTTCCGGGAGCCGAGTGCCTTAAGAGAGAAGTACCTGGAGCCACAGAGCGATGCACGGTAACCCCTGACTCCCCCCCTCCCGAAACTATACACCTCGCCCCCACCACTGCACACAGTTTTTGCATTTCTAGCTTTCTAATGGTCCACATATTATGTGTATATTTGTTTACTCGTACACCAATTTGTCCACATTCGTTCATATTGATAAACATTATAAAAAATAAATAGGAAAATAATAATAAAAAAATAATCGTATAGGATCTGAAATAAAAACATAAAATTAAATAAAATTTGTTTCCAAGTTATATAAAAAAAGCCACTTCAACCACTTTATTTGTAAACACACCTGTAATGTTATGATTTAGACAACTGTTAATTAAAAACAAACAAAAAACCTTTAATTACAAACAAATTACAACAAATTTTATTACATTAAACCAATTATTTTACATGAATTATGTATACATTGTATTTTAGCTTCGACTCCGGAGATTACTTCTCCACCATCGAGTGTCCTTGATCATCTTTTAAGTCCTTGCTTTTAATAAGAGGAATAAACTATTAAAGAAAAAACCTCTTTCCGATAATTTTTTCAATTCCATTATTCTCATCCACTTTTCGACGAAACATTCTTTCGTCGCGTAGTGGAATTTATTAGACCAAGTTGATGTTTAGCCACTGAGAAGTCGAATTAATCGACGAAACGTCTGCCCATTCAATAAAGACTCTGTTTCTGAAGATTATTTCTCCACCATCGATGTCCTTGTCATCTTTAGTCCTTGTTTTTAATAAGAGGAAAACTAATTATAGAAAAAAAACTCATTTCCGATAATTATTCCAATACAATATTGCGGAAATTAATCCATCCAATTAATCTCCCGACCTCGTCTCCCTCCCCCTCTCCCAACAAAAAACCTTTTTTTCAATTTTATTAAACCAATTATTTTTACATTAATTAATGTATACATTGTATTTTTTGCTTCGATTCCGGAGAATACTTCTCCACCATCGAGTGTCCTTGATTCATCTTTTAGTCCTTGTTTTTAATAAGAGGAAAAATCTAATTAGATAAAAAAACCTCTTTTCCGATAATTATTTCAATTCCATTATTCCCCCAATCAAGTCGATTGGTTAATTCCCCCAAACAAAAAAAACCCTAATTTTAATATAATATATATAATATTTGCTATAACCTATTAGTAGGTTTTAAAATTAAAAAAACCAATTAATAAATAAAAGATAATTGAAAAAAAATGTAAAAAAACTTTTTTATTGAGATTTTCATCTATCAATAATTACTTTAATTAAGAAAAGATCAATTAAGATTAAATTTGTCGAGGTCCAGACCTAGCCAGATCGCTTTCTCATCCTCAAAACTTGTTAATAGAATTTGTTTCATCAAAATCGGTAGATCCGTTTTCAAAATTGAACTAAGATACAAATATATATATATAAACAAATATATATACAAACAATTTTTGTTCGTTTAATAAGAGTAGATTAAAGTCGAAAGGAAGAGAGCAATGAAGATGTGGAGATTTTATGATCAGAGTAGTCAAGTGAAGTGAAATAAAAAAGTGCTCTGTTTTTCCTTAGTTTTTATTGTTTATCATTGGGTTATTATTTATTTACCTTTTCGTATGATTAATTGTCGTTGTTGTTGCGAAGTAGTCAACAACAAAATCAAGAATAATTCTTTGTATATCTTGTATTTTAAAAAAGAATAAATATTTTATTTTATTTATTCAGAGCAATGGCTCTTTGCCGAATTTTCTAAGCACAAAATATTGTTTCGATAATTATCATTATTTGTTCTTTCACCTTAACACTAGAACGCCCGAAGCCGTCAATTTGACGGTTTTCACATTTCATTTCTCTTTCATTTCGTTACTATTTAAGTTAGAACTTTGAAACTCGCTGACTTTTAATCATTTTTGAATAGCTTTCTAATAAAAAAAAATAGCACCCTATGAATTTTTATTTAGGAGAAAATTATGGATTTACCAAGAACGCCCAAAAGCCGTCAATTTGACGGTAACACTTTTTTAGCCAAATTTTTATATTTAAAATTAATTTTTCAAGTACGAATAATTCCCATTCTTTTTTTGGAACATTTCCATCCTTTTTGACCCTCGGATTTGTTCTGCCTTTTTTTTGTAATCGCTCTCGGGGCAAGCGTGGCTTCAAAGGGTCCTCAGGTAAAGACTACGGAACCCATGGACTCAATTAAAGTCACAAATTGTAGTATTCAATTAGGTTGAATTTTAGCACGTGGCGGTTTTGCCAAAAATTACAAGGGGTCTCGTCGAGAGGCCAAAAAGTGCGATTTTTTCATTTAGTGCGTGCGGATGTATGTATGTATGTATGGATGGATGTATGTTATCGTTTTTTTGGCCCACGATTTTTTCCACACCGTTACACCGATTGAAATGAAATTGAAAACCTACCATTAGTTTAACAAAATGAAGCGCTGATTAGTTTTTGGTACATATCGGCCCACAAACATTAGTACTTTATTTCAGTACTTTTTAGTTTTTTCTAAATATCTTGAAAATGACTTAACCAATTTTGATGAAATTTAATATCCTAATTAAGTACCTTGGGGACCACAAAAAAGGTTAAATAAAGTTTTTAGTAAAATTATATTTTAAAGTACTTTACTCTAGAGTAAGATGGTACTTTTTTTAATTTTTTAAATTCTTTAAAATTTATTCATTTGAAAGTTTTAATATAGCTCATTTAGCCTTGCTTAAGTAAGAATGGATAGGCTTCTCTCTGTGAAATGCTAAAAATTTGGGAGGAATTTTTATGAGTAACCATAGCAACTGCGTTGTTTTCTTATCCGTTACCTTTGCTGAAGACAGAGAAATCGATTTTAAACCAAAAATAGCGATTGATTCTCATTTAGTACTTGAGGAATAATCATTCTATATTGGATTTTTGACGTTTCGGTTTTTATTAGTAACCATTGCTGAAGACATAGAGAAATCGACTTTAAACCAAAAATAGCGATTGATTCTCATCTAGTACTTGAGGAATAATCATTCTATATTGGATTTTTGACGTTTCGGTTTTTATTAGTAACCATTGCTGAAGACATAGAGAAATCGACTTTAAACCAAAAATAGCGATTGATTCTCATCTAGTACTTGAGGAATAATCATTCTATATTGGATTTTTGACGTTTCGGTTTTTATTAGTAACCATTGCTGAAGACATAGAGAAATCGACTTTAAACCAAAAATAGCGATTGATTCTCATCTAGTACTTGAGGAATAATCATTCTATATTGGATTTTTGACGTTTCGGTTTTTATTAGTAACCATTGCTGAAGACATAGAGAAATCGACTTTAAACCAAAAATAGCGATTGATTCTCATCTAGTACTTGAGGAATAATCATTCTATATTGGATTTTTGACATTTCGGTTTTTATTGGTAACCATTGCTGAAGACATGGAGGAATCGACTTAAAATAAAAAATAGACATCGATTCTCATCTAATACTTGAGGAATAACAATTCTACATTAGGTTTTTGACGTTTCGATTATTATTGGTAACCATTGCTGAAGACATGGAGGAATCGACATAAAATCAAAAATAACGATCGATTCTTATCTAATACTAGAGGAATAACCTTATTGCATTCCATTTTTGATGTTTTGACTATTAATGGCAACCTCTATTGAAAACGTGGAAGAATCGACTTAAAATCAAAAAGACTAAATTCTTTTTTGGTAAACAACTCAAGTTTGTTCTGCCTTTTTTTTTAATTTACAATCTTCCTTGAAAAACTTGGGGTAAAATAAACAAATTATGTTTCTTTATGTTAATTTTTTTTATCTTTTGATGATTCACTTTATTATTTTACAACATTTCGAGGAAACCTACTGTTTTGAAATCCATATATATATATATATGTCGAGCCCCTAGTCTTGCCATTTCATTTTTGTTCCGCCCTTAGAATTATCAACAACAAAATTCTCTCTCAATTTCTCGTGAGTTTTTTTCGTATATTTGTTTTTTTTATTTCAATATTATTTATAATAATATAATATTTATAATAATAACATATAATATAGAACTACTGGTTTTGTTAATGATAATACTCCATAAATATAGCATGTTAATTTTTCATTTTATATCATAATGATTATTAAAATGTAATATATTAATATGTATTTTTAATATATAAATTGATAATAGAATTATATTTATTATTAGAAAAAATAAAAAAAATATTAAATAAAAGGAAACAGAATGATTTTATTTAGTTTGAGTGTTGAAAAATGCAAGTCGTCAAATTGAAGGCATCCGGGCGTTCTAGGAGATCTGAAAGTCTGGACGTTCTGGTGTTAAATTATATAACTTCATTTGATTAATAGAATTCAAGCTTGTTTGACCACATTGTTATAAACAAGACGCGGATTAAATAATTATACTATTTTAATTAACAAATATTTTATTTTATTGATAGAGATTTTCTTTAGGAGACGGACTGGTATAAATATGCAATTGGATGTTGATGAAAGCAGTCCACGGTGGTTGTAAAAAATAAGACTATAGAGGTTTTATTATTTTACATTTATTTGTTAAACCGACGTTTCGGAGATTTATTCTCTCCTTCTTCAGGGTAAACAAAAAGTCAATGAAAGTAGTTCACAACATAACTACTTTCTGTCTCCTTTGACAATGCCAAAAAAACATTATAAAATTTTTTTTCATCTCGAATAGAAAATAAAGTAACAAGCAATTGATGATCAATATGTTAATCAACATATTGATCATCAATTGCTTGTTACTTTATTTTCTATTCGAGATGAAAAAAAAATTTTATAATGTTTTTTTGGCATTGTCAAAGGAGACAGAAAGTAGTTATGTTGTGAACTACTTTCATTGACTTTTTGTTTACCCTGAAGAAGGAGAGAATAAATCTCCGAAACGTCGGTTTAACAAATAAATGTAAAATAATAAAACCTCTATAGTCTTATTTTTTTACAACCACCGTGGACTGCTTTCATCAACATCCAATTGCATTTTATTTTATTTATTATTGCCATCAAAAGCAAATTGATCATTGCTGAATTTTCTAAACACTACACTCCATGACTTCAAGAAAGTGGAACTCTCTCCCAGCCTCCATCTTTCCTAGCACTTATAATCTTCAAACCTTCAAAACCCGAGTGCATAAACGCCTACGTCTACACCCTCTCACTTAATCAACTTTCCCTTCTCTTCGGTAATGCAAGGGTCTTTCGAGATACATAGGGGCTGCTTCTTTGTTGCACCTCTTCTTGCATTCAATTGCATTAAAAAATAAAAAAAGAAGATGAGGCATCAAACTTATTCGCCAAACGAACAAGAGATGCCGCTAACGCCCATGGGACCAGGAACTCACATTATTTGAATTTTGCATTTTTAAAAAACATTTAAAAATGCTTTCTAACCCGTTCGGGCTGTCCAGGTATGGATTTTAAAGATTTAACGAACGCGCCTTGGTGAAGTAGATATGCATTCAAATCGAACTGTCTGTATTGCAGATTGTATCACCAGGCGTTAAATGCTATCATTGTGCGTTACCAAATTTTTGTGGACGAGCTAGCTCAAAAACTAGTTGGAATATCAAAACTAAATTTTACACGTAGTTTTCGTGAATTCAGATTAAGATCTGATTCGATTTTGGTGCATATCGACCCAAAATTAAGGGTGGGGGAGTTTAAATTAAAATTATAATAGTGTCAAACTAAAAAATCAAGAAAAAGAAATAAAATATACTAAAAAATGAACCTATAATAATGAAAATAGTTTTTTTATGGGAAGACAATTGTGCGGGAGGGGTCAAAAAATAAAAATCTAGGCCATTTGAGCAAATTCAACCAAATTTTGTATACATAATCAGTGGGCCCTCAGAAGCCTAAAATCCAAAAACTAGCCCCTAAATGATTATAAATAATTTTATCTATCTACTCTTTTTATCATTTTATATCAATCATTTTTATATTTCAATCATTTTTTATCAATCATTTTTATATTATCAATTTATAAATATTTATAAATCTTTCAAGTAAACCACCCACTTAAGTAATTTATTCAATTACGAGCTGCAAAGTCCGCCTTCAGCGGGCATCTTGTGGGCCAGGGTACGCCACTAGTATAATATAATAATTGAATTTATAATTTGAAAGTTTACATTGGGAAAATAAGTGACAAGTTTTTATGTGTGACTTTTTTATTTATCCACCTTTAACGTTTCGTCGACTTTGCCGACTTCTTCAGGCTTCAAATAGTCATGTCACACATTCGTCTAAATTTTTATTACCTTCGTTACCATTGAAGGCCATCAGAATACAATTTTCAAAAGATATTTGGCACATTCACAAAAAACACAATTTTTCTCTTTATAATAACAACCTTATCAATACAAAAACAGAACAGAAATCACTTCTTATAAAAATAGAATAGAATACTTTTCTTTTTCTTCTCCGTTTTATCCCTATATACAAAAATCTTAACTTCGAATAAATTTAACTTATACATAAATGATATTTTTGTATATAGGGATAAAACGGAGAAGAAAAAGAAAAGTATTCTATTCTATTTTTATAAGAAGTGATTTCTGTTCTGTTTTGTATTGATAAGGTTGTTATTATAAAGAGAAAAATTGTGTTTTTTGTGAATGTGCCAAATATCTTTTGAAAATTGTATTCTGATGGCCTTCAATGGTAACGAAGGTAATAAGAAAATTTAGACGAATGTGTGACATGACTATTTGAAGCCCTGAAGAAGTCGGCAAAGTCGACGAAACGTTGGTGGATAAATAAAAAAGTCACACATAAAAAACTTGTCCTTATTTTCCCAATATAAACTTTCAAATTATAAATTAAATTATGGACGGAAATGATAATAATAATAATTGAATGTTGCTATAATTTTAGGCATTTGCTTAAAAAGTCACTTTTGAGGATTCGGATCATGTCCTGTGATGGAAAATGCTGAATATCTTTCAAATCTAAAAGTTTTAACAAAAAAAAAGTGGTTCAATTAAAACATCAAGCTAACAAAATTTACTAGAAAATGAGACAAGAATCAAGTATATAGGATCATTACTTTTCAGTTTATGAAGGAAAAACTGGAATTTATTCAAAAAATTCAGACTCATTGCGATACGGGTTACCGTTGTCCAATTAAGATAAAACTTTTCCAATCTCATTTTTAGCCAATTGGGAACTATTATGGGGGTCAACACAGCAAAGATTGAAAGTTTGATTTCTTGTGACCACCTAATGAGCATAATTCTCTTTCTAAAAATTGCTTATTTTTGACGATCAATTGTGGGTAAACGGCTGAACATTTTAACTTTTAATTAAGTCATTAGATGCGAAATTTTGTGCTCTTTTATTCTAGTAAGAGTGAAATTTCCCCGTAAGATCCATGGTTTTCAAGTTATAAGCAAAAATCTGAAAAATATCCAAAATTTTCGTGTATTTTTATCCTCACAAACATTTAGCACCAGTCAGAAACCGCCGCAAACTCATATAACTCTTATGGTATTTGGGATTGCTAATGTCGGCTGAAATTATTTCCAGCTTGAGCATATTTATTGGGCAGAGCGGCCATTTTTCCGTGTGATTCGTCTGGGAAATGATTATAAAATATAATAATAACTTTTAATGATATAGGTGCTGGTTCTAGGCTTAGACCATGAAATATAGACACGCCCTGGTGTCGATTTGGTGAGCCCAACATCTCCTATAGAACTTGACGTCATCTGTAGGTAGGAACACCCAGAAATAGCATGGCCATTATAGGAATGATTATACATTGAGATAAATTTTTCGTAGTTTAGATTATTTATTTTGGATTCCAATAATCGCAAATTAATATTAAATTAATATTACCAAAATATTTATTCGAGAACGTGACGTCATCTGTAGGCGATGTTGGCCTCACTTCACTCTGTCTGGAGAGTAGCAGAGGGCGTGTCTTTAATATATTTCATGGTCTAAGGTTCTAGGTGAAACATTTTTATTTAATATTTCGTTATTCTTGTCCATGATTAATAATTAAAGGAATCGGAGGGAATTGAATTGACTTTAAATTAAATACAGAGTTTTTTATTTAAATAGGCTAAACGTTTCGTTGCTGGTTCGCAGCTTCTTCTAAACAAAATGGTTTTTCTCTTAGTCAAAACCCTGGACAAATAAGTTTAATAATTTAGCCACTGAAGAAGTTGCGAACCAGCAACGAAACGTTTGGCCTATTTAAATTAAAAACTTTGTATTTAATTTAAACTCAAGTCCAACTCCATACGATTCCTTCAATTTTTATTTAAGTACCTGGAGCCACCGAGCAAATGCACGGTAACCCCTGCCCCACCCCTCGAAACCACGCACCTCGCCCCCACCACTACACCCACACTCCGACCTGCCCCAACCACCGGATCCCCCACAACTGCACCCCACCTCCTGCACCTCCCACAATCACCCCACACCCGCACCCAGTTTTTGCATTTCTAGCTTTCTAGTGGTCCACATATTATGTGGATATTTGTTTACTCGTACACCAATTTTCCCACATTCGTTCATATTGATAAACATTATAAAAAAATAAATAGGAAAATAATATTAAAAAAAAATCATCAAATAGGATCTGAAATAAAAACATAAAATTAAATAAGATTTGTTTCCAAGTTATCTAAAAAAAAGCCACTTCACCCACTTTATTTGTAAACACACCTGTAATGTTATGATTTAGACACCAGTTAATTAAAAAAAAAAAAAAACTTAATTTATTACATAATACGGATGCATCTATAACATATCTATAAATTTTATTAAACCAATTATTTTACATTAATTAATGTATACATTGTATTTTTTGCTTCGATTCCGGAGATAACTTCTCCACCATCGAGTGTCCTTGATTCATCTTTAGTCCTTGCTTTTAATAAGAGGAAAAATCTAATTAGATAAAAAAACCTCTTTTCCGATAATTATTTCAATTCCATTATTCCCCAATCAAGTCGATTGGTTTATCCACCGCTTCTCTCCTCTCTCGTCTCTACATAATCAATTAAAAAAAAACCTTATTTTAATATAATATAATGATATTTGTTATAACCTATTAGTGGGTTTTAAAATTAAAAAAAACAATTAATAAATAAAAGATAATTGACAAAAATGTAAACAAACTTTTTATTGAGATTTTCATCTATCAATAATTACTAAAATTAAGAAAAGATCAATTAAGATTAAATTTGTCGAGGTCCAGACCTAGCCAGATCGCTTTCTCATCCTCAAAACTTGTTAATAGAATTTGTTTCATCAAAATCGGTACAGCCGTTTTCAATATAGAACTAAGATACAAACAAATATACAAACAAAAAATATATATATACAATTTTTACTCGTTTAATAAGAGTCGATAATAAAAAAATGGTTAAAATTACGAGGTGATTTTTTTTTCTTTTTTTTTTTGTGAAACCCACCTTGAAATTTTAACCAATTTTTTTATTATTATTTAAAATAATAATTTAAATCTCCAAATTTTAATACATTTTATTTGTCATGAACTATTAGTGGGTTTCTGAAAGTTTATTTATAACGATGTGATAAACTAAACTACGTTATTGTTGTTCGACGTAGAACAAACTTTCAAGGGTATTTCAATGTCAAGTTATGTTTTTTAAATAGAACTTTATATTTTTCTATACGTCTACTTAATTTACAAAAAAAAAACTAAACAGCTTTCATTAGAACTATTTCTTATACGACATCAAATAAACAAAATATTAAATCAATTATATCTTAGAAAAAAATATACAATAATTATTTTTAACAATTATTTAACTTAATTATCAAATAACAATGAATAAAGAATTATTTAAATAATTTAATAATAATTAACAATTTAATAATTTTTCGACACTGTTCTGAGACATTCCAGAGTGTATCGCAAGTCTTCTGGATGAATTCCAGTTCAATTTCGTTATCTTGGCCTGTATCAGTTACTTCGTAGCCTTTACATTTCACTGTTTTTTACAATACTATAAAATGAAGCTCCTGAGGCTGTATCCCTGTCAGGAAAACGCTCGGCATCTATCAATGACAGTCCCATAACACTTCTTCCACTTTCACACCATAAATTAAGACCATTTGAATTCTTCAACAAAAATGCTCCATTTTTATTATAGTAATACAATATAACTATCTACTGGATTGACACGTGAAATTAAAAACTCAAGAATTTTAACTAGTTCTATTAAGTAGAACATAATCTCTTAAACCGGAGTATAACGAAGTTTTAATATCATTATAAACACTTATTTTCATTGTTGTGACTTTTCGATTTAATAAATATTTATTTAATAATTAATTAATTAATCATTATTTTTTGATCATTAAGTTGAATAATTGTTAAAAATAATTATTAAGATTTTTTTGTGATCTAATGGATTCATGTATAGGTTGGCAACTAAGTAATTGCGGATTTTGCTCATAGATGGCTTCAGTTGAATTTTTAGGTTTGCTGGCGTAGTCCAAATGTAAAACACATTTTGTTATTTGATAGTTGGCAATTCAGCTGTCAATCAGTAAAAAAAGTTTTTTGATCGGTTGCGTAGTTTTCGTTTGGTGTTCGTTGAAAAATGGAAAATTAAAAGGAACATTTTCGTCATATTTTGCTTTTTTATTTCCGCAAAGGGAAAAACGCATCGCAAGCTCACAAAAAGTTATGTGCTGTTTATGGTGACGAAGCCTTAAAAGAACGGCAGTGTCAAAATTGGTTTGCCAAATTTTGTTCTGGTGATTTTTCACTCAAAGATGAAAAACGCTCTGGTCGTCCAGTTGAAGTTGATGACGACCTAATCAAAGCAATAATCGATTCGGATCGTCACAGTACAACACGTGAGATTGCAGAGAAGCTTCATGTATCACATACATGTATTGAAAATCACTTAAAACAACTTGGCTATGTTCAAAAACTCGATACATGGGTTCCTCACGAACTGAAAGAAACGCATTTAATGCAACGCATTAACATCTGCGATTTGCTAAAGAAACGTAATGAAAATGATCCATTTTTAAAACGACTGATAACTGGCGATGAAAAATGGGTTGTTTACAACAATATCAAGCGGAAAAGATTGTGGAGAAGGCCAGGTGAACCAGCTCAAACAACATCAAAAGCTGGTATTCATCAAAAGAAGGTTTTGTTATCAGTTTGGTGGGATTACAAAGGAATTGTCTACTTTGATCTCTTACCACCCAACCGAACGATCAATTCTGTTGTCTACATTGAACAACTAACGAAATTGAACAATGCAGTTGAAGAAAAGCGGGCCGAATTGACAAATCGAAAAGGTGTTGTATTCCATCATGACAATGCAAGGCCACACACATCTTTGGTCACTCGGCAAAAATTATTGGAGCTTTGTTGGGATGTTTTGCCACATCCACCATATATTCCTGACCTAGCACCATCTGATTACTTTTTATTTCGATCTTTACAAAACTCCTTGAATGGTAAAAATTTCAATAATGATGATGATGTCAAATTGTACCTGATTCAGTTTTTTGCTAATAAAACCAGAAGTTTTATGAACGTGGGATTATGATGCTGCCTGAAAGATGGCAAAAGGTCATTGATGAAAATGGGCAATACATTACAGAATAAAGTTATTTAGTTCCATGAAAGAATTGTCTTTGATTTTCTAAACAAAATCCGCAATCACTTAGTTGCCAATCCTAATTTTGTTTATTTGATGTCGTATAAAAAATAGTTCTTATAAAAATTGTTCAGTTTTTTTTTCTAGATTAAGTAGAAACTTAGAAAAATATAGTTTTATTTAAAAAACAGAACTTGACCTTGAAATACCCATGAAAGCATGTTCTAAGTCGACAAACAATACCGTAGTTTAGTTTCCCCTTGATATAAATAATAATAATAAATAATTGATATTTTCCATATAATGTACTGTTTTTGAATTATAAGACTGTCTCAAGGTAAAAAACTAACCCGGTATATACTCCTATTTTTTTTTTAATATAGGTCTAATTAAATGATTATGTTTACGTAATGCTTTTAGAAATCTTTCTGTTTAATTAAAGTGTATTATGGAGCCCTTATAAAAAAAAAATGAATGAACTTGTATTTAATATTTCTTAAGAAATTAGTCTCTCTCTAGGGATTTTATCGGCCATTTGGCTATTTCGGTCTCACGCAATAGCCAAGCCAGGCAGGCAGGCAGGCAGGGTAGGTACAATTAGAATAATCGAATTAGCTGAGGGCGAACAGAGGCCGGACAATTTTCTCTCTCATTTTGCTTTGCGAGCTTATCACAGCAATGAATGAATGAATAGGCCCTATATGTTTGGCGATGTACGCGGGAATTAAACCTATCTCCGGGGGGCACTGGAACCATCCATATCGTGATATTTGTTTGGGTATTAACCTCTGATGGCATTTTAAACGGATCCCAGTCATAACCCGCCCCCCCCCCACACCTACACCTTCTATCTATATCTATGCTACTGTAGCTAGGGGCGTATGGAGGATGGTTTGGGAAATTTCTTTAAAAAAAAAAAAAAAAATAACCCGACATGTGACGAGGTTTTTAATTAAATGTTGAATATAATTTAATTGGAAGAATTTTAATTTGAAAATAGTTGTTTTTTAATTATACGCGCTTTTTAATTCAACAAATTTATTTATTTATTTATTTTTTATTCTTTTACATTACTCTCTCTCTATACGTTACGTAGTATAAAGGGGTGAAAAGGAAATAACTGGAATTAGTTTGGTTTTTTTTTTTTTGAAATTTCTTATCATATAAAATAGTATAAATTATTTTATTTTTTTTAAATGGAATATTTTTATCTGTCCATAAATGCACAATGATTAGTTTAATATATGTATAAAGAGTTTTTAAATTATAATTGATTATTATTATTATTATTCTCTTTTTTGTATACATCGGATGGTTAGAGGGGGAATGTAACATAAATGGAGGTCAGAGAGAAACATTATAATATAATCCATTTTCAATTTCAAAATACAGCACATTAGTGATGAATTTTAATTAAAACAAAAATGTAGAGGGTCTTTTTATTTTACCACACAGGGTATGGTCAAGTATTGTACTGGTGCATGAAAAAAGTGGTTTTTTCCTTCTTTTTTTCAAAATATCTCAAAACCGGCTGAAACTATTTTGATTAAAAAAATTGAGCGAAACCATGGCATTTCGGTCTACAAAAAAGGTCTTATAAGTGAACATTTAAAAAATTATATTTTTCGAGATAATAATTGTTATGTCAAAATGTCTGTTAATCTATCTGTTAGTCTGTGCGTTACCAAATTTTTGTAGACGAGCTAGCACAAAAAACTAGTGTGAATATCGAAACCAAATTTCACAGATAGTTTTAGTGCATTGAGATTAAGAGCTGATTAGATTTTTCTGCATAACGACCCAAAATTAAGGGGTGGAGGGGGGTGAAAAATTGAAATTCTTGTCCCTTGTATCAAACTCAACCAAATTTTGTATACATAATCACTGGGACCCCAGAAGTATAAAAATGCAAAAAGTAACCGCCAAAAATGGGGCTGGGGGTGTAGGGTCAAAAAATGAAAATCTAGGTTCTTGTACTAAGCTCAACCAAATTTTGTATATGTAATCAGTGGGCCCCCAGAAGTCTAAAAATGCAAAAGCTAACCCACTTTCCTTACATGATTATAAATAATTTTATTAAATATTAAGTATAAGTGAGGGGCCAGGTTGTATGGTAAAGTAAAGTGGATGGTCACATCAGAATACGTCAACTTATTTACTTTCACATTTATATTCATAGAATATAATGGGGAATTATTGCGATGCCCTGTCTGGGTCCTGGCTCTTTGAGAGATTGTATCTCAGAGATGAAAAAAAGTTAATTTCATTTTGTAACTTCTAAGTGGAAGGGATTGATGCCCTTAATGGTTGGAAACAGAATTTAGGACATCAAACGAAAAATTGGGGTGCTCAGGGGCCAAAAAGTGGCAAAAAATCCATTGATCAGTGCGTATGTACTCCTCCTGCGTTTAGCAACCATAAGTCTCAGAGTTACAAAATTCGAAACATAAGCTCAATGTAAACTAGAAGGAGTACAGCAAGCTTTGTGTCCCCGGTCCTTCAGGGACCTGCGTTTGGTACAAGGGCATAGATTTTCATTTTTTGACCCCCCCATTTTGGGCGGTTAGTTTTTGCATTTTTAGTCTTCTGGAGTTCCACTGTTTATGTATACAAAATTTGGTTGAGTTTGCTCAAATGGCCTAGATTTTTAATTTTTAACCCAAACCCCACCCCCCTTAATTTTGGATAAATATGCACCAAAATCTAATCAGCTCTTAATCTAAATGCACCCAAAATGCGTGTGAAATTTGGTTTCGATATTCACACTAGTTTTTGAGCTAGCTCGTCCACAAAAATTTGGTAACGCACAGACTAACAACAGACAGACTAACTAACTAACAGACATTTTGACAAAACAATTATTATCTCGAAAAATATAATTTTTTCGATGTTCACTTAAAGGCTTTTTTGTAGAGCGAAATGTCATGGTTTGGCTCAATTTTTTTAATGATAATAGTTTAAGCCGTTTTTGAGATATTTCGAATAAAAGAAGAAAAAAAAACACTTTTTTCATGCACGATTACAATACTTGACCATACCCTGTATGGTAAAGTAAAAATTGTTAATAATGAGGTTAATTTCGAATACAAATCTTTGTTTTGATAATATTAATAAAAATAATATTAAGATAAATTTTTTCTCAAGGCTGATTTAGAGAATTGTATTTCATAATAATATGTATAAATAGATAATATATTAATAATAAGGGGTTGTAATTTAGGAGTGTCGTAAAATAAATAATTTAATCGTTCATATCTCGTCTTCGGAAAGTCGTAGAGCCTTGAAATTTGAATGTTTGGGTATCTAGAATATACAAGAAGTATACAAGATTTTGGCTAAAATAGAAAAACCGGAAGTTGATGTTTACGTACGTAAGAATGTACCCCCCTGCGTTTCGCAGCCACAAGTCTCAGAGATGCCAAATTCGAAACTTAAGCTTAATATAGTCTAGAAGTCGTACATCAAGCTTTCGGTTGAAATCGGAAGACCGGAAGTGGACATTTACATTAAAGATTTTTCGTTTTTTTTTCTCAAAAACGGCTCTAACGATATTTTTTTAAAATTAGTGTAATTATCAAGTTCAAGACTCTTGTTAAATACACTAATTTTTAAATAAATCGTTGGAGCCATTTTTGACAAAATAAAATAAACTGCAACGAATCGTTGCTAAACTTTATCCAAATTCATTTGTAATATTAATATGTTTATTCCTTTATTATTAATCAGATATCAATTTCAATTTGCAGCTCATGTTGACTTTAATTTAAAAATAATGATCGATTCTCATTTAATACTCGAGGAATAACCATTCTACATTCGATTTTTGACCCTTCGATTATTATTGGTAACCATTGCTGAAGACATGGAGGAATCGACTTAAAATCAAAAATAACGATCGATTCTTATCTAATACTACAGGAATAACCTTATTGCATTCCATTTTTGATGTTTTGAATATTAATGGCAACCTCTACTGAAAACGTGGAAGAATCGACTTAAAATCAAAAAGACTAATTAATTAATTAAAAATTATTTTATTTAAAAAACATAAGACTCTCTCATTTTATTTTTAACCTAGAACAAAAAGACTAAATTATTTTATGGCAAACAACTCAAGCTTGACTACACCAAATGTTTAAAAAAATAAGCTGACGTGTTCTGATGTGGCAATCCACTTAACTTTACCATACAACCTAGCCCCTCACTTATATTTAATATTTAATAAAATTATTTATAATCATATAGGGGGGGGGGGTTAGTTTTTGCATTTTTAGTCTCCTGGGACCCACTGATTATGTATACAAAATTTGGTTGAGTTTGATAAATGGCAAAGATTTGCATTTTTTGACCCTCCGCCCCCCCCTTTCGGGCGGTTAGTTTTCACATTTTTAGACTTCTTGGGACCCTTCTTCCATCTCTTCAGCAATGGTTACCAATAATAATCGAAAAGTCAAAAATTCAATGTAGAATTGTTATTCCTCAATTATTAGATGAGAATCGATCGCTATTTTTGATTTTAACTCGATTCCTCCATATCGTAAGAACGCGTTCTTACTAAAAAACGGATTTTTACTGCAACATATACATATCGATATTTTGCACCATACCAAAAATCATAGAATACATATATAGTATTTATTACACAAAAGCAAACTCAATTTAATAGCTTATTAAATAAACTCAACAGAAATTATTTGAGTCTTCTTTGATCAAATTCTCATGGGATAAAAAAAAAAAAAAAAAAAATCCATCTGATCCTTCCTTGATATGATCTCGAAATGTATCAAGAAGTTAATTAATGATGAAAGCTTGATTAGCTCTCAAGAGAATTCCAATTTTTGTTGTTATTATACATAATAATTAACAAGTAATTTGATTATTCGATATTAAAATCAATTATTTTTCTTTTACAAAAAATATCAAATTTCATCCAAAACATTCTGTCAAAAAAAAGGCCAAAAGTTCGAAAAAGTAGTGAAATCTTAGAAGGGTGCAGCCATGTTAAATTCGTTAAGAATAATTAACTTGAGAAAATAAGGGGATAAGTCAAAAATTACCTACACTTTTCGTTCTACAACTTAATTAAACTACGATAGGAGGCGGCTTCATGCGCATGCGTTGAGTTGGCGCGGTCTGTGGTCACGTATTGGGAATTTAATCACGATCGCGTCAGATGTCGTCCAGCTAAAATAGCATAGGCATTTCGGCTCCGCTATCCTATTGCACCAAAGAGGAGCAACGAGGAGTGGTCAGAGGTGTGAAAGGTACTAAAATTCACCGAAGACATTTTGTCTTTTGTCACAATACGGGGAAAGGGCTTTATCTCGTAAAAGCGGTTTTACTTTAGTATTGAAATCGCTCTCGCGGCAAGCGCGACTTCAAAGGGTCCTCAGGTAAAGACTACGGAACCCATAGACTCAATTAAGGTCTCAAATTGAAGTATTCAATGAGATTGAATTTTAGCACGTGACGGTTTTGCCAAAAATTATCTGGAATCTCGTCGAGAGGCCAAAAAGTGCCATTTTTTTTGGAAGTGCGTGGGGATGGATGGATGGATGGATGGATGTGTGTTATCGTTTTTTTCGTCCATTTTTTCCACACCTTTGCGCTGATTGAAATGAAATTGAAAACTTACCATTAGTTTAACAAAATGAAGCGCTGATTAGTTTTTGGTACATATCGGTCCATAAACATTAGTATTTTACAGTGAAAACAAAGATTTAAGTATCTTTTTGGGTGTCTTTTTTTGAAAAAAGATGGAAATTATTTAAAAAATCAACCTAGTATATAATATTATTAAATGAATTTAACTTTAAAGGACATCATAGATATTAGAGAAATATTTTTACATTGCATATCAAGAGGTTCGTCCCCTTAGGAATCGAACCCAAGCGCTAACTAAGCTTGCCGGGCCAGTAGCCAAACCCTTAAGACAAATCTCTCTCTGACATGCAACATATATAAGTATTATAGCTAGATTTTTCACTCCCTTCAACTCAAAGGGAATAGTGAAAATTCCTGCTAAACTGAAAAAAGTTTTCAGTGACGGACCCATGGATTTTACAGTGAAAACAAAGGTTTAAGTATCTTTTTGGGTGAATTTCATTATCATTTTCTCATTCATTGGCCCGACGCTTTCTCTTACGAGATGCATGCAAGGTATTATATTAAGTCATTATTAATAACATCACTAAAAAGATAACTTTTAAGGAGTTAGATGTTGGTTCTAGGGGAAACATTTTAATATAATAATAATGATGGGCTCACCCTCGAAATATATCGAATTCAAAACTCAATTTTGTTTTATTTCTTTTTGTGAAATCTACCTCACTAAAAAGAGAAATATAAAAATAATTTTTATAAAACAAAAATAAAACCGACTTCAAAAAATTAAATGCAATAAATAAAATAATAATAACTTAAAAATCAAATAAAATAAACTAAAAGGTATAAAATAATAATTATCTTATTTAGTTACAACTAAACGACGAAATATTAACATGAAATCACTTTTTGAAGTCGGTGCCAAACATATACATTTTATGAATCCCACTCGACGGATCTTACTTAGTACATTTGGCTGGTACGCTCGCTTATAGGTATAGTTTGTTTGGTACCGACTTCAAAAAGTGATTTCATGTTAATATTTCCGTTGTTTAGTTCTAACTAAATAAGATAATAATTATTTTAAACCTTTTAGTGGATTTTATTTTATTTTTGAGTTATTATTATTTTATTTGTTGCATTTAATTTTTTTGAATTAGGGTTTTATTTTATTTTTTATAAAAATTATTTTTATGTGTTACTAGACATTATAGTTTTGATATTAACTAGGCTGCATTGGATAGTTTCTAATCTAACCGGCTATTTTTGGTTTTCTCATTAATTTCAAGTAAATTAGCCAAGACTCTTGGTTATTTTGAAAACTAGCTGCTATTTTAGTGGAAATTGTTTTCTATCAAAATACCCAATGGTTTAGCTAGTTTATAAACTATCCGAATTTGCATATTAGCCGTAACATACAGGGTGATTCACGGTCGATGACACGTTAGACGTTTATGGAAAACGGAATGCAGGATTTTTCTGAAAATTTACCACCTTACATTTTCTTACCTGTTCTATCGATCCAAAATATTTTCAGCATTGCGACGTTTCGGCTTCCATCGAAAAGTCGTAGCAACTTTATTTTTTTAAATGGAACACCCCGTATATTAACACGTTTTTAGAACCGGCCTATTATTAAAATACTCTTTTATTAATATTGTCCTAGACTTATCTCTATCTGTTTTTGAGGAAAAAAATAATTTGTGTTAAATATGGTCCAAAACATGGCCCTAATTAAACTTAAATAAATTAGTGCTCTCAATTCATGGAAAGTTGATATTTTGGTGGTAGTTTAGACACACCCGAAGTATTTAATTTACGCATAGAAATCGACTCCATATTATACAGGGCGTGCTAAGATTACTATTATTTCCTGTATTCATAAAAGGGGTCAAAAGTTCGTTTTTTCAAATAAGACCCCTCGTATATTACTCAATAAATAGAAAGACGAAGAAAAATGCTTTAAGACGATATATCATGTCCCTACACCTAAAACATCAAGTTTTCTTAAAAAAGCCGCTTTTTCGTGACGAAAACCGATAGACATAGGTATAGTAGGACAATATTAAGAAAAAAGAATTTTAATAATAGACCGGTTCTAAAAACGTGTTAATATACGGGGTGTTGCATTTAAAAAAATAAAGTTGCTACAACTTTATGATGGAAGCCGAAACGTCGCAATGCTGAAAATATTTTAGATCGATAGAACAGGTAAGAAAATGTTTTTATAAAAGAGTTTATTTATTATAATTTCGATTATTTGGTCATGAGAATTGGAAATTTACGTTATTTCGTCATTGATCATATCTTCAGAACTTGACCAAATTAATATGAAACCACCCCTAAGTTACTCTTTTTCCAATAAAAAAAATCATTAAAATCGGTTGATAAACAAAGAAGTTATGCCTGAACAAACATATCAAAAAAGGTTCAATACCAATGAAAAAAAACGGGACCAATCGGAAGCTAGACCGAACCCAATGCAAAAAAAATCATCAAAATCTGTTAACAATTGGCGGAGATATGAGGTAACATAGACACAAAAAAAAGTCGAATAGAGAACCTCCTCCTTTTTTGAAGTCGGTTAAAAAAGTAAGGTGCTAAATTTTCAGAAAAATCCTGAGTTCCGTTTTCCATAAATGTCTAACGTGCCATCGACCGTGAATCACCCTGTATATAAATTTTCGTTAACTTGCAAATTTGTATTTTATCTAAACTTTGTTCTTCGCTCATTTTTTGTCTTTGAAATATCCACAATGTCTTCGACTGAAGCTTTTGTTTCTTAATTTCTTTAATATGACTTAAGAAAAAAAAAACGTTTTGATCTTTATTTATGAATCATTAAAATGTTTATCTCTTATTTAGTTCCTTTTTAGCTAAATAAATATTCTCCCAAAAAGAGGGCGATCGCTGCTGACTTTCTTTCTTTTCCCTTTTATATATACAATATTTTGCTTAGCAAGCAAGGCACTTGAGGAAAATTAATTAAAAAATTAAAATCCTTTAATAACGCGCATCAAATTATTTTCCTTGTCTAAATTAAATTTTACGTTAATAAAATTTAATTAGAATTTATTGATTTTTATTTTTTTTTTTTCAAAGAAAATATTCTAGTAATAAAAATAAAAATACCATTAATCACAAAATTACAAAAAAAAGAACTTAGTGGTTTTTAATTATTATTATTAGAAATAATTGAGCCGTTTATTTTGAAAGTGGCCTATGTCTATTTTCCAAAAAAATCGAGTTAGCATACATTTTTATTAAATCAACGGAAATAAAATTAGCTTTCTCAAATAAAAAGAATATACTAAATAATCAATTAGAAGTTAAGAAAAGTACAATCATTTTAGGTTAAAAATAAAATGAGAGAGTCTTCTGTTTTTTAAATAAAATAATTTTTAATTATTTCTAGAGACTATAGTTTCGAAGGCATTGCCTTCATCATCAGTCTATCACAATCATTGATTACATTCTTTAAATATTTGCAAATTTGTTTTCATTAATTCTTCCTCCCCCTCCCCTACATCTACCTGAGTGTAAATCCTCATTTGTCAGAAGGCCATTCAAAATTAAACAAAATAGACTTCCTACCTTTCTCCCTCCACTAATTTTAAATATTTACCCTTTTGTTATCTTAAAAATCAATTTTACCATTGACTTGTATTCAAATTCGAAATCCTCATTTCTCAGAAGGCCATTCAAAATTAAACAAAATAGACTTCCTACCTTTCTCCCTCCACTAATTTTAAATATTTACCCTTTTGTTATCTTAAAAATCAATTTTACCATTGACTTGTATTCAAATTCGAAATCCTCATTTCTCAGAAGGCCATTCAAAATTAAACAAAATAGACTTCCTACCTTTCTCCCTCCACTAATTTTAAATATTTACCCTTTTGTTATCTTAAAAATCAATTTTCCATTGAGTTATATTCAATTTCGACTTATCCAGGTCAGTTACTTTCTGTTTCTCCTGAAGATGGGTTAGTCACCCGAAATATATATATCGAGATTAAAGATTCTCCAAAAATAAATTCGTTTTATTTTTTATATCTTAATGTGAAACCTACCAAGTATTTTTTATCCAATAATTTTAAAGTGAAACTAGCCATAGTAGGGCAAAAAATTAAGTCACGCTCCTATCAAGGTACTCATGGGAAACTGAGAATTCCGATACGCTATCTGGTGGTATATTTTATCAAAAGTGTACCTCAATAAAGTCTTAAATAAATAAATAACGCAACAAATTATTTTATATAAAATTTAATTAGAATTTATCGATTTTTTTCAAAGAAGATTTTCGAGTAAAAAATATCATTAATCACAAAATTCGAAGAAAAAAAACAAACTTTGTGGCTTCTTTTTTGTTTGTTTTATAACAGAAATTATTAGAAATAATTGTGTTATCATCATATTATACCTGAAAATTCAAACAACTCCGAAAACAACAATAACCAAAGTAATCGATCACAGACAAACTCCTTTGAGACACCACATGCGGGGGTGGTGGTTAAATTCAAGAGTAAAAAAAACATCATCCCTATTACATTAGTTCCAATGGCAGAGAGTAGAAGAAGAATTCCAATTTAAACAATATTATAGCTTAAAAAAAAATACCGATAAAAACAATTTCATAGAAAATTCAATTTATTTAGATGAAAAAAATAAACACAAATGTTATTACATAAATTGTAAGAAAAAAAACCGCAAATGTTATTTACCCATTGATTTAAGAAGAAATTAAATTTAAAGAGAGAAAAATCGATCGGATCGACGTTTGTTTGAATGAGCTTAATTTACCAGAAAGATTTTCAACTGAAAATAAGGTGGGGGGGGGGGGGGGAACAGGGTAGGTAAGTTGGGGGAGAATGAAAGGAATATGTATTAAAAAAATCTTACCCAAAAATAATCATCATTAAAAGAGCATTAAAATGAAAAACGAGCTCATTAACTAAATGGAAAAAGAGACTATATTACAAAGCATTTGGGATTGTTATCTTATTCGATTAACATGGATATCTCAATCATGTCACGAATATTATTTCTTTTCAGATTTGAGGAAAAAATAAATAAATAAATAATAATGTTTATTGAAACTATTGCAGTTTTTTTGGTGTAGAAATAAACGAGAGTGCTTTTACTTTTCTGACTTTGATTATAGCATAACTACCGTGTTACCGTGTACGACATCTTCACGACTGTTTTCTTAAAACAATGCTTCCACCCTCCATTGAGTCAGCCATCTTTATTGTAACAAAAATTTCAAAAAAGAAACGTCTATGGTTACTAATAAAAACCGAAACGTCAAAAATCCAATATAGAATGATTAGTCCTCAAGTACTAGATGAGAATCAATCGCTATTTTTGGTTTAAAATCGATTTCTCTATGTCTTCAGCAATGGTTACTAATAAAAACCGAAACGTCAAAAATCCAATATAGAATGATTATTCCTCAAGTACTAGATGAGAATCAATCGCTATTTTTGGTTTAAAATCGATTTCTCTATGTCTTCAGCAATGGTTACTAATGAAAACCAAAACGTCAAAAATCCAATATAGAATGATTATTACTCAAGTACTAGATGAGAATCAATCGCTATTTTTGGTTTAAAATCGATTTCTCTATGTCTTCAGCAATGGTTACTAATAAAAACCAAAACGTCAAAAATCCAATATAGAATGATTATTCCTCAAGTACTAGATGAGAATCAATCGCTATTTTTGGTTTAAAATCGATTTCTCTATGTCTTCAGCAATGGTTACTAATAAAAACCGAAACGTCAAAAATCCAATATAGAATGATTATTCCTCAAGTACTAGATGAGAATCAATCGCTATTTTTGGTTTAAAATCGATTTCTCTATGTCTTCAGCAATGGTTACTAATAAAACCAAAACGTCAAAAATCCAATATAGAATGATTATTCCTCAAGTACTAGATGAGAATCAATCGCTATTTTTGGTTTAAAATCGATTTCTCTATGTCTTCAGCAATGGTTACTAATAAAAACCAAAACGTCAAAAATCCAATATAGAATGATTATTCCTCAAGTACTAGATGAGAATCAATCGCTATTTTTGGTTTAAAATCGATTTCTCTATGTCTTCAGCAATGGTTACTAATAAAAACCGAAACGTCAAAAATCCAATATAGAATGATTATTCCTCAAGTACTAGATGAGAATCAATCGCTATTTTTGGTTTAAAATCGATTTCTCTATGTCTTCAGCAATGGTTACTAATAAAAACCAAAACGTCAAAAATCCAATATAGAATGATTATTACTCAAGTACTAGATGAGAATCAATCGCTATTTTTGGTTTAAAATCGATTTCTCTATGTCTTCAGCAATGGTTACTAATAAAAACCAAAACGTCAAAAATCCAATATAGAATGATTATTCCTCAAGTACTAGATGAGAATCAATCGCTATTTTTGGTTTAAAATCGATTTCTCTATGTCTTCAGCAATGGTTACTAATAAAAACCGAAACGTCAAAAATCCAATATAGAATGATTATTACTCAAGTACTAGATGAGAATCAATCGCTATTTTTGGTTTAAAATCGATTTCTCTATGTCTTCAGCAATGGTTACTAATAAAAACCAAAACGTCAAAAATCCAATATAGAATGATTATTCCTCAAGTACTAGATGAGAATCAATCGCTATTTTTGGTTTAAAATCGATTTCTCTATGTCTTCAGCAATGGTTACTAATAAAAACCAAAACGTCAAAAATCCAATATAGAATGATTATTCCTCAAGTACTAGATGAGAATCAATCGCTATTTTTGGTTTAAAATCGATTTCTCTATGTCTTCAGCAATGGTTACTAATAAAAACCAAAACGTCAAAAATCCAATATAGAATGATTATTCCTCAAGTACTAGATGAGAATCAATCGCTATTTTTGGTTTAAAGTCGATTTCTCTATGTCTTCAGCAATGGTTACTAATAAAAACCGAAACGTCAAAAATCCAATATAGAATGATTATTCCTCAAGTACTAGATGAGAATCAATCGCTATTTTTGGTTTAAAATCGATTTCTCTATGTCTTCAGCAAAGGTAACGGATAAGAAAACAACGCAGTTGCTATGGTTACTTATAAAAATTCCTCCCAAATTTTTAGCATTTCACAGAGAGAAGCCTATCCATTCTTACTTAAGCAAGGCTAAATGAGCTATATTAAAACTTTCAAATGAATAAATTTTAAAGAATTTAAAAAATTAAAAAAAGTACTCTCTTACTCTAGAGTAAAGTACTTTAAAATATAATTTTACTAAAAACTTTATTTAACCTTTTTTGTGGTCCACAAGGTACTTAATTAGGATATTAAATTTCATCAAAATTGGTTAAGTCATTTTCAAGATATTTAGAAAAAACTAAAAAAGTACTGAAATAAAGTATTAATGTTTGTGGGCCGATATGTACCAATAACTAATCAGCGCTTCATTTTGTTAAACTAATGGTACGTTTTCAATTTCATTTCAATCGGTGCAACGGTGTGGAAAAAATCGTGGGCCAAAAAAACGATAACATACATAAATATATACATCCATCCATCCATCCATCCATCCGCACGCACTAAATGAAATAAACTGCAACGGATCGTTGCTAAACTTTATCCAAATTCATTTGAAATATTAATATGTTGTAGAGTAAAGTACTTTAAAATATAATTTTACTAAAAACTTTATTTAACCTTTTTTGTGGTTCCCAAGGTACTTAATCAGGATATTAAATTTCATCAAAATTGGTTAAGTCAATTTAGAAAAAACTAAAAAAGTACTGAAATAAAGTACTAATGTTTGTGGACCGATATGTACCAAAAACTAATCAGCGCTTCATTTTGTTAAAATACTGGTAGGTTTTCAATTTCAATTCATTCGGTGCAACGGTGTGGAAAAATTCGTGGACGAAAAAAACGATAACACACACACATACATCCATCCATCGATCCATCCGCACGCACTTCCAAAAAAAATGGCACTTTTTGGCCTCTCGACGAGATCCCAGGTAATTTTTGGCAAAACCGTCACGTGCTAAAATTCAATCTCATTGAATACTTAAATTTGTGACCTTAATTGAGTCCATGGGTTCCGTAGTCTTTACCTGAGGACCTTTTGAAGTCGCGCTTGCTGCGGAGCGATTCCAATACTTTCTCCCATGCTTCGCATTGGATAAAGTAAAAATCGCACTTTTTGGCCTCTCGACGAGACCCCATGTAATTTTTGGCAAAACCGTCACGTGCTAAAATTCAACCTAATTGAATACTACAATGCCATGGGTTCCGTAGTCTTTTCATGAGGACCCTTTGAAGTCGCGCTTGCCGCCAGACCGATTACAATACTTTCCCCATGCTTCGCATTGGATAAAGTAAAAATGACATTAAGTAAATGTCTAGTCGAGACACAAAGAGAGAAAGAACTCTTATCGATTTGTTTTCCCTTTTGTCAAATGACAAAAAAGAGGCATTTACTAATGTTTAATAAGACCAGTTGAAGAAGCTCTGTTTGCAGATTATAATATCATAAATCTTATTTAGATGTGGATGTATTTCGTATTCAGTCGAGGTCCACTATTCTTCAGGCTCAAGATAGCCCAGTAAATAGAGGATCCAAAAAGGGGTTCAGCTTACATTAATTGCGGGGAAAGATTTTTTCTAAGGTCGTTTTGTATGGTGTGGATATGCCAAATCTAAGTTTGCAGCCTCGAAAGTGTTGGAGACAAATTTTGGAGGGCGCTAAACCTTAAAATTTTCGGTCTTTTTCTAGTTTTTCACTTATAACTCGAAAACGGTTCATATTTTGTAAATAATGGTCAAGAATTGCCCAAGCAAAAATGGGGTTTAATTCAAAACAAAAACTACTATGCTCCTCCTCAATCAGCTTAGCAAACAGGAAGTTGCTATTGAAGACATATGTATGGAGCATAGCCATGTACGGGTGTGAAACCTGGACAATTGGAAAAGCGGAGAGAAAGAGATTGGAGGCTTTCGAAATGTGGTGCTACAGAAGAATGATGAATATCAAATGGATGGATAAAATTACAAATGAAGAAGTTCTTGGAAGAATCGGAGAAAGAAGAACCTTGTGGAAGAGTCTGAAGAAGAGAAGAGGTCAGATGATGGGGCACACACTGAGACATGGGGGACTGCTTAGGGATATCTTGGAGGGGGAGGTGGGAAAGAAAAGGGGAAGGGGAAGACCCAGATTAGAATATTTCAACCAAATAATTGGGGATATGGGATGCCAGACATTTAGAGAGGTTAAACAGCTGGCGGGGGACAGAGTCGAGTGGAGACGGATTGTTGCATCAAACCAGTCTTAGGACTGTATACTCAATGATGATGATGAAATAATGGTCCAATAGTAAATTAAAGATGACAAAATCTCGCGTCGATTATAAAAGAAATATGCAAAATTAGTCCAGTAGTTCAATTTTTAATGGGGATCCAAATAATCACTTTTGAATATCCCAAAAACTAGCACCATTTTCGATTTTTTCCCATTTTGACCATGAAGGAGCAGATTTTCGACAAAGACCACTCTATACACAGTTAAACTAGTTTAAATTTGCTACAATTTAAAAAAGTTTCATTTTAAATGGTTAATGGTAACTCGTGCCGCAAAGATATTGAATTTTTGAAAAACTGCAATTTTACGTAGTTTTTTCTTTATAAAATGAAAACCACTCATCCTAGAAACTTTATTATTATCTCATTCTCTAAGGAATTTTGTTAACTTGAACATTTACCTATACCACTTTTTTTGTTAAAACTCTTAGATTTATAGATATCCAGCACTTTCCATGACAGGAAATGATCTATTGTTTCAAAAAATCCCATAAAATCAATACCACTCATCCTAAAAACTTGATTTCTCTCTCATTCTTTAAGAAATTTTGTTGACTTCAACGTTTATTTGAACTACTTTTTTGTTAAAACTCTTAGATTTAGAGATATCTAGCATGTTCCATGACGCTTTTGAGGATTTGGATCATATCCTGTCTGGAAAATGTAGGATATCTATAAATCTAACAGTTTTTTCAAAAAAGTAGTCCAAGCAAACGCTCAAGTAAATTCTAGAAAATGAGATAAAAATCATCTTTGTTGGATAAGTGATTTTCATTTTATGAACAAAAAACTGCGATTTTTTTGAAACAATGGATCATTTCTTGCCATGGAAAATACTGGATATCTATAAATCTAAGAGTTTTAACAAAAAAGTAGTCCAAGTAAACCTTCAACTTAAAAGACAATCACATCCTAGACAATGAGATAAGAATCAAGTTTCGAGAATTAGTGGTTTTCATTTTATAAAGGAAAAATTAGGATTTTTTTGCAAAATATTGCATTTTTTCAAAATTTGAACCTCAAGTTACCATTATCCCATTAAATGAGACTTTATCTGAATTGTAGCAAATTTAATTTAGTTTAAAATGGTAAAAAGTGTTCTTTGTCGAAAACGTGCTCCTTTATGGTCAAAATGGGAAAAATCTAAAAAAAAGTTTGAGTTTTTGGGATATTCAAAAGTGATTATTTGAATCCCATTAAAAATTGAACTACTTGACCAATTTTGCATATTTCTTTTTTAATCGACTCCAAATTTTTTCTTCTTTAATTTACTAGTACCTGGAGGCACCGAGCGATACTCGGTAACCCCTGATCCCCCCACCCCCCTCCCGAAACCATACACCTCGCCCCCAACACTGCACCCCTACCCCGCCGTATTTTCTTAGGAAGACAATTGCAAGGATAATTGCCCGGAGAAAAGAGAATTGAATATTTAATTTTAATTAGAAGAGTAGGGGGGGGGGGCAAAGGAATAATTATTAATATATTTAATGTTTCTCGATTTAAAATTAATTGTTTTCTTTCTTTCAGCTTAATTCAATTATACATATTTCAAATTTGCCGCGCCGCAATTTATTCAATGAATTCTATTTATTAAATACATAGCTATATATAATTTATAAATTATTTCAACACTTATAATAAAGTCTAATTCAAAATTATTCATTTTAGTAAAAGTAAAAAGCGAGGGTTTTTAAAATAGTTCATTGGTCCAATGGTAGAGTGACTGCCTCAAATGCAAGAGGTCCCAGGTTCTAATACGATATCCGCCGAATCAATTTTTTTTATTGAGATTTTCATCTATCAATAATTAAGAAAAAATCAATTAAGATGAATTTTGATGAGGTCCAGACCTAGCCAGATCGTTTTTTCATCCTCAAAACTTGTTAATAGATTTTGTTTCATCAAAATCGGTAGGGCCGTTTTCAAAATAGAACCAAGATACAAATATATAAATAAATAAATATATACAGTATATAAATAAATATAGAATTTTTGCTCGTTTAATAAGAGTAGATAGGAGGGTTATTTACAAAATATAGACCGTTTTCGAGTTAAAAGCAAAAAACTGGAAAAATTTCGATGTTTTTCGGCCACCAAAAGTTGTCCCCCACACTTTCGAGGTCGCAAACTTAGATTTGGCATACCCACACCATACCAAAATATCCTAAAACAAAAATCTTTTCCCGCAATTAATGTAAGATGAAACCGCTCTATTTACTGGGCTAAAGAATAAAGATACCTCTAGACAATTCTCTACGTCGAGTACGATGGGTGTGTCACAAAGCGGCAAACCTCATCGCGTTCTTTTCCCGGATTTGCCTTTTAATAACTCCGAGAGGCCAGTTTAATCCAATAGGGAATCCCCCACTCCCAATTGGCAACTCTTGTGATTTTTATCCAGTGTTTCGGGACCATTAATAATTCGATTTTGTACTTTGAAAGAATTATACTCGTTCCGATTGTTATTTTCATATAACACGTTATATCTATATGTAATACAAAGGCCAAACGAAGCTTAAAAAATTGGATTTTTTAAAAAACAAAAGAGCGGATTTGTGGATCTATATTTAATGGATTCTGTAATATATATGAACAATTTGTCCTTTTTTTGCAAATTAATACTATTACATGTATAAAAATTGGCATACCTAATATTAAATTATTTATTAGATTCTAAAATAAGGGATTTATTTAGTACAAACTGCCACTCCCGCATTCAGTCTCGATTGCCAGGAAAATCGTCCGCTAATTATTAATTATTTGAATTAACGAAAAACTTACCAATTTAAAGTTACCCGAAGATGAGACCCTATTTATAAACCGACTTCAAAAAAGGAGGAGGTTCTCTATTCGAATTTTTTTTTGTGTGTCTATGTTACATCATATCTCCGGCAATTGTGAACCGATTTTTAACCGACTTCAAAAAAAGGAGGAGGTTCTCTATTCGATTGAATTTTTTTTTTTTTTTTTTTTTGTGCCTATGTTACCTCATATCTCCGCCAATTGTCAATCGATTTTGAAAATTTTTTTTGCATTGGGTCCAGTCTAGCTTCCGATTGGTCCCATTTTTTTTCGATTTTTTTTCATAGGTATTAGACCTTTTTTATTAGGTTTGTTTAAGTTTTTTTTAGACCTAACCTCTTTGTTTATGAACCGATTTCGATGGTTCTTTTTTTATCCGAAAGGGGGTGTCTTAGGGATGGTGTCATATTAATTTGGTCAAGTTCTGATGATATAATCACTATTAATAACATCACTAAAAAGAGAAAAATAAAAATTTTTAAGAAAAAAATAAAAACCGACTTCAAAAAATTAAGTGCAACAAATATAAAAATACACTAAAAGGTATAAAATAATTATTATCTTATTTAGTTACAACTAAACGACGAAATATTAACACGAAATTACTTTTTGAAGTTGGTGCCAAACATATACCTTTTATGAATCGCACTCGACGGATCTTACTTAGTACGTTTGGCGGGTACGCTCGCTTATAGGTATAGTTTGTTTGGCACCGACTTTAAAAAAGTAATTTCGTGTTAACATTTCGTCGTTTAGTTGTAACTAAATAAGATAATAATTATTTTATACCTTTTAGTGTATTTTTATATTTGTTGCACTTAATTTTTTGAAGTCGGTTTTTATTTTTTTCTTAAAAATTTTTATGATGATTTTTTTACATTGGGTTCAGTCTAACTTCCGATTGGTCCCGTTTTTTTTTCATTGGTATTGGACCTTTTTTGATATGTTTGTTCAGGCATAACTTCATTGGTTATGAACCGATTTTAATGATTCTTTTTTTATTGGAAAGAGGGTACCTTAGGGGTTGTACCAGATTAATTTGGTCAAGTTCTAAAGTTATGATCAATGACGAAATAACCTAAATCTCCAATAATAATAATAATAAACGTTAATAAAAAAAATCTTAAAACATTCGTTTAAAACCCGCAAACGTTTCGAGAGAATTTCTATATCTATGAATTGAATTTTATTATCATTTTCTGATTCATTCGCCCGAGGCTTTCTCTTACGATATGCATACAAGGTATTAATTATATTAAGTCACTATTAATAACATCACTAAAGAGAGAAAAATAAAAATAATTTTTATGAAAAAAAAATAAAACCGACTTCAAAAAAATTAAATTCCAACAAATAAAATAATAATAACTTAAAAATCAAATAAAATGCACTAAAAGGTATATAAAAATTTTTTTACAAAAAAATAAAACCGACTTCAAAAAAATTAAATGCAACAAATAAAATACACTAAAAGGTATAAAATAATTATTATCTTATTCAGTTACAACTAAACGACGAAATATTAACATGAAATTACTTTTTGAAGTCGGTGCCAAACAAACTATACCTATAAGCGAGAGTACCCGCCAAACGTACTAAGTAAGATCCGTCAAGTGCGATTCATAAAAGGTAGGTATATGTTTGGCACCGACTTAAAAAAGTAATTTGATGTTAATATTTCGTCGTTTAGTTGTAACTGAATAAGATAATAATTATTTTATACCTTTTAGTGTATTTTATTTGTTGCATTTAATTTTTTTGAAGTCGGTTTTATTTTTTTGTAAAAAAATTTTTATTTTTCTCTTTTTAGTGATGTTATTAATAGTGATCCTATCATCAGAACTTGACCAAATTAATATTGCACCATCCCTAAGATACCCCCTTTCCAATAAAAAAAGAATCATCGAAATTGGTTCATAAACAAAGAAGTTAGTCCTGAACAAACCTAACAAAAAAGGTCTAAAAAGCGATGGGCCGCACTCACGACGAAAAGGAAGAAAAAGAACAAAGTTATTGCGTTAGCGATGGATAAAAATTGGTTGTTAAAGTCATTTACTGACGATAGTTGAACGTGACAACGTCATAAGAAAATACCATTCCATCAGTATTTTCTAATGATTAAGCACGTTCAGCTATCGTCAGTAAACCGACTTTACAGACAACCAATTTTTTATTTTAAATTAAACTAATAGATCATTACAATAATTATTATATATTAGAATTTAATTAATTAAAGGTATGTTTCTATAAAAAATTTTATTTGAATATCAATTTCATGCTCTTAAAATTTATTCGGTTTCTTCTTTTCTCTTGATTCTTCTTTTACATCCCATTGAAGGTGTTCATCATCTTCATCCCATCTGAAATTTTTAGTAGTTTGGACCAATGCTCTAGCACTATCTGCCAAGTAAGGAAGCTGACTATGGTATGTGATCATTAAAAGAAGAACCTCTATTTCCTGGCCCACGTCAAAGAAGCCGCCTTCACTTTCAAAACGAATATGGTTGTATGCCAGATATGAAAGGTTCTTGCACAATACATTATATGGAAAAAAGTTTCAAACAAAAGATTATTTACCTATATCAAGGGGGAAACTAAATGATATATTGTTTGTCGACCTAGAACAAGCTTCCAAGGGTATTTCATGATCAACTTCGTTTTTTAAATGGAAACCTATATTTTTTCTTTATATCGCTCAAATTTACAAAAAAAACTGAATAACTTTCATTGAAATTATTTTTTTATACGACATCAAAAACAAAATATTAAATCAATTAGATTTCAAAAAAATTCCTAATAATAATTATTCTTAACAATTATTCAACATAATTATTAAATAATAATGATCAAATATTTAATTATTAAATAAATAATTTAATAATAATTAATGATTTAATAATTTTCCGACAATGTTCTGTGACATTCCAGAGTGTATCGCAAGTCTTCTGGATGAATTCCAGTTCCAATTTTCTTATTTATTTTAACAGATTTTACAACACAATAAAATGAAGCTGTGAGGGTATATTCTTATCAGGTATACGCTCGGCATCCATTTCCATTTGTTGAATTTGATTTATTTTATTGTCTTTAATTAGTTTAAATTTTTTTACATATATACCTACAATGTATTTACTTATTTCTTTGCAAATAAATATTCTATTCTATTCTATTTCAATGGCAGTCCCATAACACTTCTTTCACATTCCCATAAATTAAGGCATTACAATTCTGTCTAAAAAATAGTCAATTTTTATTATAGTAATACAATATAACTATCTACTAGATTGACACGAGAAATAAACTTTTTTAAACTCGAGAATTTTAAGAAGTTCTATTAAGTAGAAAATAATCTCTAAATCTGAGTATAAAGAAGTTTTAATATCATTATAAACCCTTATTTTCATTGTTGGGACTTTTCAATTTAATAATTATTTATTTAATCATTATTATTTGATAATTAAGTTAAATAATTGTTAAGAATTTTTTTTGAGATCTAATTGATTCATGTATTTTGTTTATTTGTTTTCGTATAAAATCGTTCTTATGAAAGTTGTTCAGTTTATTTTTGTAAAATATGGTGACGCAAATAAAAATATAGGTTTTCATTTAAAAAACACAACCTGACCTTAAAATACCCTTGAAGATTGTTCTGCGTCAGACAAACAATAGCGTAGTTTAGTTTTCCCTAGACATAAATAAACTTTTATTTGAAACTTTTTTCCATATATTGTTTTTGAGTTATAAGACTGTCTCAAGATAAAAAACTCACCCGGTATATCTACCTAAATAAACTAGGCTCACAGTTTAGGAAAATAATTTTAAAATTGTCTTTTGTTTCTGAGATGTGTTTTTTTGCCGCTAAATTTCGCACACGTTTTTTTCACTAGACTGAACCCAATGCAAAAAAATCATCAAAATCAGTTCACAATTGGCGAAGAAATCAGGTAACATGGACAGAAAAAAAAATCAGTCGAATTGAGAACCTCCTCCTTTTTGAAGTCGGTTAAAAAAGGTGAAAATTTCCATTTTTTGGCATTGTTTTGCTTATAACTCGAAAACAATGAAAAATGGGACTGAACCCAACAACCCAAAGCAAAAAAATCATCATAATCGGTTAACAATTGGCGGAGATATGAGGTAACATAGACACACAAAAAGAAAAAAAAATCCGTAGAATTGAGAACCTCCTTCTTTTTTGAAGTCGGTTAAAAAAATAAAAAAATATAAACTCCCGAGGTATTTGGAATTTTCTTATTTCCGGATGAAAATTTGTGAAAGCATATGTGATTGTGAAATTAATTGTTTTTTTTTTATTTTAAATTACACTAATAGATCATTACAATAATTATTATATATTAGAATTTAATTAATTAAAGGTATTTTTCTATAATATAATTTATTTAATATCAATTTATGCTCTTAAATTTATTTCGATTTCTTTTTTTCTCTTCGATTCTTCTGTTTACATCCCATTTTTTGTGTTCATTTAATTCATCCCATTTGAAATTCTTATTGGTTTGAACGAATTCTCTAGCCCTATCTACCAAATAAGGAAGCGGACTATGGTATGTGATCATTAAAATATGAAAGTCTTGGGCTGCATCCATGAAGCCGCATTCACTTTCAAAACGAATATGGTTGTATGCCAGATATGAAAGTTTCTTGCACATTTTTAAAGGGATGAAGCCAGGGCGGCTAAGCTTAAAACAGCCATCCAGTTTCAGGGATTCCAGGGTTTCCCGGTTCTCCCAGAGAAACGGAAACAGGTGCGCGTCCGTCAGCCAATGACACCCACGCAAATCCAATTCTCGAAGTTTTCTACAATTGTGAAGGAAAATTCCAATTTGTTCCATTGTCACCTGATGGATACTCAAGTCTTCTTAATGACCTCATCCACGTTTCTAAAAAAATTTGATTGTTTTCATCTTTCTTATATACTTTATGACTATATTTTGTAAATGTTCATTATTTATTTGTAGGAGATTCAATAATTCATGCGCTGTCAGTTCGGGGAAGATGTGGTTGTGGACGATCTCCGGAAACATCCAGCAACAGATTGATCTCGTTCATGGCCATAAAAAAATTAACCTGTTTCAAAATTAATATTAATTTTTAGAAGGGAAGCGAACCCCAAGATTTGAAAACTACAGTAGATCATCGATCATCGGAAACAATTTGGGAGTGGAGATGTTCGGATAATCGATCATTTATATACAATACCGGGTGAGTTTTTTAATTTGAGACAGTCTTATAACTCAAAAACAATACATTATATGAAAAAAGTTTCAAATAAAAGATTATTTACCTATATCAAAAGGGAAACTAAAACTAAGCTATTGTTTGTCGATCTAGAACAAGCTTTCAAGGGTATTTCATGGTCAACTTCTGTTTTTAAAATGAAAACCTATATTTTTCTTTTACATTTACCAAATTTACAACAAAAAAAAACTGATCAACTTTCATTGGAATTATTTTTTTATACGACATCAAATAAACAAAATATTAAATCAATTAGATTTCAAAAATCCAAATAATAATTATTCTTAACAATTATTTCCCAAGAGCTTATTCGGCGGGAGAGTCCGTGGGCTAGTTGGTTAAGCCGCTCTTCGCAAAGGAGAGAGTTCGATACCCGTCTTATGCTCTATTTATTTTTCATTTTCAATAAAATCAAAAAGAATGAAATAATTTTCTGAATGTAGAATAAACGTAAGAAATTATTTATATTATATGTACATATATATTAGGGGGGGGGGGGGTCGGATAGGCTAGGCGGTACAGTATCATCCTGCTAACCAAGTGGACCCGGGTTCGAATCCGACTCGAGGCATTCGGCTAAAATCTGACCCCTGGGTTAGAGACAAAATTTAAAAAATATATAGTATCGTAAATTGGTTTATGGCTAGAAAGGCCGAAAAGCCAAAAAAAAAAAAAAAAAAAAAAAAAACTTTCTCGGTTCAAATTGTTTTAACAAAAATAATTAAAACTTTCAGTTTAAAAATCAATTTGTCTAATTATTCAACTTAATTATTAAAAATAATAATCAAATATTTAATTATTAAATAAATAATTTTGAAATAATGTGACTTTTCGATTTAATGATAATAGTTAATCATTATTATTTGATAATTAAGTTAAATAATTGTTAAAAATAATTATTAAGAATTTTTTTGATATCTAATTAATAAATGTAATTTGTTTATTTGATGTCGTATAAAAAATAGTTCTTATGAAAGTTTTTTTTGTAAAATATGGTGACGCAAATAAAATATAGGTTTTCATTTAAAAACACAACTTGATCTTAAAATACCCTGAAAGATTGTTTTGCGTCGACAAACAATAGCGTAGTTTAGTTTTCCCTCGACATAAATAAACTTTTATTTGAATCTTTTTTCCATATAATGCATTGTTTTTGAGTTATAAGACTGCCCCAAGATAAAAAAACTCACCCGGTATATATCTACCTAAATAAAGTAGGCCTACAGTTTAAAAAAAATAATTTTAAAATTGTCTTTTGTTTCTGAGATGTGTTTTTTTGCTGCTAAATTTCGCACACGTTTTTTTCTACTAGACTGAACCCAATTCAAAAAAATCATCAAAATCGGTTAACAATATGCGGATATATGAGGTAACATAAACAAAAAAAAAAGTCAGTCGAATTGAGAACCTCCTCCTTTTTTTGAAGTCGGTTAAAAATGGCATTTTGGCATTAAATATGTATTTTGAAACTGATTTTTTCAAGTTGGTTCTCTATTTTGTTCATTATGTTGTAAATTGATTGTAGAAAAAAATCAAGCGTAATTATATTTTTATATTTAAAGGTCGCTCGAAAACGAAATTCATTGAAAAAAAAATCTTTGATTGAAAAGTTTTTATTTTGTCGAGAGTTGTTGAATCATAAAAAGAAACATAGAGGTTGTCCTCTGCTTGATGCAAATTAACATACAGACATATACATCAAATATATATTATTGAAAAGTTTGTGACTATATTTTCGAAGACTTGGCCTTCATCATCAGTCTTTTAAAATTATAAATATTATTTTTCATGATGACAGTGTATCACGTGGATATTGAACATTTTCATACTTACTAATAGCAGACAAATAAGCTACTTTTAAAAAAATCTGAAGTGTATTATGAGCTGAAATTTTCAGGTGGTTATTATTATTATTATTCCTATTATAGATATAGAAACAATTTTAGTCATAGAAAATAAAATTTTTTTGAAAAAGATGAAAAATGATTTCTTTTTTTCATTTTTGGATATTTTCAAAATTCTTGAGCGACCTTTTTATCTAGCTAAAATTTGATGAGGCTTCTTAAAACATGAAAATGTTTTATGCGAGACTTAAAAAGAAAATATTCGGTCAAAATAATACCTATATATACAGTATAGCACACATGTATAATAATCAAATATGTTTATTTGCTTCCAAGCAGAGGATAACCTCATTATTTAATTCTTACTAGTGATATAATATTGATAAGTAATTTCTTACAATAATATGCTTCAGGTCCCAAGTTGTTTCAAAGCGAGTTGCTCTTGGGGGTGGAAAATTTACTTGTAATATATTAATTAAGGATTTCTGGTAAAATTTTTGTCTAGTTCTCGAATTTTAATGGTAGGTACTGAATTCCAAGTTGTTTTTATTTATGCTCAAAACTCAAAAACTTCACTAGAGGCGCCCTCTCTTCTCTTCTGGAGAAATTCAACAACAGTAGAGGCGCTGTTATCAGTGACTAGATAACCATATATTGACGGCAAATGAATTTAACGCCATTTTATTCCTAACTTTCTTAGGCTGCCTAGGCAAATAAACTTTAATCACACATTTTCAGAATTAATTACGGGAAATTTTTTTAGAGTTTGTACAATATTATTCCGTGCCTTATTTTTTATTATTTTAAATATTAGTCTGTTCTTTTTGCGCCAAATTCAATTTTTAAGTTATTATTATTTTATTTATTGCATTTAATTTTTAAGAAGTCGGTTTTTTTTTCCTCTTTTTATTGATGTTATTAATAGTGACTTAATATAATACCTTGCATGCATCTTCTCTAAGAGAAAGTGTCGGGCGAATGAATCAGAAAATGATATTGAATTCAATTCATAAATATAGAAATTATCTCGAAACGTTTGCGGGTTTTAAATGAATGTTTAAATATTTTTTTATTAAAGATTTTATTTATTATAATTTCGATTACTTGTTCATAAAATTTTTAAGAAAAAAATAAAAACCGACTTCAAAAAATTAAGTGCAAATAAATATATATATATCAAAGTGTATAAATTATTATCTTATTTAGTTACAACTAAACGACGAAATATTAACACGAAATTACTTTTTAAAGTCGGTG
Organism: Forficula auricularia; assembly: GCA_024734495.1. Classification (NCBI taxonomy): domain Eukaryota; kingdom Metazoa; phylum Arthropoda; class Insecta; order Dermaptera; family Forficulidae; genus Forficula; species Forficula auricularia. The sequence continues at coordinate 9,563,931 of JALMQS010000108.1, read as the reverse complement.
CCAAACAAACTATACCTATAAGCGAGCGTACCCGCCAAACGTACTAAGTAAGATCCGTCGAGTGCGATTCATAAAGGTATATGTTTGGCACCAACTTCAAAAAGTAATTTCGTGTTAATATTTCGTCGTTTAGTTGTAACTAAATAAGATAATAATTATTTTATACCTTTTAGTGTATTTTTATATTTGTTTCACTTAATTTTTTGAAGTCGGTTTTTATTTTTTTCTTAAAATTTTTTATTTTTCTCTTTTTAGTGATGTTATTAATAGTGATTATATCATCAGAACTTGACCAAATTAATATGACACCATCCCTAAGACACCCCCTTTCGGATAAAAAAAGAACCATCGAAATCGGTTCATAAACAAAGAGGTTAGGTCTAAACAAACCTAAACAAACCTAATAAAAAAGGTCTAATACCTATGAAAAAAAATCGAAAAAAAAAATGGGACCAATCGGAAGCTAGACTGGACCCAATGCAAAAAAAATTTTCAAAATCGGTTGACAATTGGCGGAGATATGAGGTAACATAGGCACAAAAAAAAAAAAAAAAAAAAAAAAAAAATTCAATCGAATAGAGAACCTCCTCCTTTTTTGAAGTCGGTTAAAAATAATAATTATCTTATTTAGTTACAAATAAACGACGAAATATTAACATAAAATTACTTTTTGAAGTCGGTGCCAAACATATACATTTTTTGAATCGCACTCGACGGATTTTACTTAGTACGTTTGGTGGGTACGCTCGCTTATAGGTATAGTTTGTTAAGCACCGACTTCAAAAAGTAATTTCATGTTAATATTTCGTCGTTTAGTTATAACTAAATAAGATGATAATTATTTTATACCTTTTAGTGTATTTTATTTGAATTTTAAGTTATTATTATTTTATTTGTTGGAATTTAATTTTTTGAAGTCGGTTTTATTTTTTTTTTATAAAAATTATTTTAAATAAAATTTTATAATAAAACAAAAAATAAAATCATTTTGTAATCACCAGTTTATACAGGGTATCACCTATCACAACGATAAACCGTGAACAGGAAATATGGCTATTTACGAGGGTCCTGAACATAATTTTTACTTTACCATACAGGGTATGGTCAAGTGTTGTGATCGTGCATGAAAAAAGTGGGTTTTTTCCTTCTTTTTTTCAAAATATCTAAAAAACGGCTGAAACTATTTCGATTAAAAAAATTGAGCGAAACCATGGCATTTAGGTCTACAAAAAAGCTCTAAGAAGTGAACATCGAAAAAATTATATTTTTCGAGATAATAATTGTTTTGTCAAAATGTCTGTTAGTTAGTTAGTCTGTCTGGTTGTTGTCTGTCTGTTAGACTGTGCGTTACCAAATTTTTGAGGACGAGTTAGCTCAAAAACTAGTGTGAATATCGAAACCAAATTTCACACGTAGTTTTGGTCTATTGAGATTAAGAGCTGAATAGATTTTGGTGCATATCGAACCAAAATTAAGGTGGTCGAGGGGGGGGGGGGGGGGTTAAAAATGAAAAATCTAGGTCGTTTGAGCAAACTCAACCAAATTTTGTATACATAATCAGTGGACCCCCAGAAGTCAAAAATGCAAAAACTAACCGCCCGAAATGGGGAGGGGGGCGGAGGGTCAAAAAATGAAAATCTTGGCCATTTACTAAACTAATCCAAATTTTGTATACATATTCAGTGGGTCCCCAGAAGTCTAAAAATGCAAAAACTAACCGCCCGAAATGGGGGGGGGGGGGTCGAAGGGTCAAAAAATGAAAATCTTGGCCATTTACTAAACTAACCCAAATTTTGTATACATAATCAGTGGGTCCCCAGAAGTCTAAAAATGCAAAAACTAACCGCCCGAAATGGGGTGGGGGGGTGGGCGGAGGGTGAAAAAATGAAAATCTTGGCCATTTACCAAACTAATCCAAATTTTGTATACATAATCACCCAAGATGTCTAAAAATGCAAAAACTAACCGCCCAAAATGGGGGGGGGGGGGTCAAAAAATGAAAATCTTTGCCATTTACCAAACTAATCCAAATTTTGTATACATAATCAGTGAGTCCCAGGAGTCTAAAAATGCAAAAACTAACCCCCCTCCCCTACATGATTATAAATAATTTATTAAATATTAAATATAAGTGAGGGACCAGCTTGTATGGTAAAGCCAAGTGGATGGCCACATCAGAACACGTCAGCTTATTTTTTTAATAATTTTTTCTAGAACGAAATGACATGGTTTCGCTCAATTTTTTTAATCGAAATAGTTTAAGCAGTTTTTGAGATATTTTGAAAAAAAGATGGAAAAAAAACCCACTTTTTTAATGCACGATTACAATACTTGACCATACTCTGTATGGTAAAGTAAAAATCTGATTATAATCGTTAAGGGTATCAACTCCCTTAAATTTCCCTATCCCCTGTTCACGGTTTATCGTTGTGCTACGTTGCACCCTGTAGATATAGTAACGATGAGATGAAATTCCACAGTAAAGGATTTTAATTATTGTTATTTTAAACCCTTTTGAAAAATTGATAAATCTTTGAAATAAAATGTACTCTAGCCCATCAGTTGGTTGTTTTCTCTCACATTTGGGGCTTTGCCTTTTCATTTATTCTCTTTTTATTAATTCTCCACCCCCCTCCCACCCCCACCCTTTGTTCCTCATCGCTATTCATTTTCCCTTTCTTCACATTCAAATGATTGTTCCGAATGACTGGACAAACAAAGAAAATAATTCCGGACAGGCTTCAACATTTTTTGAGCGAGAGGAATGTCTTACATTGCAAAATATAAAATAAAAAAATATTAAATATAAATGTTGACAGATTCTAATTTGTTTTTGTTCTAAATGTATATATAGAAAATCTATTATTTTATTTATTTATTTAGAAAAAACAAGAATAGGTATGGATAAAAAAATGGACATTGCTTGAAGAAAAGTTATTCTTCTATTTATTAAATACAAAATAATGAATATGATACGAAGGCGGAAGGAAGTGCGATGCTCTCAAAGTTTTCGTGTTTAACACAAAGACAGGGTATAATTCTGAAACTACAAATCAACGGTCATAAAGAAGGGTGAATTATTGATTTATAGAGTACCTATTATTATACTATATATATTCATCTAGATTAATTTGTAACAACGCTTAGAGAAATTTCTCAAAAAAAATTACCCTCTTGCCTAGAATCGAACCTACGAACTCTTGAACTATGGCCATCAACTCTAACCACTAGACCAATGTCACATTAATATTTATATCTTGATTTCTTTCACTAAAACTATATATTTTTGATTTAGACTTTGTGTCTAGATAATATTGTATTCATTTGAACTCGAATGAAAATGAAAAAACACCAATAGATTTTAAATTAAGAAACATTAAATATATATTAATTAACGAGGCAAATTTGAAATATAATTCTCAGCTCGGATTTTAAACTGATGGCTCCAATCGATTTTCATTAACCAGGCAAATTTGAAATATATATATTCGAATTTTGAAATGAAAGACTCAATTCATTTTAAATTAAGAAACATTAAATATATTGATAATTGTCCCCCCCCCCCCCCCTCGCCACTCAAAAATTAAAGATGCGAAAATTTTAAGAGACGATGTATTTTCGGTATTTTACGGGTATACATTTGGAGTGTGGTTTTTTAAGAGGAATAAAATTTTTTGGACCGAGACGCTGCCCGCCAGGCCACCAGCCCGGAGGTTTTGTCTGTACATTGATCCAAATCACGCCAAATTTTGGTTGCACACGTTTCAAGCAAAGTTATGAACGAAAACACCCTCAACGAAATTCCTGTATGTCTGTATGTATGTTTCCGTGGGTTCCGCGAAAAGTTGCTCACGATTCACGTAAAACGGCTAAAGGGATTATTATAGAAATTACATATTTACATCAGATGTCTTTTAACTTACGTTGTTAGCTATATAACGTTTTGATATTTTGACCCCAGAAGGGGGTTTAGGTGGGCGCACGAATGAAAATTATCGAATAACTCCTAAACTATTAACCTTACGGCAAATTTTATAATAAACAAAGATGTAGCGGATGTGATTTCTGACAACTTTTGTTTAAAAAAATTTCCCCAAAAACCCACTCAAAAAAGGGGGGGGGGGTGAAAAATGTAAATTCTTGCCCTTGGAGCAAACTCAACCAAATTTTGTATACATAATATCTGGGCCTCTAGAGAGCTAGAAATGGAAAAACTAACAACCCAAAATTGGGGCGAGGGGGGGTCAAAAAATGAAAATTCTTTCTCTTGGACCAAACTCAACCAAATTTTGTATACATAATCTGTGGGCCACTAGAAGGCTAGAAATTTAAAAACTGGGTGCAGAGGGTGGGTGCGGGGATGGAATGGAGTGGGCATGGGGTGCGCGGGGTGGAATTGGTGTGGGGTGAGGGAGTGAGGCGAAATAGGGAGTGCAGTGGCTCCAGGAGGCGTAACGGGGGGTCCAGGGGGGTGCGCAGGTTTGGAGGGCATGGGGGGTTCGAGATGGGTGGTGTGCGGGTGGTGGTGTGGGGGCGGGGGTTGGGCACAGGTGCATGGTGCGGGTGCTGGAGGGGTTTCGGGGGTGGTGGGCGTGGATTAGGGTGCGGATGGAGTTGGGGTGGTGGTGTAGGGCGGGGGGGCATCGTCCGGGGGGGCTGGGTGGGTTTCGGTGGGTGTGGTGGCTCGGAGTGGGGGTGAAGGAGGGGTTCGTGGGCTGGGGGTCCAGAAGGCGTGCCCCCTGGCTAGCAAGAGGGCCGCCGAAGGCGGGCCTTGCAGCTATCAATTATAAATTAATGTTCTAGTCCAGTCATATTAGGGGAATGAGAGATAATAAGCTGGAAACTCGTATCCACCTTCATTTTGCCGTTCTTAAAGTTGCCTGAAAAGTCTCATAAAATCTCGTGTCTGCGTCGTAAGTTATTCAAGTTCAAAGGTCACAAAAATCGGTTTTTTTGTGATTATCTCGGTTTTTATAGCTCCAACGATGTTACTATATATTATCAAAATTGTAGAGCATAACATTTTTGACAAATTTTGTTTCACACATTTTTTTCATGCGCTCAACCGTATTTGAGATAGAGGGCGGAGAGCGCGCCCCCTATCTATAGAGTTGACCCTTTTTTACTTTATCCAATGCGAAGCATGAGGAAAGTATTGTAATCGGTCTCGCGGCAAGCGCGACTTCAAAGGGTCCTCAGGTAAAGACTACGCAAACCATTGACTCAATTAAAGTCACAAATTTTAGTATTCAATTAGGTTGAATTTTAGCACGTGACGGTTTTGTCAAAAATTACATGGGGTCTCGTTGAGAGGCCAAAAAGTGCCATTTTTTATTCATTTAGTGCGTGCGGATGTATGGATGTATGTATGCATGTTATCGTTTTTTGACCCACTATTTTTTCCACACCGTTGCACCGATTGAAATGAAATTGAAAACCTACCATTAGTTTAACAAAATGAAGCGCTGATTAGTTTTTAGTACATATCGGCCCAGTGGAAGGTTGGGATGGCGGAATCTCTGTGTGCGGTGTGGGGATTTCTGACCTGCGATATGCTGATGACACAACGTTTCTGGCAAGCTCCGAAGAAGAAATAGTCCGTTTAGTAAACAAACTTGAGAAAGTGAGTGAGAAACACGGGCTCGATATCAAAAAGAAAAAAGAAAATTGATGATAATTGATCGTGTTTGGAACAATAGACCGGAGACTCTGTGTATCGCGGGTTATGATGTAATGGACCACTTTACATATCTCGGGTCAACAGTGTCGAACAAAGGTGGTTGCGATGACGAGGTAAGTCGTCGAATACAAATGGGAAGATCATCAATGGCAAAATTAAAGAAGATATGGCAGGACAACAGCTTAACCATCAATACAAAAAGTTAATCGTCGCTACTCTGGTCTTCCCTATAATGATATATGCAGCTGAAACTTGAACCCTAAAGCAGAACATCCGCAAAAAAATAGACGCCTTTGAGCTGTGGTGCTGGAAAATAATGCTTCGAATCCCTTGGACGGCACATCGTACAAATATCTCTGTCCTTCGAGAAGTCTCTACTGGATTAACACGAGAAATAAACTTTTTTAAACTCAAGAATTTTATAACAATTTATAATCTCTTAAATCTATGTATAATGAAGTTGTAATATCATTATAAACACTTATTTTCATTGTTGTGCCATTTCGGTTTAATAATAATTAAATATTTAATCATTATTATTTGAATAATTAAATTGAATAATTGTTAAGAATAATTATTAGGATTTTTTATTAGATCTAATAATTGATTTAATATTTTGTTTATTTGATGTCGTATAAAAATAAATTCTAATGAAAGTTGGTCAGTTTTTTTTTTTTGGAGATTAATCGTAATATATAGAGGCGACTGTGGGTCAGTGGCTATAGTGTCGGTTCGCTGACTCGAAGTAAGCTGGTTCGAGACTGAGTCACGGCAGATCAGATATTTGCAGTCTCATCCTTTTTGGAAAGCAATGGCAACCTACCAAGAGTAAACTTCTACAAACTAGCCGTTCGGAACCGGCATTAAAAAGTAGGTCCCGTATATCTGTGTAAAAACAGCTAAATACACTGAGCACAGGTATATGTGGAGAGGAGCCGAAACGTCAGGGAGACCTGATATGGCACTTAAAGAAGAAGAATCATAATATGTATAGAAAATTATAGGTTTCCATTTAAAAATTAGAACTTAACCTTGAAATACCCTAGAAAGCTTGTTCTGGGTCGACAAATAATAGCGTAGTTTTGTTTTCCCTTTGATATAAAACAACTTTTTTCATATAATGTACTGTTCCTGTGTTATAAGAAGACTGTCTCAAGATAAAAAAAAAACTAACCCGGTAAAAATTTTCTATTAATTTAGAAAATGCATTAGTACTTACTAATCGACTTTTTTTTTGTTTAATAATAAAAGAAAAAAAAATATTTATTTTCAAGATTTTTAGTATATTATATATAATAATTGTATTTTTTCTTTGTCATCGAACTTTTCTAAAGTGTTTTTAAAATAATAATATCACTTGAAGAGATTTCATTTGGATTAAGCCGAGTGATTTTTCTTTTCCTTTTTCCCATGCTATTATCAGATTAAATTTCGCCTTAAAAAAAGATTAGGGAAGAAGGGTTCTAGGGGAAAAAAAATCATCAAAATAATTGTCATACATTGAAGAAGGCATAAAAAGAATGGGAGGGGTGGCATCATTTTTGCTTCTTCTACAAACTGGTCCATTTTCAAGCATCCTCAACTTCATCTGTGTACCAACCCCGCCCCCCACACCCCCTGCGCCCTTCTTGCTTTTTCCGATTTCAATGGTATTTTCCCCCACTTTCTACTTTCCCTGCCCTTTTCTCTATCTTTGCTACTAAAATTCATGAATTATTTAACTCCTTACATCGATTTTTACCGCCTTCCTTTTTGTTTGACCCCAGCGTAAGGATTAGTGGTTTGAAAAGCGGGTTGCGGGTTACCCTTACACTTTCTTTAATAATCAACCCTTCACTCGCGGTAGTTAACCTTAGGGTCCCCCCCCACCTAATTTAACAGTAAAAAAATTCCACAGTGGTTTTTTTAGGGGTTAAATTTTTTTTGAAAGAATTTAAAAAAATTGAATTACATATTTCATAGTAAAATCCATAAAAGGATCGTAGGGAGAGTGACAATAATTTAAATTTAATTTAAATCAAAGGCAAAGTTTCTTAATTAAATTGACAAAACGTTTCGTCACTGATTAGTGACTTCCTAAATTAATATTTATTTTAATTTTTTCTACTCATATTAAACGAGCAAAAATTGTTTATTTATACATATTTGTTTGAATATATATTTGTATATTAGTTCTATTTTGGAAACGGCTCTACCGATTTTGATGAAACAAATTCTATTAACAAGTTTTGAAGATGAGTAAACAATCTGGCTATATCTGGACCTCGACAAATTTCATATTAATTGATCTTTTTTTAATTAAAGTAATTATTTATAGATAAAAATCTCAATAAAAAAGTTTTTTTTACATTTTTTTCAATTATCTTTTATTTATTAATTGGGTTTTTAATTTTAAAACCCACTAATAGGTTATAGCAAATATTAATATAAATATTCTTGAGTTTAAAAAATTTATTTCTCGTTGGGGGGAGCAATGGAGGGAGGATAAACCAATCGACTTGATTGGGGAATAATGGAATTTAAATAATTATCGGAAAAGAGGTTTTTTTATCTTATTAGATTTTTCCTCTTATTAAAAACAAGGACTAAAGATGAATAAGGACACTCGATGGTGAAGAAGTAATCTCCGGAATCGAAGCAAAAATACAATGTATACATTAATTAATGTAAAATAATTGGTTTAATAAATTTATAAAAAAATTTATTTCTCTTTTTTTTTTTTTTTTTTTTTTTTTTTTTTAATGCAATCGAATGCAAGAAGGGGTGCACCAGTAAAGATGCAGCCCCTATGGATCTCGAAAGACCCTTGCATTACCGAAGAGAAGAGAAAGTTGATTAAGTGAGAGGGTGTAGACGTAGGTGTCTATGCACCCTGGTTTTGAAGGTTTGAAGATCATAGGTGCTGGGAAAGACAGAGGCTGGGAGAGAGTTCCAGTTCCTTGAAGTCATGGGGATATATGTATTGGCGAATGAAGTGGTCCGGCACTTTTCTAATTTAACCGCGAAAGAGTGTTGGGAGTCGGCAAAACGCGTGCTACGTGCAAAGCATGCTTTGGGGGGAATTATTGTTTTTATCTCATCAGAGCACCTGCCGTGATAGTATCTATAGAAAAGGGAAAGGGCAGAGACATCTCTTCGATGAGCCAGCGAGTCGAGGGAGTCGGTGAGGGTAGAATCGTCAATTAGCCTGACGGCTCGTTTCTGAATTGCATCCAGGGTAGCAAGAGAGTATTTTGAGGCCCCTCTCCACAGATGAGAGCCGTATTCGAGACAGGGGCGGATTTGGGCCTTGTAGATGGTGAGGAGTTGTGGGGGTTTGTAAAATCGCTTGGACCTGAATAAGAAGCCAATCTTCCTTGCTGCAGATTTCGCCACAGAGGAGATGTGTTCATTCCAAGACAGGTCAGATGCGACAGAGACGCCCAGCATGGATAAGCTGTCACACATTTTTAGGGTATTCGAATCGAAGAGAATATCAGGGAAATCTTTATTTTCGCGCCTAGAAATTAGACAACATTGAGTCTTGTTTGAATTGAAGTTAACTAAATTTTGTGAGCCCCATTTATTCAGTTTGTCTAGGTCGAGAGTAATTGAGGAGGTAACATTGATTCGATTGTTCGGGAGTGAGGGTTTACCGTGTAGAGTGCTATCGTCGGCGTAACAATGAGTGGGGTTTGCCGTTTGATCGAAAAGGTCGTTTATATACATTAGGAAAAGTGTGGAGGAGATTACGGAGCCTTGCAAGCACCGAACACCAGAGTTTGTGGAGAACGATTCAGATGATGTTCCATCCACCACAACTTTTATACTTCGGTTTGTCAGAAAGCTTTCTATCCATTTGCGAAGAGTTGGTGTGAATCCGAAGGCTGGCAGTTTGGCAAGAAGATTTTTGTGCCAAACCTGGTCAAAAGCTTTGGAGATATCAAGGGCTACAGCGAAGGTTTCTTTTCCGGCCTCTAGAGTATTGTTCCAGGTGTGGGTGACATAGGTTAAGATGTCGCCTGTGGAACGATTTTGTCTGAATCCATATTGCCTATCGTGAATTAATTTATTGTTTTCTAAGTGATGAAGGACGTGTTGGTTTATGACTAATTCCATTATTTTGGAAAGAACAGATGTGATCGAGATAGGCCTGTAATTAGAGATTTGTGAAGTGTCTCCTTTTTTAGGAATAGGTGTGACCCTGGCTATTTTCCAGCTTTTGGGGAATATGCCCGATTCGTAAGAGAGTTGGAATAGCTTGGATAAGATAGGGGCAAGTTCAGGGGCGCATTTTTTAATGAGAATTGGTGGGATGTTATCCGGGCCAGCGGCGGATTTGGAATTTAATTTATTAATGGCTTTTATGATTATTTGGGGCCTGAAAATTATTTTGCCCATGAGGTTGGTTTGGGGGGTATAAGTGGGCGGGTTAAGCCCTTTGTCATCTAAAGTGGAGTTGGTTGCGAAATAGGAGGCTAGCGATTCGGCTTTTTCAGCGGGGGTTGTGGCTACTGAACCATTTGGGTGAAAGAGGGGCGGAAGTGAGGGAGACGCGAAATTTCTATTTATTGCCTTGTGTAACGAGAAAAAGGCCCGTTTTCCATTGGGGCAAGATGCGAGACGGTCAGCTATCCTCTGGTCGAATGACTTCTTTGCCTCAGAGATGATTTTTTTGCATGAGCTTCGCGACTTGGTAAATGCAACTCGGTCACATTCTAGATGTGAAAGTTGCCATTTCTGAAAAGATTTGTTTTTTTCACGGACGGAATCTGCGCATTGTCTACCAAACCAGGGTTTAGAATCCTTGTTCCCTTTAATCAATTTGTAGGGGATATAGGTTTCTATGCCTATTTGAATTGCCTCGTTAAAGGCGTCTGCGAATTCAGAAGCGTTTTTATCTCTGATGCAGAGTTCATTCCATTGGTAAGCTGCAAAAAAGTTACGCATGTCATTCCAATTAATGTTATCGTTATTGACTAGCCATATTTTTCTGGGGTTGGAGTGGGGTGACGGGGGTTTTGGTAAATTGGCGGAGGTTTTAATTTTTATCAGATTGTGGTCGGATTTACCTAAAGGGGCCGAAATTTTTGCTTCATAGGACGAAGGGTGGGAAGTGATGAAAAGATCGAGAAGATTGGATTTTTCATTGGCTTTGTCTGGGATTCTTGTGGGGCCATTAATAATTTGTGTGAGGCCACACGCCGTAGAGAAGATTTCAGCGTCGGAGCCTGCGGGGGAATTATGGCTAGAAAATTTTAGCCAATTTTTGTTGTGGACGTTAAAGTCGCCTAGGAAAGATATTTCAGAAGATGGAAATTCTTTCAGGATATTGCAATGGCACTCAAGGAGGTAGTTAAAAAATTGTTTGTATCTGGGGTCTTTGGGGGGCAAATATATTATGCAGAAGAATTTAGTTGATTGGCCTAACGTGATTTTGATCCATATGGCATCGAATTCATTGGACTCTAGATTAGTTAAACGCCTACTAGGGATGTCCTTTCTAATATAACAGCAGACCCCTCCTTTTTTCGAAATTTTGAATGAAGTGTATAATTTTCGAATTGGTAGTCACGACCGTTAGATTTATTCGTGTCGATTATAGTTTCAGATAGGCCTAAAAGGGCAGGTTTTTCATGTTCGAGATGTTGAAGTACGTGGTTTAAATTCGAATTGCGAGATAGACCGCGAATGTTGCAGAAATTGATCTTAATTGATGTCATTAGTAAGGAGAATTTGAGGTGGAAATAAAAAGGGTGATAAGAAAAGTAAAGATAAGAGAGTCGGAAAACCAATTAAAACTCCGAACTTGGATATATTTTTGAATATATTCAATATCAGTGAGCTCTTAGAAATTGGACAGTGGTTTCTCATCGGACGATTTGAAAAGGTTTAAATCTACCACTTGGATTGATTGTTAGTAGGGATAAAATTATGTGTATTTATTTAATTGCTAGATTGAGTCTTAACTTAATTAAAACTAGTTGTTGTTGTTAGTGGGGGGAAAAATTATTTGTTATTAATTTAATTACTAGATTTGATAATATATATATTTTAAATTATAAGATTATTATGTATGAATTATAATAAAAATTATTTGTTATTAATTTAATCACTAGATTTGATAATATATATATTTTAAATTATAAGATTATTATGTATGAATTATTATAAAAATTATTTGTTATTAATTTAATCACTAGATTTGATAATATATATATTTTAAATTATAAGATTATTATGTATGAATTATTATAAAAATTATTTGTTATTAATTTAATCACTAGATTTGATAATATATATATTTTAAATTATAAGATTATTATGTATGAATTATTATAAAAATTATTTGTTATTAATTTAATCACTAGATTTGATAATATATATATATTTTAAATTATAAGATTATTATGTATGAATTATTATAAAAATTATTTGTTATTAATTTAATCACTAGATTTGATAATATATATATTTTAAATTATAAGATTATTATGTATGAATTATTATAAAAATTATTTGTTATTAATTTAATCACTAGATTTGATAATATATATATTTTAAATTATAAGATTATTATGTATAGAGATTATTAGGAGGCTTGCAGAAAGGGTGGGGTGAATGGCCTGTCAGGACATGTGTCTTTGAGAACAAAGGGTAGAAAGAAAATATTATATAAAAAGAAATTAGTTCTATTAAATTTGAAGGGGTAAAAATAAAAACGATAAAATCTCTTGTCAATCCAGTAGATTGTTATATTGTATTACAATAATATAAATGGAGTATTTTTTGTTGAAGAAAGATATTTCATCCAGATGACTTGCGATACACTCTGAAATGTCAGAGAACAGTGTCGCAAAATTATTAAATTACTATTCAATTATTTATTTAATAATTATATATTTGATCCTTAATATTATAATTAAGTTGAATGATTGTTAAAAATAATTATTAGAATTTTTTTCTTTGATATCTAATTGATTTAATATTTTTTTATTATTTGATGTCGTATAAAAAATAGTTCTAATAAAAGCTGTTTAATTTGTTTTGTAGAATCAGAATATGTACAGAAACATTTAGGTTTCTATTTAATAAACAGAACTTGACCTCGAAATACCCTTTTATTTGAGAGCCGTTTTCAAATTAAAAAAATACAAATATATCTATATAGTATTCGACCACTGTACCCCCACCTCCACCCTGCTCGACCCCACCCCCGAAACCTCGCCCCACGTTCTGCACCCCCACATCCACTCCGCTCTGCATCAAGATCGCTTTCTCATTCTCAAAACTTGTTAATAGTTTGTTTCATCAAAATCGTTAGAGCCTTAAAAAAAAAATAGAAATACATATATATATATATATATACCTGGAAGACCGAGCTTTGTTCGTGTTTAGTTAATGAGTGACAACAACACGCCACAATCACAAAGTTCTTCAAGACCATTGAGAACAAAGATTTAAACCAACCCATTGTCTGCCTGGGTACAAAAGAAAAGACGCACCCGTTTTAAATCCCTAAGATAAGATTGGTATTTGTCTACCTGAGAACAATTAATTTAAAAAAACCATCAAAAACAATTTTGTCGAAGATGAGACCGTGACAGAATCGAATTGTCAGCCCAAAAACCCCCTAACCCTTGAATTTCATCAAAATCGGTAGAGTCGTTTTCAAAATAGAACCAAGATACAAATATATATATATATATATATATACAATTTTTGCTCGTTTAATAAGAGTAGATAGATATCTACAAATCGAGTATGAATAGCTTGAAAACTTCTAGAATCTTCGACAGAGGCGCCACCAGTGTTTTTAGCCCGTTTCTCTATATCTCGTAGGCAGTGGGATGGATAATAGAATTTTCAATTGGCCAAATTATCCAGATCCATTTTTTGCCGTTTTACCATATACTAACTTATTATTATATCCGAAAGATTTTGCCAATTCAATTATCCAAAATGAATTTAGATAAGCTAATCATCTGGAAAAAAAGATAATTGATTTTTAAAGAAAAAAATATATAATATCATGTCTTAGTTAATAATATTATCCTATGGAGAATTAATCATTATTTTCTTCTATATTAAAAAAGTTATTTTACTGTTTAAGATAATAATAATGTTTTTTAAATGATAATACCTACCTACCCGGGGCAGGTTAAGACGCCGCGCGATTTTATTTGACAGGGAAATTAAAACTGATAACTAAATTACATTTTGTGAATCCCATTCTTTTCTTCTCCCATGTTTGGATAGTAAAGTGTATAAACATAACCCATCCAGCCGTAAAACTTTTTTAATTATGGTATTAAACATTTATTTTTAATTTTTGTTTTCACATTGCGAATTTTTATTACTTAGTATCTAAGCTGCGTGGGTGGATTGTGTGTTTAGCTCTTGTGGATCAACTTGCTTGCGCCCTAACAGATAATTTAGACATTTCTCCCCCCCCCCCCCCACCCCCGCCTCAATGCTTTCTCAAGAATATAACGAGATTTTTCTAGCCTCCTAATGTTGACGGGGGGATTCCCCACGCTCCTTTTAACACCCAGAGTAATGCAGTATAGCCTGGCAAATGCTCACCTACCACATTAGAAAGTTCATAAAAGTTTAAAATGCCTGGCCATTTTGAAAATATGGGAAATATATAAACACTAAAATCTCGGGAATATTTCCTTAAAATTATTACATTATTCTCACTTGTGATAACAAACAATAATAGCTCGTTTCACAAAAGAAAAAATTAAATAACATTAAAAAAGGACATTTGTTTACTTTACTTCCACTCATCTTTTATACTATATATATTTTTCTAGATTAATTTGTAACAACGATGAGAGAATTTTCTTTAAAAAAATTACGCTCTTGCCTAGAATCGAACCGACGAACTCTTGAAATATGGGCATCAGCTCTAGCGATTACACCAATGCAACATTAATATTTGTTACTTGATTTCTGTTACTAAAACTATATATTTTTGATTTGGAATTTGTGTCGAGATAATATTGTATTCATTTGAACTCGAATGAAATGAAAAAACACCAATAGATTTTAAATTAAGAAACATTAAATATATATTAATTAACGAGGCAAATTTGAAATATAATTGTCAGCGCGGATTTTTAAACTGATGGCTTCAAACGATTTTCATTAACCACTCAAATTTGAAATATAATTCTAATTTGGACTCGAATTTTGAAATGAAAGACTCCAATTCATTTTAAATTAAGAAACATTAAATATATTATTATCATTTCCGTCCATAATTTAATTTATAATTTGAAAGTTTATATTGGGAAAATAAGGACAAGTTTTTTATGTGTGACTTTTTTATTTATCCACCAACGTTTCGTCGACTTTGCCGACTTCTTCAGGGCTTCAAATAGTCATGTCACACATTCGTTTAAATTTTCTTTTTACCTTCGTTACCATTGAAGGCCATCAGAATACAATTTTCAAAAGATATTTGGCACATTAACAAAAAACACAATTTTTTCTCTTTTTAATAACAACCCTATCAATACAGAAGAGTAATCACTTCTTACAAAAAAATAGAATAGAATATTTTTACTTTTTATCACTATATACAAAAATCTCAACCTCGAATTGAGGTTGAGATTTTTGTATATAGGGATAAAAAGTAAAAATATTCTATTCTATTTTTTTGTAAGAAGTGATTACTCTTCTGTATTGATAGGGTTGTTATTAAAAAGAGAAAAAATTGTGTTTTTTGTTAATGTGCCAAGTATCTTTTGAAAATTGTATTCTGATGGCCTTCAATGGTAACGAAGGTAAAAAGAAAATTTAAACGAATGTGTGACATGACTATTTGAAGCCCTGAAGAAGTCGGCAAAGTCGACGAAACGTTGGTGGATAAATAAAAAAGTCACACATAAAAAACTTGTCGCTATTTTCCCAATATAAACTTTCAAATTATAAATTAAATATATTGATCATTATTCCCCCCCCCCCCCCCCGCCACTCAAAAGCTAAAGAGGCGAAACTTTTAGAGAAGATGTATTTTCGGTAGTTTACCGGTATACATTTGGAGTGTGGTTTTTTAAGAGGAATAAAATTTTTGGACCGAGACGCTGTCCGCCAGGCCACCAGCCCGGAGGGCCGAGCTTCGAGGGCGTGCCGTAGGCACGCAAGAAAAGCTCGTATATAATATATAGCACGTGGCGGTTTTGCCAAAAATTACCTGGGATCTCGTCGAGAGGCCAAAAAGTGCCATTTTTTTTTTGGAAGTGCGTGGGGATGTATTTTATCGTTTTTTTGTCACACGATTTTTTCCACCCTGTTCCACCGATTAAATTGAAATTGAAAACCTACCATTAGTTTAACAAAATGAAGCGCTGATTAGTTTTTGGTACATATCGGTCCACAAACATTAGTACTTTATTTTTGTACTTTTTTAGTTTTTTATAAATATCTTGAAAATGACTTAACTAATTTTGATGAAATTAAAAACCTAATTAAGTACCTTGGGGACAACAAAAAAGGTTAAATAAAGTTTTTAGTAAAATTATATTTTAAAGTACTTTACTCTATAGTAAGATAGTACCTTTTTTAAATTTTTATTTTAAATTCATTAAAATTTATTCATTTGATCGTTTTAATATAGCTCATTTAACCTTGCTTAAGTAAGAGTGGATATGCTTCTCTCTGTGAAATGCTAAAAATTTGGGAGGACATTTTATAAGTAACCATAGCAACTGCGTTGTTTTCTTATCCGTTGCCATTGCTGAAGACATGGAGGAATCAAGTTAAAATCAAAAATAGCTATTGATTTTCATCTAGTAATTGAGGAATAACCATTCTATATTGGATTTTTGACGTTTCGGTTTTTTTGGTGAAGACATTGCTGAAGACATGGAGGAATTGACTTAAAATCAAAAATAGCGATTGATTCTCATCTAGTACTTGAGGAATAACAATTCTACATTAGATTTTTGACGCTTCGATTATTATTGGTAACCATTGCTGAAGACATGGAGGAATCGACTTAAAATCAAAAATAACAATCGATTCTTATCTAATACTAGAGGAATAACCTTATTGCATTTCATTTTTGATGATTTGACTATTAATGACAACCTCCACTGAAAACGTGGAAGAATCGACATAAAATCAAAAAGAATTTAGTCTTTTTCATTTTATGTCGATTCTTCCACGTTTTCAGTAGAGATTGTCATTAATAGTCAAAACATCAAAAATGAAATGCAATAAGGTTATTGCTCTAGTATTAGAAAAGAATCGATTGTTATTTTTGATTTTAAGTCGATTCCTCCATGTCTCAGCAATGATTACCAATAATAATCGAAGCGTCAAAAATCTAATGTAGAACTGTTATTCCTCAAGTACTAGATGACAATCGATCATTATTTTTGAATTAAAGTTAACATGAACTGCAATGAGCATGAGGCGACTGTGGGTCAGTGGGTAGAGTGTTGGTTCGCTGACTCGGAGATCGCTGGTTCGAGACCGAGTCTAGGCAGATAGATATTTGTAGTCGCCTCCTCTTGGAAAGTAATGGCAACCTACCAAGAGTATAATTGCCAAGTGACCACAAAAATTAGCCGTTCGGAACCGGCGTTAAAAAGTAGGTCCCGTATATCTGTGTAAAACAACTAAACACACTCAGCACAGGTATATTTGGAGAGGCGCCGACACCCGTTTCGGGTATGGCACTCGAAGAAGAACAACTGCAAATAGCAAGTGATATCTGATTAATAATAAAGGAATAAACATATTAATATTTCAAATGAATTTGGATAAAGTTTAGCTACGATCCGTTGCAGTTTTTTTTTTTTTTTTTAATTTTAAAAACCCACTATAAGATTATAAGAAATATTTATATATGTATATTAAAATAAGATGACCACCTTATGATTTTTTTTTGGACGGAAGATGATGGAATTAATTATAGGAAAAGAGGTTTTTTTATTTAATCAGTAATCTCCGGAGTCGAAGCTAAAATACAATGTATACATAAATTCATGTAAAATAATTGGCTTAATGACCACCTTATAAATTTAGAAAATTAATAAATGAATTTACTTTAAGGACCCAATCAAAGATTTTAGAGAACATATTTTTACATTGCATATTAGAGAGGTTTGTCCCCTTAAAGATTTTTCACTCCCTTCAACTCAAAAGGAAAAGCATATATATTCTTATATATGTTGCATATCAGAGAGATGTTTGTCTTAAGGGTTTGGCTAACGGCCAGGCAAGCTTAGTTAGCGCTTGGGCTCGATTCCTAAGGTGACGAACCTCTCTGATATGCAATGTAAAAATATTTTCTCTAAAATCTTTGATGGGTCCTTAAAGTAAATTCATTTATTAATATTATATGTCTGGGTTGATTTTTGAAATAATTCAATCTTTTTTCAAAATCAACTGCAACGGTTGCTAAACTTTATCCAATGAACTATCGTAGTCGGGGACCGGCGCGAGCTTCCAGGGTGCTTCGACGGTGGCCCGCAATCGTTCTAAATGGAGAGCAGTGATCCGCAAAATAAAATCTGTGGGCGTGTGGAGTCAGTAGGGTCACGTAACTTCTGCAAAGAAGAATGCGACTTCGAAGAAGATCGTAGTCAAGGGTAAAGTACTTTAAAATATCATTTTACAAATAAATTTATATGACCATTTTTCTGGTCCTCAAGGTACTCAATTACAATATTAAATTTCATCAAAATTGGTTAAGTCATTTTCAAGATATTTAGAAAAAACTAAAAAAGTACCGAAATAAAGTGCTAATATTTGTGGGCCGATATGTACCAAAAACTAATCCGCGCTTCATTTTGTTAAAATAATGTTAGGTTTTCATTTTCATTTCAATTGGTGCAACGGTGTGGAAAAAATCGTGGACAAAAAAAACGATAACATACATCCATCCATCCGCACGCACTTCCAAAAAATGACACTTTTTGGCCTCTCGACGAGACCCCAGGTAATTTTTGTCAAAATCGTCACGTGCTAAAATTCAATCTAATTGAATACTACAATTTGTGACCTTAATTGAGTCCATGGGTTCCGTAGTCTTTACCTGAGGACCCTTTGAAGTCGCGCTTGCCGCCAGACCGATTACAATACTTTACCCATGCTACGCATTGGATAAAGTAAAAAGACACTCACAAAGATGCTTAAATCTTTGCATTCATCATAAAAATTAAATTAAATTTTTTTTTTTAATTCAACCAAATGAATAATTAAATTAAATTTTATAATTCATTTGAATATAGATTCTACATCAAATGAATATAAATGATATAAGCTTGAATATTTTTTATTAAAAAATATTCAAATTTATATCATTTCTTGTCGTAATTATATATTATTCCATTTAAATTCCCAACTATTAAATTTAACTATTCCACTATTTTACTCAAATAACAATATTTTCATAATTTATTTATTGGTGCTTGGTTCGAATAGCGGTGTCTTAACTATTAATATATCTAGAGTTGCTCCAAAAATATGAGAATACTTAAAATATTAAAAATTACGTATAAAATTTATTCATATTGAACAGAGATCGATTTCGCCATAATTAACTTCATCATCTATTCATATCAAATATAATTTCTTAATTATAAATATATCGTTTTTTAAGTGTATATACTAATTAGATTTAAAGGTGGAGGAGGGAGTCCAGAGGGTAGGGGAAGGATTGATGGGGATAGAGTGATCAACAACACTTGATACTTTATTCTTAAAAAAAATTGTATTTTTTTTGGCAAAATTATCTCTAATTTTAAAACATATTTTGATAGTGGTTAATGATAATCAATTATGTCGCATCGTCAATGAAATAATCTTTGGCTAATATTAGGTATTAGCATTAATAATAGCTATTAGCACATTAATGTCTATAATAGGAAAAACATTTTTCAATAAAGATACACATAATTGATTTAACATATAGTTAAACTAAAAATAAACTGCAACGGATCGTTGCTAAACTTTATCCAAATTCATTTGAAATATTAATATGTTCTTGAGTAAAGTACATTAAAATATAATTTTACTAAAAACTTTATTTAACCTTTTTTGTGGTCCCCAAGGTACTTAATTAGGATATTAAATTTCATCAAAATTGGTTAAGTCATTTTCAAGATATTTAGAAAAAACTAAAAAAGTACTGAAATAAAGTACTAATGTTTGTGGACCGATATGTACCAAAAACTAATCAGCGCTTCATTTTGTTAAACTAATGGTAGGTTTTCAATTTCATTTCAATCAGCGCAAAGGTGTGGCAAAAATCGTGGACGAAAAAAACGATAACACACACACATCCATCCATCCATCCATCCGTACGCACTTCCAAAAAAAAATGGCACTTTTCGGCCTCTCGACGAGATTCCAGGTAATTTTGCTTAAACAAATCCCCATGTAAAATTTAATCTCATTGAATACTTCAATTTGTGACCTTAATTGAGTCTATGTGTTCCGTAGTCTTTACCTGAGAGCCCTTTGAAGTCGCGCTTGCCTCGAGAGCGATTCCAATACTTTCTCCCATGCTTCGAATTGGATAAAGTAAAAAAAAAATCATTTTAAATTAATATTTTGATTGTACTGAATCATTTGCCAAGCTTGTACCATAGAACAAAAAAGAAAGCAAAAATAGTTGATGATTAAAAAAAACGAAGATAAATTGGTAGATATTATTAACTCCATTAATGAAAGGGTACTTAGATTTTATCAGTAATTTTAATGTTTTTAATGATTTAATTGATTACACAAAAAAGAGGGGCCCGAAAATTGCACTGATTTATTTGTTGAAACTTCATGATAAATCTGAAGGTTAAATATACGTAGAAGAAAACAGCAGTTGGGGCTTAATATATATATATATATATTTGTACATCAATTAGAGAGGCCATTAATCTGATCTTGAGAGCCCGGGGTGTCGAGCCACCAGGCAGGCATAAATTCCTTAGTTTGCCAACTGTTGCCACAATTTCGGTTTTGTTCGTGGGGCGCAAGTACAGCCGTTTTCTATTTCGACTATCACCAAAAGCCTGACAAGACATTCAACTATAAATTACGCCAGAGAAGATGTAATTCATTCACATATATACATACATACTAAATATAATTTAGCTATATTTTTTACTCTCAAGTCAGAGAACCCGGTAATTTACAAATAAGACACAAAATATATTGTCTTTTAACTGGAAATTACTAGATATTTAATTAGATTACACTGGGCAACAAAAAAATAATTTTTAAATGCTTCGAGCACTTGATGAGTCAATTCCTACCAATTTTGGGTTGAGAAAAACGAATATGACAATGAAAATTTTTTCTTAGCTCTAGTTTCTGTGAAATACAGTAGGTGGCGGATCAAGAGAAAAAGATACATTTTAATTACATATGCTAACAACATTGAAAGTGCATTTTATTTTTTTACAAATTGTAGTTACATTCTAAGAGTTCTACATTGCTGGAATAATACTTGACAGATGGTCGTGTCTGAAGAGATTTATGTGGTGCCTTCATCAGATCGTCGTTTTTTAGCTTGCCTCTTTTTTGTTGCCCAGTGTTATTAGTCCATCAGGAATTTACAGATTAGTTTTTAACCTGTAAACTCCTGATGATGGACTAATAATCCGAAATATATTGAGATTGTATACACCTCTTTGAGTTTTATTTCATTCACTCTGAAACTACACTCCCTTTACTTTATTAATGTTTATTATCCTTTATAATCACGTAGTTTTAGTTTTTTAGTTATAACTCGAGTTCTAATTGAGCTACAAACAAGTGGTAATTTGTAAATCCAAGAGGAAGCTGTTTTCTATTAGTTCAACAAAATATTGTGATCTCAAATATTGTTGTTTAATATCTAACGGAACTCGAAAATAGGTCAAAATGGTCTTTTTCACCGTTTTGATCGATTATATCTCCAAAACAAGAGCTAATCGGTAATCTTTATGGTGATTTTTGAATTCAGCAGGTGGAAATACATAAGAATCAGCTATTTTTGAGCCCGAAGCATTTTCATTGTTGGGCAGTGTTATCAAATGGGAATATTTTAAGTAATTAATAATTGTCTTGACTCCAATAAACTTATAGACCGAGAGCTACCGACCATTTTGGAAGCTGATTTCAGAACCCAAATAACATTTTTAACCGACTTCAAAAAAGAAGGAGGTTCTCTATTCGACTGAATTTTTTTTTTTTTTTTTTTTTGTGCCTATGTTACCTCATATCTCCGCCAATTGTCAACCGATTTTGAAAATTTTTTTTGCATTGGGTCCAGTCTAGCTTCCGATTGGTCTCATTTTTTTCATAGGTTTTAGACCTTTTTTATTAGGTTTGTTTAGACCTAACCTCTTTGTTTATGAACCGATTTTGATGGTTCTTTTTTTATCCCAAAGGGGGTGTTTTAGGGATGGTGTCATATTAATTTGGTCAAGTTCTGATGATATGATCACTATTAATAACATCACTAATAATTTTTAAGAAAAAAATAAAAACCGACTTCAAAAAATTAAATGCAACAAATAAAATACACTAAAAGGTATAAAATAATTATTATCTTATTTAGTTACAACTAAACTACGAAATATTAACATGAAATTACTTTTTGAAGTCGGTGCCAAACAAACTATACCTATAAGCGAGCGTACCCACCAAACGTACTAAGTAAGATCCGTCGAGTGCGATTCATAAAAGGTATATGTTTGGCACCGACTTCAAAAAGTAATTTCATGTTAATATTTTGTAGTTTAGTTGTAACTAAATAAGATAATAATTATTTTATACCTTTTAGTGGATTTTATTTGTTGCATTTAATTTTTGAAGTCGGTTTTTATTTTTTTCTTATAAATTATTTTTATTTTTTCTCTTTTTAGTGATGTTATTAATAGTGATCATATCATCAGAACTTGACCAAATTAATATGACACCATCCCTAAGACACCCTTTCGGATAAAAAAAGAACCATCGAAATCGGTTCATAAACAAAGAGGTTAGGTCTAAACAAACCTAATAAAAAAGGTCTAATACCTATGAAAAAAATGGGACCAATCGGAAGCTAGAATGGACCCAATGCAAATTTTTTTTTCAAAATCGGTTGACAATTGGCGGAAATATGAGGTAACATAGGCACAAAAAAAAAAAAAAATTCAGTCGAATAGAGAACCTCCTCCTTTTTTGAAGTCGGTTAAAAAGAGAAAAATAAAAATAATTTTTAAGAAAAAAATAAAAACCGACTTCAAAAAATTAAATGCAACAAATAAAATACACCAAAAGGTATAAAATAATTATTATCTTATTTAGTTACAACTAAACGACGAAATATTAACATGAAATTACTTTTTGAAGTCGGTGCCAAACATATACCTTTTATGAATCGCACTCGACGGATCTTACTTAGTACGTTTGGCGGGTACACTCGCTTATAGGTATAGTTTGTTTGGCACCGACTTCAAAAAGTAATTTCATGTTAATATTTCGTCGTTTAGTTGTAACTAAATAAGATAATAATTATTTTTATACCTTTTAGTGTATTTTATTTGTTGCATTTAATTTTTGAAGTCGGTTTTTCTTTTTTCTTAAAAATTATTTTTTTCATACTGTAGTGTGATCAACACACACCCCGGAAAGTCAAATTTTTACTCGCCAAATCGAGTCGTTTTTAGGGGTAATCGACCCCTGAAGATGTCAAAAAATACGATAAAATCACCTCATTGATTATAACTCCTAAACTGCTTACTCTACGGCAAATTCTATTAGAAGCAAAATTGTAGAGGATATAATTTTTGACATTTCTATTTAAAAAAAAATTTGAAAATAACCAATAGGGGGAGGCGGAAGATAAAAAATGAAAATTTCCACCAAACTCAACCAAATTTTGAAGACTTATTCAGTGGACCCCCAGAAGGCTAGAAATGACAAAAACTAAGTTAAGTTTAGTACAAGGGCCTAGATTTTTATTTTTTGTCCCTCCCCCAATTTTGGCGTGGTTAGTTTTTGAATAATTTCTATCCTTCTGAGGTTCCCAGAATATGTATGCAAAATTTGGTTGAGTTTGCTCAAAAAGTGCTAGAATTTTCATTTTTTGACCCCCCCCCTTATTTTGGTTGGTTAGTTTTTGAATTTCTATCCTTCTGGTGTCCCCAGATATATGTATATAAAATTTTGTTGAGTTTGGTCAAAAGGGCTAGAATTTTCATTTTTTTAATAATTACCAGCTGCAAAGCCCGCTTTCGGCGGGCTTTTTGAAGGCAGGGCTACGCCCATTAGACTACGTAATCGGTTTTAAAAGAATAATTTAAATTTCCTAATTTTAACACCTTCGTTTCCACCCTTTCATTTGATCAACTTTTCCTTCTCTTCGGTAATGCAACGTTCTTTCGAGATCATCTTACTGGTGCACCACTTGCATTAGATTGCATTAAAATAAATAAATAAATAAATAAATAAATTTCTTATTTTTAATAAATTTTATTTTCTATTAACTATTAGTTGATTTTAAATATAATAATTTAAATTGAAGTGATTGATGAGGGAGTCCAATAAAAGAAGATAATTTAGACTAACCTTTTATTCAAAAACCGACGTTTCAGAGGCTTATTCCTCCTTATTCAAGAATTTGAATATATTTTATTTACCATGAACTATTAGTGGATTTTAAAATAATAATTTAAATTTACTAATTTTAATAAATTTTATTTACCATGAACTATTGTCTTATTTTAAAATAATAATTTAAATTTCCCTATCTTTGGCGTTAAATTATGGATAAACGGCTGAACCGATTTTAACTTGTAATTACATTATTCGACGTGAAATTATATGCTCTTTCATTTGGTAAAAATGAAATTTTCTATAGGACTCATCATTTTTGAGTTATAAGCGAAAATCTGAAAAACAATTTTCGTGATTTTTAGGCCCTCGAAAATTTATCACCAGCCAGAAACTACATACTTCCTGGGACTAAAAGTTCATTTTTTCTAAATCAAACCGCTTACTTGACCCCTCAGGAGTCTATGTTTCAAATTTCAAGACAATCGGTTAAGCGGTTTAACCTGGAGGTCGGTGAACATAGAGATATAGAATCCAAAAACTTTTATATTGATTTAAATAATATTAATCCCGGTATTTTTTTATCTTTCTTATAAGATTTTATTATTGCGCCACTTGTTGGTTAGTACTTAAAAATTCAATTTGAAGTTTTTAAGAAACTTTTTTAAGAGCTAATTAAATTGATTCAATAGAAAAACATTTCATATGTGGCTAACAGAAAATTAGAACCAGTTTATATTGTGAAAAGTATGTAGCTAGTGTTTGTATAGGTTCTATTCTTCTGTTGCGCCTATGGCAATGTTTTATGCCCTTGTATAGCGCATTGGTCCATCTACAAGAGAAAGCCGATGATTTCTCTGGGGTGTTGGGGTAAGCCCCGTTGGCCACAAACCATACACCTTGACTTATTCCAGAGTAAGTGGATGCCCTTCCTTCCCCCTGGACTCCAGCACACGGTCAATAGAGCCAGTTGTGCGTGTTCGATGCAAGATGAAATATTAATACATAATCGAAACGCCCCAAGGTTTCGATACAATTGGGAAACGACTACAAAAAAGCTACGCGTAAATTCTGTCACTATAGCCTAAGGTTGAGCAATAAAGTCAACCAGTAAATAACTCATCTAATTGAGATTTATAACTGTAAAAACACTTACAATAGAATCATTATATTTTTCAAAGGAGAGAAATTTTATATCAATTGTTTTATCTGGGGGCACGGGGGGCAGTGCCCCAGCCAAGTTCGATTCGAACGGAGGTGTGTGCTCTGCCAGACTACCCTTTACAGGAAACAACTCAGGCCATTTTGACGCCTCTGTAACTTCGTACTTGAAACCTCTACATGGCTGAAATCTTTTTCCACAATACTGGTCCATAAGCTTAACTAAATTACAAAATTTCATATTTCTACTGCTTATACCGTCCAAGTTACAAGAAGCCAAAGATAGGCTTTTTTGTCACTCACTCACTCACTCACTCACTCACTCACTCACTCATCAAAATTCTAGAGTACTTCCGCTGATCCTAGAATGCTGAAATTTGGCACGCTGGTAGAGTTTGGTGTACAATTAATAGGAAAAATCCAAAAATCGAAACTTTCCCTTCTTCAGGACCTAAAATAAAGGGGTGAATGTTATAGACTTAATTAACACATACTAAAAATTCAATGAAACTAGAATGTTGAAATTTGGCATACTGTTAAAGGTTGGCACATTAATAAATGAGAAAATTTAAAAATCGAAACTTTATCTTCTTCAGGGCCCGAAACGAAGAGCTGAAATTTATAGGCTAAATTAACAAATAGTGAAAATATTAAAATTCTGGAATGCTAAAACTTGGCGTTTCGAAAGAGTTTGGGGTACAATTAATGCGAAAAATAATAAAAAAAAAGAAACTTTCTCTTCTTCAAGACCTAAAATGAAGGGGTGAAAGTTATAGACTTAAATAACATTTATTAAAATTTAAATGAACCTAGAATGCTGAAATTTGTCATACTGGTAAAGCTGGGCACATTAATAAAGGAGATGATTGAAAAACCGAAACTTTCCTTTATTCAGGACAAAAAAATGAATATATAGGCTTAATTAACATAGGGAAAACAGAATGAACATAGAATGTTGAAATTTAGCATACTGGTAAAGGTTGACACATTAATAAAGAAGGTAATTGAAAAACCGAAACTTTCCCTTCTTCGGGGCCCGAAATAAAGGAGTCAATTTTATAGTAATACAATATAACAATCTACTGGATTGACACGAGAAATAAACTTTTTTAAACTCAGGAAGCTTAAATAGTTCTATTAAGTTGAAAATAATCTCTTGAATCTGTGTATAATGAAGTTTTAAGATCATTATAAACACTTATTTTCATTTAATTGAAAAGTTTTTGCTTTGCCGAGAGTAGCAGAGTTGTTGATTCACAAAGAGAAACAAAGAGGTTGTCCTCTGCTTGATGCAAATAAACATACACACATAAATATCGAGATGATATATCTGTATATATATATATTATTTATTTGTTTGAGTCTATAGTTTCGAAGACTTGGTCTTGATCATCAGTCTTTTTTAATTATAAATGTTGTTTTTCATTGAGTCAATATCGTATGGATATTGAAAATGTGATGTTCTTTTACTGGTTGACAGCTTAGATTTAAAGACATTCTTTTGGTTCACATTCTTTTTTTCATTGTTGTGACTTTTCAATTTTATGATTATTTATTTAATAATTAATTATTTAATCATTATTATTCGATAATTAAGTTAAATAATTGTTAAAAACAATTATTAAGATTTTTTTTGAGATCTAATTCATTTAATTGAAAAGTTTTTGTTTTGCCGAGAGTAGCAGAGTTGTTGATTCACAAGGAGAAACAAAGAGGTTGTCCTCTGCTTGATGCAAATAAACATACACACATAAATATCGAGATGATATATCTGTATATATATATTATTTATTTGTTTGAGACTATAGTTTCGAAGACTTGGTCTTGATCATCAGTCTTTTTTAATTATAAATGTTGTTTTTCATTGAGTCAATATCGTATGGATATTGAAAATGTGATGTTCTTTTACTGGTTGACAGCTATAGAATTAAAGACATTCTTTTGGTTCACATTCTTTTTTTCATTGTTGTGACTTTTCAATTTTATGATTATTTATTTAATAATTAATTATTTAATCATTATTATTCGATAATTAAGTTAAATAATTGTTAAAAACAATTATTAAGATTTTTTTGGAGATCTAATTCATTTAATTGAAAAGTTTTTGTTTTGCCGAGAGTAGCAGAGTTGTTGATTCACAAAGAGAAACAAAGAGGTTGTCCTCTGCTTGATGCAAACAAACATACACACACATATATATCGAGATGATATATCTGTATATATATTATTTATTTGCTTGAGACTATAGTTCTAATCTAATTCATTAATGTATTTTGTTTATTTGATGTCGTGTTAAAAAATAGTTTATATGAAAGTTGTTGAGTTTTTTTTTTGTAGATTAAGTAGAAGTAATGAAAAATATAGGGTTCTGTTTAAAAACAGAACTTGACCTAGAAATACACTTGAAAGCTTGTTCTATGTCGACAAACAATAGTCTAGTTTAGTTTCCCTCTCGATATAAACAAACTTTTATTTGAAACTTTTTTTCATATGATGCACTGTTTTTGAGTTATAAGACTGTCTCAAGATAGAAAAACTCTCCCGGTATAAAAGAAAGAAACCTTCTCTTATTTGGTTCATATTTTTGACTTTTCAATTCGTAAAACACCACCTAGAAGAATTGGCTAACAATAGATGGACAATAATATCAGTTGGGTAGATAATTCCGCTCGTCTGTCTATATTAGGAACCAACTCTAAGATGATAATCAAATCTGATGTTCATTTTAACTACCCGTATTCTGTCTTGAGCTCTTTCTTCTAGTAAACCCGCCGATCTCTATTTTTCCCTACATGTCACGTTTGCGTGACACAACAGTATTTATTTTTCATTGCATCTAATATTTAGTATCTAAGTGAAGGAAGGAAAGCTTGAGCCCTGGCTGGTAACGATTGTCTCTCACATGTTTATCTAAGCAGACAACATCAACTCCGGCTGCTGCCTCGAACAACATGACTTGTTATCCTTTAGAAGAAAATGTTTTAATGGAAACATAGCAAATCTAGTATTCCATTAATAGCTTAAGAGAGCAAGGAATATGAATGAAAAGCTTGAACAACACGCTTATTGTTTGAAGGTAGGTATTTATTAAAGGTAAAGGTAGCTAGTTATTTATTTAACATTTAAAAGAGAATATAAATGCGATTTTCTCTCGTTTATATGAAAACAAGCTTTAGCCCGTGCCCGCGAAAAGAGCACATATCAATATAATAGTTTCGGGGTTGACCATTTACTAGGTGTGCCGGTTAATAATGTCCTTTTTCGGCATGAGGAAACACAAATTTTTTCAGAACTGGCAAAAGTGGTTTATTCAAAGTATGCACCATCGGATTTTACACATTTTGACCAACGATCCGGCAAATTGTGTATCCCCTCCCAGTAGAATTTCTCCCCTTTCGAGGCGAGCCAAGATTCGAGCCATTTTGCCACTTCTTTGTAATTAGCGAAGTGCTGGTCAGCCAATCCGTGTGCCATTGACCTAAAGAGGTGGTAATCCGATGGAGCGAGGTCTGGAGAGTAGGGCGGGTGGGGTAGGGCCTGCCATTCGAGCGCTTTGATGGTTTCTTTCGTCGATTTGGCGGTGTTCGACGAAGCGTTGTCGTGGAGCAAAATGACACGGCCATGTCTTCGAGCCCATTGCGGCCGTTTTTCGATCAATGCATGATTCAAATTGACTCAATTGTTGTCTGTAGCGCATTCCTTGCGATTGGCGCGGATCTTCTGCCAGCAAGTCCTCCAGGTCAGCATCCTCAAACTTTTCAGCTGTCCAGGCCTCTCCTTGTCGTTCACATCAAAATCACCACTTCGAAACCGTCCAAACCAACGTTGGCAGATTTTTTCAGATATGGTCCCCATAAACTCCCCCGAGAATACGAGCCCTTTCCGCAGGCGATTTCTTCATTAAAAAATAGTGCAACATCACCTCCCGCAAATGCTCTTTTTCGGCACAAAATCCGCCATGTTTACAAGCCAATATCTCATACACAAAAGAACCGAATCTTGACATGTTATATGCCGTTTGAAAGGTGATTACCAAAACTATAAAACCAAAAAAATATTTGGATGAGTTTGGTGGAAAAGTACCGAAATGCCATCTGTTAGAAAAAAGGGACATTATTAACCGGCACACCTAGTAATATTTAACTTTCCCATACTTCCAAAAGCCAGAGCATTATTAATACTATCTTATTATTTTTATCATTTCCGTCAATAATTTGTACTACCTGAACCACTGAGCGATTTGCTTCTGTTAAAAGCTAAATATTTATATTATTATTAATTTAAAATTTGATAAAAATACAAATACTAGGCAGATCAAAAAGTCTGGAATAAGTCAACTAAGATTAAGATTTTTTGAACCCGCTCAATTTTTTGAACCCCCAGTTTTTTCCGAAGATTTTATTTCCTTTAGGCAATAAGAATCCAATAAACTAATCCACGATAGGCAATACTCGATGGGTGAACCGCGACCTAATATCGTGTACACCTGCTTCCACTTTCATTTCCAAGTAGAAGACAATAGATAAATAAATGAATTCCAAAATAATTGCAAAGACGTGTACACCTAATTCCAATCGCGGTTCACCCCTCGGTAATACCTATATGTCATTTGGCATTATATTAGTCTACTCTCTACGATTAAACAACCTTCAAATATTCATCAATTTGATCATCACATTTTTAACTATCAGATAAAATTCTACGTTTTATTATTGAATTCGAGATTGAAGACAAGAAATAAAATAAATAAATGCAAATGGCAGAGAAAAGAAATTCAAGAAAGTAATTTTTAGTTACTACTGGAAATACTACTAGTTTTTGTCATTCACTTTTCTAAAGGAAATGCAATAGCAGCTAAAATGAAGGCTATACTTCCTAGTTAAATGAAAAAAATATAACAATTCGACGGAAACGGTATTTTATATGTCTGAACCTCTCTCTAAAATTGTTTTCCATTTAAAAAATAAAATTCTTATAGCGTATAATGTATAATTGTATTCTAAATTATATTATATCTCTACCTTCATCACATCATAGATAATTTATTAATATTATATAATATTGATAGATGACAGGATTATGTGTTTGATTTCAATTCTGATTGATGTTCAAGTTAGAATTCTCATACAATTTCAACAAAAAATAAACTGCAACGGATCGTTGCTAAACTTTATCCAAATTCATTTGAAATATTAATATGTTTGTTCCTTTATTATTAATCAGATATCACTTGCAATTTGTAGTTCATATTGAAATTAATTCAAAAATAATTCTCATTTAAGAGTCGAGGAATAACCATTCTACATTGGATTTTTGACGTTTCGGTTTTTATTGGTAACCATTGCTGAAGACATAGAGGAATCGACTTAAAATCAAAAATAGCCATCGATTCTCATCTAATACTTGAGGAATAACAATTCTACATTAGGTTTTTGACGTTTCGATTATTATTGGTAACCATTGCTGAAGACATGGAGGAAACGACTTAAAATCAAAAATAACGATCGATTCTTATCTAATACTAGAGGAATAACCTTATTGAATTCCATTTTTGATGTTTTGACTATTAATGAAACCTCTACTGAAAATGTAGAAGAATCGACTTAAAATCAAAAGACTAAATTCTTTTATGGCAAACAACTCAAGCTTAAAACCATAAAACCATAAAAAAAATAGCTAAAAATATTACATATTATATACTACCAGCTGCGAAGCCAGCCTTAGGATTAAATAGCAAATTATTTATCTACCTATCTATCTACAAGAAACTCATATATTATTGAAATTATTGCAAGTGTACTTGAAACTTGTCTTTGACTTAGTCCCTGATTAATTAGGCACACAATTTGAACTCGTTTGAACTTCAGAAATATATCCATTTTGTATATTTTATTTTTCTATCAATGATGCTTAATTTAAAATGATTCATTTGATTGATATTTCAAATGCAATTTGATCTTTTATTTAAAACTTTATTTAAATGTAAAGTGATATTGAGAAAGTATGATAATAATAATAATAACGATTGAGAATGCTCTACCTTGGAAGGCACAATCAAGTGGCCAAATTGATCCACCAACAGCTAGGAATCAAATATGGCTTACTGGATACGAAAACACCTCCCTACTATAAATACCAGCCGGTGCCTGTCGTAGAATCGGGAAAATACATCTTATACTGGGACAGGCCTGTGTTAACTGATAGGACCATCGCTTATAACCGACCCGATATTCTTCTAATAGATTTTAACACAAGTTCAGGGATACTCATTGATATCGCTGTTCCTCTGACACATAACATCAAAAGGACAGAGGCAGAGAAAAAGAACAAATATGAGGAACTCGCCTGGCAAATTAAAGAGATCTGGAAACTGGATAGGGTCTCCATCTACCCATTAGTGATATCCGTTGAGGGGGTTGTCTCTAACAACTTTAATAAGAACATTGAGAAACTTGGGCTGCCAAACACCATCTTGAAGCATGCACAGAAGGTAACTATATTACAAACCTGCACATCATGCCAAGTTTCTCAATAATTGAAGATTATCCGGAGGATCATGTGGGCCAGAGTGAATTCTCTTTTCCACATCGACCGAGCCTAATCCCAAATAAGATCTGAAGGGATAGGTGAAATTTTTCGCAAGCTGAGAAAGTGCATTGTATAATATATATAGACCACCTGCGAAGCCCGCCTTCGGCGAGCATATTGCTGGATTTACCCCCTATGGGTGGAGGTCTACAAATTTTAATCCTCAATCCGGATTCGCGGGGTTCGTAGGGTGATGAGAGTTAGGGGAAGATGAGAGTGTCCAGAGGACATGTATAGGGTTGGCGGGGTAGATGATGATCGCGGATGGGTCTAGGGAAAGATGAGGTCAGTGGGATGGATAGGGATTAAAGGAGGCTAGCAAGAAACCCCCCCTCCCCGTTGAAAAAATAATTTTAAAATTATTATTTTTTTTTTTTAATCAAACAACAATACATATGAGACCCGAACCACTAAAACTGAAACATGTGAAATTCGTTGCCGCTTTGTTTCGTGGGGGGACCTTCCGGGTCCCGCTGATTTTTCTGATCAACAACATAGTAACATAAAAACTGAAAACCCTCGGGATGTGTTGAGTCCTGCTGCGTGAAGCCTTCTCTCGGGGCCATTTTTTTCTTATCACAACACGATATTCTAATTAAATTACATCTTTATGTGAAACCTGACCAAGTATTTTTGATCCAATAATTTAAAAAAATGAAAACCGACTTCAAAAAAATCAAATGCAACAAATAAAATGACAACAACTCAAAAATACAATAAAATACACTCAAAAGGTATGTACTAATTTTTTTGCAACTTGAAATCTTCTCTGGAGAGAGACGGACTGGCAGAAATTTTAATTGAATGTAATTTAAGGCAGCCCAGGGGGGGTAGTGAAGAAAAGAAAAAATTAACACATATCAAATAAGGTGTAATTTATTGGAATCCTTCCTCCTTCTCTTTCAAACCGACGTTTCGGAGGATTTTTCCCTCCTTCTTCAGGGTTTCAAAGGGTCAATGAATGAAACAAATAAAATGTTTCCTTCTTCTCTCCACAGTAGTGTTCAAAATTCTTTCTTCATTTTTAACAAAGGCATAGAAAAACAATTTTTTTTCCTCCTTTTCTTAATTAAGTTTCATTCATTACGGCCCTGTGAAACCACTGAAGGAGGAGGGAAAAATTCTCCAAGAAACGTCGGTTTGAAAGGAAAGGAGGAAGAATTCCAATAAATTACACCTTATTTTATATGTGTTAATTTTTTGCTTTCCCTCACTACCCCCTGGGCTGCCTTACATTACATTTAATTTAAATATAAAATAATTATTATCTTATTTAGTTACAGTTAAACGACGAAATATTAACATGAAATTACTTTTTGAAGTCGGTGCCAAACATATACATTTTATGAATCGCACTCTACGGATCTTACTTAGTACGTTTGGCTTATATAGTTTGTTTGGCACCGACTTCAAAAAGTAATTTCATGTTAATATTTCGTCGTTTAGTTGTAACTAAATAAAATAATTATTTTATACCTTTTAGTGTATTTTATTTTAGAGTTATTATTATTTTATTTGTTGCATTTAAGTTTTTTGGAGTCGGTTTTAATTTTTTTATAAAAATTATTTCTATTTTTCTCTTTTTAGTAATGTTATTAATAGTGACTTAATATAATACCTTGCATGTATCTCGTAAGAGAAACCGTCGGGCGAATCAATCAGAAATGATCATAAAATTCAATTCATAAATATAGAAATTTTCTCGATATGTTTGCAGGGTTTTAAATGAATGTTTTAAGTTTTTTTTTATAAAAGATTTTATTTATTATAATTTCGATTATTTGGTCATAAGAATTGTAGATTTACGTTATTTCGTCATTGATCATATCATCAGAACTTGAGCAAATTAATTTGGTACCACCCCTAAGGTACCCTCTTTCCAATAAAAAAAAGAATCAATTAAAATCCTTTAATAAACAAAGAAGTTATGCTTGAACAAACATGTCCAAAAAGGTCCAATGCCAATGAAAAAAAAAACGGGACCAATCGGAAGCTAGACTGAACCCAATGCAAAAAAAATCATCAAAATCGGTTCCCAATTGAAAGCTGTGATATGAGGTAACATGAGACACAAAAAAATCCGTCGAGAATATAGAACCTCCTCTTTTTTTGAAGTCGGTTAAAAATGTTTTCACCAAGTACCAACAGCCAAATTCTTTAAAAACTATTGAAAATAACTTCTCATATATGCAAATCCATACCTACATACTTACAGAAAGTGATATTATTTATTAGTATTTGTTTATATTTTTTCCTGGCTAGATAATTAATATATAAAAATTTTTAAGAAAAAAATAAAAACCGACTTCAAAAATTAAATGCAACAAATAAAATACACTAAAAGGTATAAAATAATTATTATCTTATTTAGTTACAACTAAACGACGAAATATTAACACGAAATTACTTTTTGAAGTCGGTGCCAAACAAACTATACCTATAAGCGAGCGTACCCGCCAAACGTACTAAGTAAGATCCGTCGAGTGCGATTCATAAAAAAGGTATATGTTTGGCACCGACTTCAAAAAGTAATTTCATGTTAATATTTCGTCGTTTAGTTGTAACTAAATAAGATAATAATTATTTTATACCTTTTAGTGTATTTGTTATATTTGTTGCATTGAAGTCGGTTTTATTTTTTCTTAAAAATTATTTTTATTTTTCTCTTTTAGTGATGTTATTAATAGTGATTATATCATCAGAACTTGACCAAATTAATATGACACCATCCCTAAGACACCCCCTTTCGGATAAAAAAAGAACCATCGAAATCGGTTCATAAACAAAGAGGTTAGGTCTAAACAAACCTAATAAAAAAGGTCTAATACCTATGAAAAAAAAATCGAAAAAAAATGGGACCAATCGGAAGCTAGACTGGACCCAATGCAAAAAAAATTTTCAAAATCGGTCGACAATTGGCGGAGATATGAGGTAACATAGGCACAAAAAAAAAAAAAAAAAAATTCAATCGAATAGAGAACCTCCTCCTTTTTTGAAGTCGGTTAAAAATTGTAATTTTTGTTCCAGCTCAATTTTTGAAAATACACTAAAGTGGAAAAAATCGATCCACCAATAAAAACTTTATTAAAAAGTAAATCATTTTTAATTTTTTACAAGGAACCATACATTATTGAAATTATTAGCTTTTGCAAGTGTACTTGCCACTTGTTGCTGACTTAGCCCTTGATTAATTAGGTACACAATTTGAACTGCTTGAACTTCAGAAATATCCATTTTGTATATTTTATCTTTTCTATCAATGATGAGGTTAGGTCTAAACAAACCTAATAAAAAAGGTCTAATACCTATGGAAAAAAATCGAAAAAAAAATGGGACCAATCGGAAGCTAGACTGGACCCAATGCAAAATTTTTTTTCAAAAATCGGTTGACAATTGGCGGAGATATGAGGTAACATAGGCACAAAAAAAAAAAAAAAATTCAGTCGAATAGAGAACCTCCTCCTTTTTTGAAAGCTCGGCTAAAAATTGTAATAAAGAGACAATATTCAATTTTTCTTTCAGATCGGTATACTAAATTGTTATTCTAGAAAATTCAATCAAAAAAGTTTGCAAGTAGAAAATTTATTTCTAATGAAAATCGAGTCGAAAATAGACAAAAATTATGATTATTTTTTTCCGAAATCTTGAAATTTAATTCCAGAATCAAAATTTAAAATTAGCACTTTTATTTTTTGAAAACTTCACAGTAGATTTTCAGATTTCTTATTTTAGAGAAAAAAATTATCAGTCCAAATTATTGTTTGTTTTCCAGTATCTATTATTATAAATCTCAATGTTTTAAGAAATTTTATTACTTTATATTGTGCCACTGGTTGGACAGCCCTGATTTAAATCGAATGGGATTAAAGAAGTATAATATGAAGAATGATAATTTATTTTTTAAAAAGATCACGGATATAATAATCCATTATCTATTGACATGTAAGAACGGTGAAAAGGTCTAAAACACAAGTCCTAACAAGTTTTAGTCCAGGAGAGAAAATATCAATTAATTGTGATTGTTCTAGAAAACCCCAATTCCTTGTCTCCTTGTAGTACTAGTATGATATAACTATAGACTTGATTAATGTCGTATCATATAAATTACTGAAATAATAAATCTGGCCAAAAACATAAATTTGAAAACTTAGCCAATTTTGAAAAAAAAAAATTCGAGCTACGTATATTAGAAAAAATGTCTCTTCTGAGAGAGACGAAAGGGCACATTTCGAAGCACTGCTAGAAGAAGAAGGAAGAAATATCTTGTTTTTTTCCACCAATGACCTACTTTTTTAAACCCTGAAGAAGGAGGGGAAATTCTTAGAAACGTTTGTTTTTGAGTGATAAAAAAAATGAATATCCAATAAATCTAGGCTGAAATTTGATCCGATCACGGAGTGAACCATCGCAGCTAGTTATACTATATTTCATTTTTACTTTACTACATACAGGGTATGGTCAAAAAATGTAATCGTGAATGGAAAAGGTGGTTTTTTCCTTATTTTTTCAAAATATCTCAAAAAACGGCTGAAACTAATTTGATTAAAAAAATTGGCTGAAACCATGGCATTTCGTTCTACAAAAAGCTCTATAAATAAGTGAACATCGAAACAATGATATTTTACGAGATATTAACTGTTTTGTCAAAATGTCTGTTAGTACATATGTCTAAGTTTAATAGTTTTTGAGTTATGGGGGTCAAAAGTAAGCTTGTAATGGTTCGGGTAAATATACACATAGACAGTGGCGCCCGTTTTTCCGAACTTGGCTGACACACTGCCCTGTGTCTAAATTTCTAGTCTCCTTGTAGTACTAGCATGTTATAACTTTAGACTTGATTGATGTGCGTAGCATATAAATTACTGAAATAATAAATAATATTTAGAAAATGAAAATATGAGAAGAAGAAAAAATTGTTAAATATTCGAAACTTCATTGATTTATTTTAACTTAGCCTATAATTGTGCTTATAATTTTACTTTAGTGAATTTTATTAGTTGAATAAAAAGATTTCATCATGTCGATGGTAATAGAATTGCTTTTATTTTAGGTTAAAAATAAAATAAAATGAGAGAGTCTTCTGTTTTTTAAATAAAATAATTTTTTAATTATTTCTAGAGACTATAGTTTCGAAGGCATTGCCTTCATCATCAGTCTATCACAAATATTTCAAATTAGTTACAAATTAAGATTTATACATTGAAAATTTTGAAAAATATATAATGTCTTTTTCTTCATGTTTCCTCTTGGGAGATTAGAATATAACTGGAGCAATATCTGGGTTACTCTTTTGCTTAGGCATTTTCTAAAGAGTTTTACCTGAATGAATGGAATGTTTTTAAAAAAGGGTCATTGATAATTTCTAGTTTTTCATTTAAAGATTCAATTGGGCTTTTTTCCAAGGATTTTAAAATTTCAATGGATTCTTTTAAAGAAAGAATTAAAGGGTCATTGACTTCTTTGATCAATTTAATTTTTGGATTGATCTGAAAACTATGATTGTTAACATTTAAATGCTCTACAAATATAATTTTATATTTTAATTGTAGGCTCTCTTGTCATTGATCCTGATCGGATAAATTCTTTCTGTTTTTCTCTATAAGTTGCATTGAATCTTCATGTCAATTATATACACGGAGTTTTTCATTTTCCGGAATTTTATCTTATAATTTGACTTAATTCACTTCCTAATGTATATGGTGATCTAAAGATTGTCGCGTACACTAAAGATTTTAATTGTAAGCTTTATTTTTTCGGACATCTTACCATAATATGGTAATATTAGTTTTGGCAGATCTTTAATTTGGGAATTTTGTGAATAGATTAAATTTAAATTTGATTTTTGAATTTACCTTTTAATATTTGATCTATTAAATGCTTCACCATACATTATTTATAGCTATTTTGATTATCTCTAGTTCTGTTAAAAATGCTCTTTCTTTAATGGGATACTGTTTAAACGGCGGACCATTGAATGGAATGCTGCTGATTTATGTGACATTTTGGTCGACGATGCTTTCATGTTGTGGAATTACGAAGTATCTGCTGGAGTGTATCTTTCCTATGGAATTGCATTCTTTGAAAAAAGCTTCACCTTTTGTGCAAATGTACATCATATTTCGAAAAAAGGAGATAAATATATCTCTACATAAAAATCTCAATGTTTTAAGGAAGTTTATGATTTTATGTTGGGCCACACTCATTGCAGTCCTGGGCCACATGCGGCCCGCAGGCCACGGGTTGGACAGCCCTGCACTAAATTTTAAAAAAGTATTAAATCAAAATTATAAAAAAATTCGAAAAATTTCACTCCTTATGAACAAAAAATAATAAAGTTTGATATCTAAAGTATTTTTAACCGACTTCAAAAAAGGAGGAGGTTCTCTATTCGACTGAATTTTTGTAAAATATGCCTGACGACTTCTGGGCTGTTATAGCTCTACAAAAGTTCACTATTTCAACATTTCACTAAGGGTCAGTTGTATCTCGGCTTGTGAAGTCTTTGTTAAAGTTGATAAAGGTAAAACCTTAGAATACACATTGTGCCCGTCCGGATGGCCAATCAGATGACACGTACTTTCATCTGATTGTCCATCCCGCCGAGCACAATGTGAATTCTGAATTAACCTTTGTTAATTTTAACAAAGACTTTACAAACCGACATACAACTGGCCCTAAGTACTTCTTATGGGTTGACAATTCGATCTGTCAGGTTCTCATCTTCTGGTAACTATAATTTGGTAGATTTTTATGTTAATTCAAATAATTATTTACGGGTGGTTGTGTCAATAAAATTTTTAAATTTTTAACCGACTTCTAAAAAATGAGGAGGATATCAATTCAACGGAATGTCTTTTTTTGTGTTTATGTAGTATTAGAACTTTTTGTTGTATATGTTTACGCATAACTTCTTTGTTTATGGACAGATTTCGATGATTCTTTTTTTTGGAAAGGGAGTACCTTATGGGTGGTACCATATTAATTTGGTCAAGTTCTGATAATACAATGAATGACAAAATAGCAGAAATCTCCAATTCTTATGCTAAAATAATCGAAATTATAATAAATAAAATCTTTGATAAAAAAAAAAAAACAATCTTAAAACGTTCATTTAAACCCCGGCAATGTTTCGAGATAATTTCTCTATTAATTAATTGAATTTTATTATCAATTTCTGATTCCTTCGCCCGAATCTTTCTCTTACGAGATCCATGTAAGGTAGTATCATAACATCACTAAAAAGAGAAAAATAAAAATAATTTTTATGAAAAAAAAAGCCGACTTCAAAAAAATTAAATACAACAAATAAAATAATAAAAACTCAAAAAATAAAATAAAATTCACTAAAAGGTGTAAAATAATTATCTAATTTAGTTAGAGTACGATTCATAAAATGTAGTACCTGGAGGCACCGAGCGATGCTCGGTAACTTCTTCCTTCAGTTAAAAGCTTTATTTTAATATTATTTTTAATTTAAAATTCTGATAAAAAGGTCGATTTTTATTTGAGAGCCGTTTTCAAATTAAAAAAAAATACAAAAATATATAATATTCGACCACTGTACCCCCCCCCCCACCTCCACCCCGCTCGACCCCATCCCCGAAACCTCGACCTACCCCCGGATCCCCCACCACTGCACCCCACCTCCTGCACCTGTTTTTGATTCAACCATATGATTCATTTTTATTCATCCAATTGTTAATAAATAAAACCTATCAAAATGTGTTATTTTTTCAGAAAATTGAGACCTGCTTATGCGAAATATATTTTTAAATAAATTCTTGATTATTTTTATTCTATTAAATAAATAAAGTTCTTTATAAAAACAATTATAAAACGTTTATTAATATTTCTAACGTTTAGGTTGAACAAAATATGTTAAAAATCCACAATCACAATACTTCTTCAAGGCCTTTTAGAACAATGAATTAAGGCGACCCATTGTCTGCCTGGGCACAAAAGGAAAGGAAACCTTTTTGTAAAACCCTAAGAATGGGATTTGTCTACCTGAGAATAATTAATTTGATTACGAAAAAACGCATCAAAAACAATTTTGTCGAAGATGAGACCGTGACAGATCGAATTGTCACCCCCAAAAACCCCTAACCCGTGAATTTCATCAAAATCGGTAAAGCCGTTTTTCAAAATAGAACCAAGATACAAATATACAATTTTTGCTCGTTTAATAAGAGTAGATATGATTTAGCACCGACTTCAAAAAGTGATTTCATGTAACAATTTCATCGTTTAGTTGTAACTAAATAAATAAGATAATTATTTTATACCTTTTAGTGCATTTAATTTGATTTTTGAGTTCTTATTATTTTATTTGTTGCATTTAATATAGTCATAAAATTTCCTTAATTAAAATTTCAAACCGGGGGGGATGAACATGTGATCAATCTCTTGTGTAAATTACATTTAAATTCAATCATTATTAATTTATATATTATTCAAATATTTCAATATGAATCAACATCCGTGTTCACGTAATAGATAATTTCATATATAACCTCGTGTCTAGCTTCCAAAGTCACATTATTAAGCATGAGGACCTCAATACATGTGGTGGCTTGCCTACTGGTTAGTAATACTTAATTCACACTTTTATATCTAACACTAGAACGCCCGAAGCCGTCAATTTGACGGTTTTCACATTTCATTTCTCTTTCATTTCGTTACTATTTAAGTTAGAACTTTGAAACTCACTGACTTTTAATCATTTTTGAATAGCTTTCTAATAAAAAAAATAGCACCCTATGAATTTTTATTTAGGAGAAAATTATGGATTTACCAAGAACGCCCAAAAGCCGTCAATTTGACGGTAACACTTTTTTACCCCAATTTTTATATTTTAAATTAATTTTTCAAGTACAAATAATTCCCATTCTTTTTTTGGAACATTTCCATCCTTTTTGACCCTCGGATTTGTTCTGCCTTTTTTTTTAATTTACAATCTTCCTTGAAAAACTTGGGGTAAAATAAAAAAATTATGTTTCTTTATGTCAATTTTTTTTATCTTTTGATGATTCACTTTATTATTTTACAACATTTCGAGGGAACCTACTGTTTTGAAATCCATATATATATATACGAGCTTTTCCTGCGTGCCTTCGGCCGGGCTGGTGCCCTGGCGGGCAGCGTCTCGGTCCAAAAATCTTATTCCTCTTAAAAAACCACACTCCAAATGTATACTCGTAAACTACCGAAAATACATCGTCTCTTAAAAGTTTCGCCTCTTTAATTTTTGAGTGGCCTGGGGGGGGGGGGGGGGGAACAATTATCAATATATTTAATGTTTCTTAATTAATTTAATTTAATTTTTAATTTTTTTAGAGAAATTTCTCTAAGCGTTGTTACAAATTAATCTAGACAAATATATATAGTATAAGACGTATGTTTCGTCATTTTATTTTTGACTTTCTCAGCGTCTTATTTCTCAACTCAATTGTCCAATATCATTATGAGAAACATTCTTTTTTCTTCTTTTCCAATTTTTTTAGATAGAATATTTCACATAATTATCGGAAATTGATTTGAGAATTAAGTTGCTGAGAAAGTCACAAATAAAATGACGAAACGTGTACGTCTTATTTAATATAAAACTAATTAAATTATGGATATGATTAACCAAACGATTAATCAGAAAAATTTACTCTCTTTTGATTAGAGTATATTTCATGTATCTGTTATTTCAATTTCGATATAAAGTTTTTTATTTGACCGGGCCATATTCGATCTTGTTTGAAATTGATCGCAGGGACATCTAGTGGCGGAAAAAGGAAGCTAAGCGTTGTTACAAATTAATCTAGACAAATATATATAGTATATGTCCAGCCCCTAGTCTTGCCATTTCATTTTTGTTCCGCCCTTAGAATTATCAACAACAAATTTCTCTCTCAATTTCTCGTGAGTTTTTTTCGTATATCTGTTTTTTATTTCAATATTATTTATAATAATATAATATTTATAATAATAACATATAATATAGAACTACTGGTTTTGTTAATGATAATACTCCATAAATATAGCATGTTAATTTTTCATTTTATATCATAATGATTATTAAAATGTAATATATTAATATGTATTTTTAATATATAAATTGATAATAGAATTATATTTATTATTAGAAAAAATAAAAAAAAATATTAAATAAAAGGAAACAGAATGATTTTATTTAGTTTGAGTGTTGAAAAATGCAAGTCGTCAAATTGACGGCATCCGGGCGTTCTAGGGGATCTGGAAGTCCGGGCGTTCTAGTGCTAAACATATTTACCTGTTTGTTTTACTTTTACTTTATTTAGAATAAATGTAATATATGCCTAGTGGAAAAAAATGTTTAGAAATTGCCTTTTTGAAATTTCCTAATTTTAATAATCTAGACACAAATCAGTGTGTAATAATTATGGTCCTTATTTTTGGGTATTTT
Source organism: Forficula auricularia (assembly GCA_024734495.1). Taxonomy (NCBI): domain Eukaryota; kingdom Metazoa; phylum Arthropoda; class Insecta; order Dermaptera; family Forficulidae; genus Forficula; species Forficula auricularia. The sequence continues at coordinate 9,521,548 of JALMQS010000108.1, read as the reverse complement.
CGAATTTTTACGCTGACAGAAAATCATATGGTTTCAACCCCCTATCTCAATTTTAGCCTCTGCCGATCAGCGATGCAAATTTCTCATGGAGTTTTTGACATTCAACGATCAATTTTTTATTCTGTCCAAACTAATAAATCAAAAAATTTGAAACTCCGTACATTTTATGCTTATGATAGTAGCTATTTCTCAGAATTTTTACAGATTTTTAGCTATTATAATTTTGGAGTCTATAGCTTACAAACACTAAGATATAGCAGTAATTTATCTAGCTGTAACTCCAAAATTATATTATAAGGTTGTTCGGAAAGTAATTTCGTTTTTTCCCGACAGAGGATTTAATTGTATTTTTTTGCGCCCAACTTCACACTTAAGCCGTATAATTTTTATATGCTTTGAGAGCTCATATAGCAAGGCTTGTGTGTGAAAAATTCTAATTAATTCTATGCAGTAGTTTTTGGTTGGTGCCCTTTTAAATATGGAGAGCGATAAGCAGCATTTTCGACATATCTTACTGTTTTACTACAGAAAGGGTAAAAATGCTGTTCAAGCCAGAAAGAAATTGACCGATGTGTATGGAGAAGGTGTGTTGACAGTACGCCAGTGACAGAACTGGTTCGCTAAATTTCGATATGGTAATTTTGATGTCGAAGATGCACCACGTTCGGGAAGGCCGGTTGAAGCTGATAAAGACGCGATAAAGGCATTAGTTGATGCGAACCGGCGAATAACAACACGTGAGATCGGATTGAAGTTAAATTTATCAAATTCAACAGTTTATGACTACTTGAAAGGCCTGGGATTATCCTCGAAGCTCGATGTATGGGTTCCCCATGTTCTCACAGAGGGAAATCTGTGTCGACGCATTGACCTCTGCGATTCGCTACTCAAACGTCACGAAAATGATCCGTTTTTGAAGCGCATCATCACTGGGGACGAAAAATGGGTTGTATACAACAACGTCAAACGCAAGAGGTCATGGAGCAAAAAAGATGAACCTGCTCAAACCATTTCCAAAGCCGATATTCACCAAAAAAAGGTGATGCTGTCTGTTTGGTGGGATTTTAAAGGAATCATTTTTTTTTGAGCTTTTACCGGATAACACAACGATTAATTCGGAAGTCTACTGTCATCAGCTGGACAAACTGAATGATGCACTTCAACAGAAAAGGCCAGAACTAATCAACAGGAAAGGTGTAGTGTTTCACCAAGACAACGCGAGACCTCACACAAGTTTGGTCACTCGCCAAAAGCTTTTACAGATTGAATGGGATACAATGCCACACCCACCATATTCTCCAGACCTGGCACCATCGGATTATTATTTGTTCCGGTCACTCCAAAAATTTTTATACGGTAAAACCTTCACCTCAAATGAGGAGGTCAAAAACCACCTCGATCAGTTTTTTGCCAGCAAAGACCAAAAATTTTATGAGCGTGGAATTATGCTACTACCAGAAAGATGGCAAAAGGTGTTGGACCAGAACGGCCAATATATAATTTAATAAAGTATTTGTTTATTATACGAAAACTGTCTTTCATTTCCACAAAAAAAAACGAAATCTGTAAAAATTCGAAGCGATAGATACTATTATAAGAATAACGTCGACAGAGTTTCATATTTTTTAAACTATTACTTTGCCGGGAATGAAAAATTAATTCTTCAATGTCAAAAGGCCCATATTATTTAGATGGTAAAACTGCATCGCTGTTCGGCAAAGAGTTAAAATTGAGATAGAGACTTGAAACTTGGTGGATATTTTTTGTTTTTATTAATTTCTAAACATATTAGCCTCTGTCAGCGTAAAAATTTGAAAATACCCAAAATAAGGATCTCCCTAGCTCTGTATGTTTACACGAACCATTTCGAGCTACTTTCGACCCTCTACCCCCCCCATAACTCAAAAATTTGCAATTTTACATGTCTAATAAGCCCCCCCCCCTGAACACCTAGAATACCAAATTTCATGAATATTATAGTTTTTGAGTTATTAAGCTCTGAAAAAAGTCATATTTATCATTCACTCACTCATCAAAAACCTAGAGTACTTCCCTGATCTTAGAATGCTGAAATTTGGCATAACTACTGCTAGAGTTTACGGTACAATTAAAGGGAAAAAATCGAAAAAACGAAATTTTGTTAAGTTTGATCCATACTGGTGGGGGAAATTTTTTTATTAGAATTTTCTTAAATTTTTGTTTGGAAATACTCACGCCCCCCCCATTTTTTATCACTAGCAATTTCACAAATTAAGCTATTTTCATAAGGTTATATAGGTGTGTTTGCGAAATTTCTTATATTGATAGTTTTTCAATTTCGCCCCCCCCCCAAAAAAAAAAAAAAAATCTTTTAGTTATTATATTTTCATTTCATAATATATTTAAGTTTTTTCTTGTTTTTTTTTTGTTTGTTTGAAAATCTTACTTATAATTTTAAATTCCCCCCCCCCTAACCTTAATTTTCGGTCCTATTTTAACCAAAAATCTAAACATCTTAACTCAATATATCTGAATTACTTAAAACCTGAAATTTAGTTTTTGATATTCCCACTAGATTTTGAGCTAGAGCGTCCAGAAAAATTTGGTAAAGTACGTACGTACTTAACAGACATTTTGAACAAAAAAAACAGTTAATATCTCAAAAATATAATTTTTAATGTTCGCTTATATTGTTTTTTTATAGACCGAAACGCCCTGGTTTTGCACAATTTTTTTAGTAAAAATATTTTCAGCCGTTTTTGAGATATTTTGAAAAAACGAAGTAATAAAAACAAAAAAAAAACAAAACAATTTTTTCATACACGATTACAATACTATAGTACAAATTAAATAATATCATAAGAACTTTGTTTGAATAATCAATATTTGCCATCATATTGGGAGATTTTTTTGAACATTGTCAATAAACTGTTTATAAGTTTCTTATAAATAGTCAACAAACTGTCATAATAAATTGAAAGTTTTTGCCGAGAGTAGCAGAATTTTTATATATTGAAGGAGACAATAAAAGAGTGTGTCTTCTGCTGGAACACAAAAGGTTTTTAAGGGGTTCGGGGCATAGTGCATTTGCAGACCATTTAATCTCCGAGAAACATTGTTTTCCAGATGAATCAAATATTAAATTAATTAGATCAGAATTAGATCCCTTAAAAATTAGTATTTTCGAATCGTTAGAAATTTTAAAATCATACAATAATTCATCAAAAAAATTCTTAAATCGAAAAATAGAAATTCCCGAAAGCTTTATTTTAAAAATAGCCGCTAAAATATAAACTTCACGAACGCCACCTACAGCCAAAATAATAAAACAAGTATAAATTTCAATTCTGAACTTGCCCACACTGTATATTTTCTTAACCTAACCACATGAAAGATTTTAAACTTTCATTCATAAATTAATTCCTGTGAATACATTGTAATAGACTGATGAATGGGCAAAGCCCTCGAAACTATAGTCTCGTTATAAATAAATAAAATTTATAATTCCAGCAGAAGACACACTCTTTTATTGTCTCCTTCAAACTGTCATAAGCTTGATATTTCCATGGTTAGTTAAAATTAAATTCATTAAAAAGTAATTTTTCACGAAAAAGCGGCTATTAGAGAAAACTTGATGTTTAAGTAAATATAAGGACATGATATCTCGTCTTAGAGCACTGTGCTATCGTCTTTCAATTTGTCAAGTCATATGCAGGGGATCTCATTTGAAAAAATGAACTTCCACTCCTTTCATGAATAACAGGAAATAATAAGTGGTATCTTCAGCACAGGCCTGCTCACTCAATATGGAGCAGATTTCTCGACATAGATCAAAGCCTTCGGATCTGTCTTGACTACCACCAGCATCCTCAAACTTTTCATGAAGTCGAGGAGCACCAATTACATTCCAAGATTTCAAGTCAGGGGCATAGTTGTGGGCCATATATTGACTGCAAATTACCTTTATCTCAAAATGGACCGATAGAGATGAGTGCTATAGGACAAATATTAACAAAAAGCATTTTAATAAAGAGCAGCAGTTCTCAATGCGTCGTCACCATCTATGCAGGTGTTCCATTCAACCAAAAAAACAAAGGTGCTACGAACTTCTCGATGGAAGCTGAAACAGATACGCAATGGTGAATGTATCTTCAGATCAGTATGAAACCGGTCAAGAAAACCGTAAAGGAGCTAGATTTTCAGAGAAGAATCCTGCAGCTTCCTTTTTCCATAAACATCTAACGTTGTCACCGACCGTGAATCACCCGGATATACCCTAGCCTCGATCATCCTATACAAAGGGTTGTTCAAGTCAATAATCAAATACTAAATATGAGTTTGCAGCTTTGGATTTTGTTAAAAACTTTTTGGCTTATTATAGAGCAACTAGCTGCTCCAGAATGTCTTCTGCACCTGGGCCCTCCGGGCGGGAAGCTGGCCAAGCGGAAAACAGACAAATCTCGAGTCTGCCAAAGAGATTTTTTTCACCATCATATTCAACGGGATTGACTTACGCATGATCCTCTGTGACAAATGGGAATCGTTCGACATAATTTAACCGTTGCCTTTTGGCTATGTCTCTGACTAATCAGATGGGTTGGATCATACAAACACACATACATACTTTCTATTTTATATAAATAGATATTTTTTATTTAATTTTGATTCATGTTTCTTATACAATATATTTCTCTATTTTCAGATAATTTCAGCAACGTTGAGCGTGATAAATGGAAGATCTTTTTTAAACAGTCTTGACAGCCCTAAAAATGTGACCAGTTCTCAAAGTGGTCTAGTGGAAAACCATGAACAAAATAGTCATATCAGCCATCTAGATAAAAAAGAATCAGCCGACTGTGGCCGTAGAGGAGGATCAGGAGGAGGAGGTTCTGGAGGAGGAGGTTCCGGAGGTGGTACTGGAAATGACGCAGACACCGATGACGCAGATCCAGTAACAACTAATACTCAAAGAACAAGAAATAATGTTGGAAGAAGACGAAATAATCGTCGTAGGGTGAAAGACGATAACGAGGTTCGCCAAAAACGTGCCGCTGATGTTGAAACCGAAACCACGACTCCTAAACCAGGAGGAGGACATGGCAAAGGAAAAGGACCAGGTGGGCCAGGTGGACCGGGTGGACCAGGTGGACCAGGAGGACCAGGAGGACCAGGTGGACCAGGCGGACCACGAGGTAAGGGAAAACAAGGAGGAGGTCAACAAACTACTACCACAGCGGCATCACTTATTGAACAACGTGAAAAACGTTCCGCTGAAGATGAAACCGAAACCACGACAGGAGGACAAGGAGGACAAGGACAAGGAAAAGGAAAAGGAAAAGGACAGGGACAAGGGAGGGGAGGAGGACAGGGAAAAGGACAAGGACAAGGGAGGGGAGGAGGACAAGGGAAAGGAAAAGGACAAGGACGGGGAAAACAAGGAGGTGATTCTACCACAGCGGCATCACTTATTGAACAACGCGAAAAACGTTCCGCTGAAGATGAAACCGAAGCCACGACAGGAGGACAAGGAGGACAAGGACAAGGAAAAGGAAAAGGAAAAGGACAGGGACAAGGGAGGGGAGGAGGACAGGGAAAAGGACAAGGACAAGGGAGGGGAGGAGGACAAGGGAAAGGAAAAGGACAAGGTGGACAAGGACGGGGAAAACAAGGAGGTGATTCTACCACAGCGGCAGCACTTATTGATCAATATTGATGAATAAGAAGACTTAATTAATACAGTAGATTATTGTTTTCAAAAAAGGATACTAAAAATTCTATAAAAAATACTGTTGATAATAATATTAATGTCAATCATAGTTATTCTTTCGATGTTATTGTGGAATTTCATAAAATTTTTACATATTTTTTTTATTTTTTATTTTTTTTACTCTACTTGATAAAAGATTAGAATTCTAAAACTTAGTATATTTTCGAGTAAATTTATTTTACTCATACTTAATTTAAGATTATAAAGAGTGTGTTTACGGATACTATAGTACCTACATGTATTAAATATGTTTCAGTTTCAAATTGTAAAATATAATAAATTAATAAACAGTTATAAAAATATTATGTTTATTTTTTTCACATTAAAGATAAATTTTAAAGGTATTCTAATTTCTAGTTACGTTTCCTTTTTCCTAATCCAGTATCCCAGATTTAATAGTTTGTCGCTATTTCTATTTTTTTTGGAATTTACTACGTAAGAATCGATTTGCATATAAGGAGCCCAGTATGGATAATTATGGGTAGTAAAATTCAGTCAACGAATGACAGCGTTACGTTTTTCGTACGCACACTCTTCTGGTGGTGAAAAAGGGCAACATCATTCAAACATTTTTTAGGCGCGGATTTTAAAAGTGACATTGAAAAATTAATCGAAAAAATATTATTATATTATATATATAAATATATTATATTATTATTATATATAATTCGAACCAGGGTCCACTTGATTAGCAGGCTTACTTTAAACTTGATTAGCAGACTGGTATGCTAACCTCTCGGCTAACCCGACCCCTGTTGCTCTTTCTGTTTTATTCTTTTAAAATCTTCAATTGTAGAAGAATCAGTTGTTATTTTTCACAACCCCAATAATAAATAACTTAGCCAATTTTGAAAAAAAAATTCGAACTACGTATATTAGAAAAAATGTCTCTTCTGAGAGAGAGACGAAAGGGCACATTTCGAGCACTGCTAGAAGAGAGAAGGAAGAAATATCTTGTATTTTTCCACCAATGACCTACTCTTTTAAACCCTGAAGAAGGAGGGGAAATTCTTAGAAACGTTTGTTTATGAGTGATAAAAAAAATGAATATCCAATAAATCTAGGCTGAAATTTGATCCGATCACGGAGTGAACCATCGCAGCTAGTATACTATATTTTATTTTTACTTTAGCATACAGGGTATGGTCAAAAAATGTAATCGTGAATGGAAAAGGTGGTTTTTTCTCTTTTTTTTTTCAAAATATCTCAAAAACGACTGAAACTATTTTGACTAAAAAATTGGCTGAAACCATGGCATTTCGTTCTACAAAAAAAGCTCTAATAAGTGAACATCGAAACAGTGATATTTTACGAGATATTAACTGTTTTGTCAAAATGTTTGTTAGTACATGCGCTTGCGTTACCAAATTTTGTCTACGCTCTAGCTCAAAAACTAGTGTGAATAAAAAAAACAAAATTTCACATCTAGATTCTTTATCTTGATTTTAAGAGCTGATTAGATTTTGGTTGAATTTGAATCAAAAATTCAGGTGTGCGGACTCTTAAAAATTAAAATTTTTAAATTTTCAAAAATAAATAAAATAAATTGGAGAAGAAGCTACCCGATGCCTTCCAGGTAACTTATGAAGACACAACGTATTGGATATATGTATCGAAAGACTCTCTTAAATGTTTTATTTGCCACAATATAGGCCACCTAGCCAGAAGCTGCCCCGAAAATATCTCCAAGACACAAGAAGAAAGTATCTTGATTAGAGGTAAACCCTCAGACATCCAACCCACAAACAGACAAACATATAGAAACTGAAGGAAGAAAATCTCAAATGTAAAGTACAATTAACAGTGCAACATATTTTAATTGAGTGTATGTCCCTAAATAAAGAACGAATAAAAACCGCCCTCCCTAATGATATAAAAGAATGTTTCGACACTAAGGCTGGTGTGGAAAGAACAATAGAGTTTCTCAAAGAAACAGTGTTATATAATTGTATATAAGTAATAACAAAAAAATGTAAAATTATAATATTATAAATAATGTACACAAAGTGGTCGTTGATGGCCTTGGTAGCTAAAAAACGACCTAAAATAAAAATAAATAAAAAAAATAATAAAATAAAATAAATGAAACTTTCTGATGTGGGAATCAACTTGATATTACCATACACCCCACCCCCTTTTTGGGAGGTTAGTTTTTGCATTTTTAGTCTTCTGGTAGCCTGCTGATTATTTATACAAAATTTTGTTGAATTTGGTCAAAGGTTTTCTGTTTTTGAACCCCCCTTCCCCGCCCCACATTTTGGGCGGTTAGTTTTTGCATTTTTAGACTTATGGGGTACCACTGATTATGTATACAAAATTTGGTTGAGTTTGCTCAAATGGCCTAGATTTTTTAATTTTTGACCCCCTTCCCCTTAATTTTGGCGCCAATAAAAAAATATTTTCGTTATTATAGGTTCAATTTATAGTATTATTTAATTTTTCTTGTTTTTACTTTACCATACAGGGTATGGTCAAGTGTTGTAATCGTTCATGAAAAAAGTGTTTTTTTTCCTTCCTTTTTTCGAAATATCTCAAAAACGGCTGAAACTATTTTGATTAAAAAATTGAGCGAAACCATGGCATTTCGGTTTACAAAAAAGCCTTACAAGTGAACATCGAAAAAATTATATTTTTCGAGATAATAATTGTTTTGTCAAAATGTCTGTTAGTTAGTTCTGTGCGTTACCAAATTTTTGTGGACGAGCTAGCTCAAAAACTAGTGTGAATATCGAAACCAAATTTCACACGTAGTTTTGTTCCATTGAGATTAAGAGCTGATTAGATTTTGGTGCATATCGACCCAAAATTAAGGGGGTTGGAGGGGGGGGGGGTTAAAAATTAAAAATCTAGGCCATTTGAACAAACTCAACCAAATTTTGTATACACAATCAGTGGGACCCCAGAAATCTAAAAATGCAAAAACTAACCGCCCAAAATGGGGGGAGGAGGGTCAAAAAATGAAAATCTTGGCCATTTACCAAACTCAACCAAAGTTTTGTATACATAATCAGTGGGACCCCAGAAGTCTAAGAATGCAAAAACTAACGGCCCAAAATGAGGGGGGAGTGGTCAAAAAATTAATATCTAGGCCATTTGACCAAACTCAACCAAATTTTTTATACATAATCAGTGGACCCCCAGAAGTCTAAAAAGCAAAAACTAACCCCCTCCCCTACATGATTATAAATAATTTTATTAAATATTAAATATAAGTGAGGGCCAGGTTGTATGGTAAAGTCAAGTGGATGGCCACATCAGAACACGTCAGCTTATTTTATTAAAAAATTTAGTAGACAGAAGTTGCCACTCTGCAGAAATACAAAAGATTTTTTCTTAATTCAAGGAGATAGAGCTGCTGTCCCGAAACGCCTTAACAAGTTATGGGACTATTCAAAACCCAAAAACTACTTTATCCATATCTATACGTAATAATCTTCGGCCTGCGCCTCAACACCGTCGTGATTATATTAATTTTAAAATCCACTATTGTTTCATGCCAAAGGCGGGCTTCGCAGCTGGTTTTATATAAATTATCTACTACGGTAGAAAAAAATCGACCCACTAATAAAAACTTTAATAAATAGCAAATTATTTTAAATTTTTTTACAAATATTCATATAATTTGTTCCATTAACTCTTAAACTAACATATTCAATAAATATTGATGATAATTTTTGAATTAAAAGAAAAATAAGTAAAATTAAATTAGAAGATACAATTACAAATTATCATACTTTCACAATATCACTTTATATTTAAATAATGTTTTAATAAAATATCAAATTCCATTTGAAATATCAATAAAATGAATAATTTTGAATTAAGCATCATTGATAGAAAAGATAAAATATACAAAATGGATATTTCTGAAGTTCAAGCAGTTCAAATTGTGTACCTAATTAATCAGGGGCTAAGTCAACAACAAGTGGCAAGTACACTTGCAAAAAGCAATAATTTCAATAATGTATGGTTCCTTGTAAAAAATTAAAAATGATTTACTTTTTAATAAAGTTTTTATTGGTGGATCGATTTTTTGCACTTCAGTGTATATTCAAAAATTGAGCTGGAACAAAAATTACAATTTTACTGTTGAAATTACGGCCCAAACAAATACACGTGTCGCTTACAATGGGAATTTACTAAATAAACGGACAGCGCACTAAAATACGCCATAGAAACTTATTAGACACTCTTTATATTGTATAACAAATTGTAAATTCAATTTACAATTAATATAGATCAATTTAATATTATATTTTAATAATTTTTCCTCATTGGTATGGAAATTAAGATTATTCAACTGTACGGTTACATCCGCTTATTAAATTGGAGAATCATCAAGGCCCTTGAATCATAATACAAATAACATATTGCCAAAACAGAATGAAATGAACGCATAATCGTTTAGTTGTCTCTCAATCTACTTCCAAAATATATACACTCAGCGGCACAATTAACCGCCCACTTAAGTTTCATTAAATATTTTACAATTAAACAAATGTCCACTTAATTTTTACTTTACCATAGAGGGTATGGTCAAGTATTAAAATCGTGCATGAAAAAAGTGTGTTTTTCCTTCTTTTTTTCGATATATCTCAAAAATTGCTGAAACTATTTTGATTTAAAAAAATTGAGCAAAACCACGGCATTTCGGTCTACAAAAAAGCCCTAATAAGCGAACACAGAAAAATTATATTTTTCGAGATAACAATTGTTTTCTCAAAATGTCTGTTAGTTTCTGTGCATTACCAAATTGTTGTGGTTGAGCTAGCTCAAAAACTACTGTGAATATCAAAATCAAATTTCACACGTAGTTTTTGGTCCATTGAGATTAAGAGCTGATTAGATTTTGATGCATATCGACCCAAAATTAAGGGGGTGGAGGAGAGGTTATAAATTAAAAATCTAAGCTATTTGAGCAAACTCAGCCAAATTTTGTATACATAATCAGTGGGACCCCAGCATGCGCGGATCCAGGGGGGGGGGGGCGGTGGGGCGACCGCACCCCCCCCCCAAAGCATTGGAGATCAAAATTTTTTATGTTTATTTAATTTTTTTTTATAACATTAAATTTTAAAATTGAAGAAAATAAAGTTATATGTGGGGGGGGGGGGGCGTCTCTGACCGCCGCCCCCCTCCTCTTGGACAATTCGATCGCGACACACTTCCGAGAACAAAAGTAGTCTTATATACCGGCGACCGCCCCCCCCCCAAATCAGAGGTCTGGATCCGCGCCTGCACCCCAGAAGTCTAAAAATGCACAAACTAACCGTTCAAAAATGAAAATATTGGTCATTTATTCAACCAAATTTTTTATAAATAATCAGTGGGACCCCAGAAGTCTAAAAAAGCAAAAACTAACAGCCCAAAATGGGGGGAGAGGGGGGGATCAAAAAATGAAAATATTGGCCCTTGTACCAAATTCAACCAAATTTTGTATACATAGTCAGTGGGCCCTCAGGAGTCTAAAAATGCAAAAAGTAACCCCTCCCCTACATGATTATAAATAATTTTATTAAATATTAAATATAAGCGAGTGGCCAGGTTGTATTGTAAATTATTATTAATATGGTTTATTATTATTCTTGTTTAAATTATGTTTTTACTTTATCCAATGCGAAGCATGGGAGAAAGTATTGGAATCACTCTCGCGACAAGCGCGACTTCAAAGGGTCCTCAGGTAAAGACTACGGAACCCATGGACTCAATTAAAGTCACAAATTGAAGTATTCAATGAGATTGATTAGTGTATTTTATTTGTTGCATTTAATTTTTTGAAGTCGGTTTTTATTTTTTCTTAAAAATTATTTTTATTTTTCTCTTTTTTAGTGATGTTATTAATAGTGATCATATTATCAGAACTTGACCAAATTAATATGACACCATCCCTAAGACACCCCCTTTCCAATAAAAAAAGAATCATCGAAATCGGTTCATAAACAAAGAGGTTAGGTCTAAACAAACCTAATAAAAAAGGTCTAATACCTATGAAAAACAAACGAAAAAAAAATGGGACCAATCGGAAGCTAGACTGGACCCAATGCAAATTTTTTTTTCAAAATCGGTTGACAATTGGCGGAGATATGAGGTAACATAGGCACAAAAAAAAAAAAAAAAAAAGCTATAATAATTATATATGTTGCATGTCAGAGAGATTTGTCTTAAGGGTTTGGCTACTGGCCCGGCAAGCTTAGTTAGCGCTTGGGTTCGATCCTAAGGGGACGAACCTCTCTGATATGCAATGTAAAAATATTTCAACTAATATCTATGATGTCCTTTAAAGTTAAATTCATTAAGAAAAAAAAAAAATTCAGTCGAATAGAGAACCTCCTCCTTTTTTGAAGTCGGTTAAAAAATAGTAAATATTTTAGGAGGTGGTAGTATATACGAATTGCAATAAAAAATGCCATATAACATGCGTCCAATTTTTTTGAGTACAGAGATACAGCTGTTAGTATGTAACCCAATATTGGCATACTCAGCATGTGTAAATAAATACGCATTGTTTAAACGCTACACTACAGTAGACTTGGCCAACAAATCACAATGAAAACTTCAAAAACTAAAGCACAATTTCACAACTGGAACATCAACACTCTACTGCTGACATTCGATAAATACGCCAATAGCAACCGGTGTACCAATACACGAAACGAAAATGCATTGAACTCAGCTGTATCTCTGTACTCATTAAAAATTGGACACATGTTATATGGCATTTTTTATTGCAATTCGTCTATACTACCGCCTCCTAAAATATTTACTATTCCTCCTGAAATACCCTGTATACCTACTTTTCAGCTAATCGACCTTCACGATGAAGTTTTACCTTATTTACCTATATGAGGATTTCCCCCTCCTTTCAACATAATTGATTCCATACGCGTTTGTAATGTTATAAAAACTTTATCAAGAGTAGATATTTCTCTCTAGTTTATTAAATGCATCTTGAACACATTCCATCAATTTTTATTAATATCACCGTGTTCTAATTTTTCTTTGTTCTTCAAATACTGTAATAGCTGTTGCAACATACTATAACGTTGTTCATAAGTCAATTGCTTCAATTTCTCTTCTTTGTAAATACACGTTATTTAAGTTAAAATTTTCCATTTTGAAATTACAGCGGTGATTATTTTATTTTTCTTAAAAATACTAAACTTTAGTCTTTAAATTCCCTGGTTAACTCAAAATCAACACTTGTCAAATATGTTAAGATTTTTAGTTATCAATGTGAACAATAACAATATAATGAGTATTGCCAGTTGATTTCGAAACTCGAGATAACCTAAGATTTTCTTTCAAATGTATACCATATTTTCGGACAGAGGGAGTAATAATTAGGTTATCATAATGTGTATTAAAATTAAAGACAAGTATTTTCTGTGATTTTTTCACCAACATTTCGTCGATTTTGGCGACTTCTTCAGGCTTTTAAATAGTTACTACATCACACATACGTTTAAAATACATTTTTTTTCTTTATCTCATTTACCAATAACCATAAAAATTTATAAATTCGGCATATTCACATAAACCAGGCGTGCTCAATCTTTTGTAATACACGAGCTACCTTTGTATACCAAGATATATGGCAATCGACAGGTTATAATACAAATAATACAAATAAATTGCTAACATAGTAAATGTGTGTATTAATAATTTACGAAGTACATAAAAATTTACAAAGTTCCCTGGCGGGTGTATTGTGCTGCAGGTTGAAACCGGTTGGTGATAGACCAAAAACGGTCCCGCGATTGACGGGTTGATCATCAAAGACATAAACAATAATTAGATAAACAGTTTCACAAACAATATAAAATGAATCAGACAACACAGTTTTAGAACAATAGAACGGGGAATCATTTTACTTTTCCATTTTCATAAATGAAAATATCAAATTTAAATAAAACTAAAATTACATTATATAATATAAACGGAATTATTTTACTTATCGAAATAGAAAAATATCAAATTCAAAATTCATTTTTTTTTATGTGTAAAAATGGATAAGTAAAATGTTTACATTATATAATGTAATTTTAGTTTTATTTAAATTTGATATTTCTATGTATGAAATTGGAAAAGTAAAATGATTCACCGTTCTATTGTTCTAAAACTGTGTTGTCTGATTCATTTTATATTGTTTGTGAAACTGTTTATCTAATTATTGTTTATGTGAATGTGCCGAGTTATTTGAATTTCTGATGGTCATTGGTAACAAAGATAAAGACAAATAATGTATTTTAGATGTATGTGTGAACTATTTGAAATCCTGAAGTCGGCAAAGTCAACGAAACATTGGTTGAAAAAATTAAAAAAAAATCACAAAAAAAACTTATCGTTAATTTTCATTTTAAACTATCAATAATATTTTAATTTTATTTTAGTTATGGGCTTGAATGTATTCTGAAGTTAAAAGTTGTTCTGGTAATATATCTAGCGGTGAGATATTGTCTATATGTCCGCTTACAATTTCGAAAAGGGGTTAATTTGGATGTCGCGTGTCGGGTATTGTTATAAGCTTTTAGATTTAGACTATACGAGCCCCGTCCCATCTCAATTGGCCCACCAATATTTTTCTTTTTAAATAGAATTATGCTAATTCACGGTAAATTTAATTTAAATATTTATTTTTGTTATCATTTGAAACAACATTTGAAACAATTTAAAACATTTTATTGTAACATTAAACTTAAATTTATTTTTTAATTGTAAAAACATATTTTTATATAAAAAATAGTTCTTTGTTTTTCACGATTTTTTTTTTTTAAGAATCTTTGAATATGTGAAATAATCAAGTAAGCTTTGCCTTTTTCCAACAAAAGAAAGTTTGTTTTGTTTATTATTAGTAAAAATGACTCGTGGAAAGGTTGCTGATGAAAAAATTCGCTCAATTATTATCAATTTATTTAAAAAGGGAAAATCAAAAGCGGAAATTGGCGATCTAGCTAATTTATCAAAGTTTATTGTCAGAAATATTATTCGAGTTTATAAAACAACGGGTACAATAGCTACAAAACCTCGGTATGCGTCGAAATCCAAAATATCAGATGCTGATAGACGGGCATTGAAAAAGATTATTAGTAAAAACAGGCGTGTTCGAACTATGGTGAATTATTTGTTCTTTGGAGCAATGCTGTGGGGCGAAGTGTTTCAAGATCCATGTGCCATAGAGAAGCCCTTAAGTTAGGTTTTAAAACTTACAAAGTAATTTTATTCCAACTTTTTCCAAATTTTTTTTGTAATTTTATTAATTTTTTTTAGGCGAAAGAAAAGCCACTCTTGACATTAAAACAAAAGAAAAACCGGCTTAAATGGTCTAAAAGTCACATTAATTGGACAAGTGATGAATGGAATAATGTCCATTGGAGTGATGAGTCTCGTTTTAAAGTTTGTGTTGGGGACAATGGAAGCAGAATTATTCGTCAGGAAAATGAAGCTTTCAATTCAGATTGTTTAAAAAGAAAGTAAAATTTCCTGCTTCAGTTATGGTATGGGCTTCAATGTCTGCTAGAGGTGTTGAAAAACTTCACTTCATTGATGGAATTGTAAACACCAATAAATATTTAGAGATTTTAAAAAAATCGTTACTTCCAACAATGACAGATGCATTGCAGAATAATAATAATTTTGTGTTCCAACAAGACGGGACTGCCATACATTAAGAAAATCTTTAAAATGGCTTTCTGATCATAATGTTCCACTTTTGCAGTGGGTGGGAAACAGTCCCGACTTGTCACCAATAGAAACTCTTTGGCACACAATGAATAAGCTATTACGAATACAACCAGCTAGAAACGTAGTCGAATTAAAAATATTTGGGATACTTTCACTCAAGATGAGTGTCAAAACTTAATAAGTACGTTGCCCAAAAGAATTCAAGCCGTAATTAAAAATAAAGGCGACGTCACACAGTGGTAAAGGTTTATTTTGTATGTTTTCCTTGTTTTTAACAATTAAAAAATAATTTTAAGTTAAATGTTACAATAAAATGTTTTAAATTGTTTAAAATGTTGTTCCAAATGATAATAAAAATAAATATTTAAATTAAATTTACCGTGAATTAGCATAATTTTATTTAAAAAGAAAACATATTGGTGGGCCAATTGAGATGGGACGGGGGCTCGTATATTGTAGCTGGCTATTTTGGTCAAAATAGGTAAATTTTCTCTGTTATTCAAATGGAATGGAATGTTTCAACGATACCATTAGATTATGGGCGTTGAGATGAAAGAAAATGAAATATTGATTTTAAGAAGCTGGTGGAATCCTGGAAAAAGTTTATTCTTGAATTCGTGACTCCGTTATTATTAATTTTGGAATGTTCTCTGGTTGTGAAAGAAGTCTTAAAAGTTGGCTAACAATTTCCTGTTCTTTGCCCCGTGACTTTGTCGAATATTCTATTGTGAATTTGGAAAAAGAGTTAACCAGCGTAAGAACTTTTTAGTTATCTTGTGAGATAAGCTGTCCAAATGAATAATTTCAAACGATTTGGTTGCAGGGGTCAGATTAAATTTGATCATTATAAAATTTTATAAAAAATAAACTGATTAATTTCCTATACACCTGGCTCCTCCTTTATATTTAATATTTAATAAAATAATCTACTAAGATTGGAGTAATTTTTGGAGACGGACTGATAAGTGAATTAAGTGGATATTGAAACGCCACACTGGTGAGAGATTACGTGAACATGAGCTTTCGGTTTCAAAAACCATTAAAAACAACACGGCTTTAGCAATTCATGCCCAGGAAAAAAAGCATAATTTTAACTTTAACAATTGTAACATTATATTCCAAGAGAATAATTATTTTAAAAGAAAAATCCTGGAAATGATAGCTATAAAAAATCTCTTGCCACGTGCCGTAAATTACAGAACGGACATAATAGACCTGAGTATTTGTTGGGATGGCATAATTGCTGATCTAAAACTTGTATAATTAAAATATAACAATGTAAATAGATAATATGTAAATAATTGTAAATAGTAAATTCGTAATTTTTATTTTAAACACTTGACAAACCTTTTTAAGATTTATGAGGGAAAAAAAAATAATAATGAAATAAGATAAATAAATGAATGATTTATATAAAAAATTTGTATATGTATGTGTAAAGTATAATTTAAAGTAAAATACATATTGTTTGTACTATATAAATAAATAATTATGCGCACAACTGCTTTGCGCAGGGTTATCTGAGAGGGGATTGTGGCTAATGATATGCACTTATATTAAAAAAAAAAAATATTTCCAAATCATTATTACATTATAATTCTGCTGATAATGAAATACAATATATTATTGTTACTGCCACTGAAAGAGGAGACAGAGGGGAATGCCGCATTGGATTTCCTTCACTGACTTTTCAAAGTGAGTAGAATATATTTTTGATTAAGAATTTGTATACCATATAATTATATATTAATTGTATTTATATAAAAAATAATTTGTAATGATCTTGATTGTAATGATGGCCAAATCCCATTCTAATTAATTACAGACCCTGAAGAAGGAGGGAATAGCCTCCGAAACGTCGGTTTTATGAATAATAATTTTTAAGAAAAAAATAAAAACCGACTTGAAAAAATTAAATGCAACAAATGAAATACACTAAAAGGTATAAAATAATTATTATCTTATTTTGTTACAACTAAACGACGAAATATTAACATGAAATTACTTTTTGAAGTCGGTACTAAACAAACTATACCTTATAAGCGAGCGTACCCGCCAAACGTACTAAGTAAGATCCGTCGAGTGCGATTCATAAAAGGTATATGTTTGGCACCGACTTCAAAAAGTAATTTCATGTTAATATTTCGTCGTTTAGTTGTAACTAAATAAGATAATAATTATTTTATACCTTTTAGTGTATTTTATTTGTTGCATTTAATTTTTTGAAGTCGCTTTTTATTTTTTTCTTAAAAATTTTTATTTTTCTCTTTTTAGTGATGTTATTAATAGTGATCATATCATCAGAACTTGACCAAATTAATATGACACCATCCCTAAGACACCCCCTTTCGGATAAAAAAAGAACCATCAAAATCGGTTCATAAACAAAGAGGTTAGGTCTAAACAAACCTAATAAAAAAGGTCTAATACCAATGAAAAAAAAACGAAAAAAATGGGACCAATCGGAAGCTAGACCGGACCCAATGCAAAAAGAATTTTCAAAATCGGTTGACAATTGGCGAAGATATGAGGTAACATAGGCACAAAAAAAAATTCAGTAGAATAGAGAACCTCCTCCTTTTTTGAAGTCGGTTAAAAATACATGAGATTTTTTAACCATTTAGTTTAATTTCATAAATCCTATAAAAATTGATTAAATAATATGAAATTATTTTAAAATTCATTCAAAATAAGAAAATAATAATAATTATAAATATTTATTTTATTTAAATATAAATATAATAATATAATAAATATATATAGGAAATGATTAAGATGATGGATGATTTTATTATATTTGGCTCGAAGGGTTAGTTGGAAGGAGATTCGCCGGGCTTGGATGGGAGATAATCTTCAGAGATTAGAATCTCTATTTGCGGATTTAAAGCCAGAAAAACGCTATTTTAAATAAGAATTTGCACTAGGCAGTTGAAAATATGCTTTTTATGAAATAATGGCACAAGGCCCGCATTTATTGTTTCTTCGTTACAGAACGTGTATACAAATTACTTCTTAGACACTAGCCGTTTCGTTCCCAGGTGAGTTCTCTCCTTCGATGAGTTTTATCAACTAAATAACAACTCAAAACTAACAAATGACAACTGAATTCGCTTCGAGGAGCTGTCTGCTTTTATAACCCTGGCTCTAATTAGCAATTAAGCTGATTGGTTAATTATTCCCGCCTTTTAAGTGAGGTATGCATAATTTTTCCTTCGCTTGATTCTTTATAAAAGGGGCGTGTCCTTGCTGTTCACCTGTCATTTTATCGATGGATTCTGACCGGCAAACAGCAAGCAAACGCCTTTCTCAAGGCGAAAACAAATCTTTATTTTTAAAAGAATTTTACATTGAAAGGAGCTGAGAATAAAATCCCACATATATAATAATAATAGTTAATAGAGTAAAGGGTGTGTAGTTTCACAGTGAATGAAATAAAATCCCACATATATAATAATAATAGTTAATAGAGTAAAGGGTGTGTAGTTTCACAGTGAATGAAATAAAACTCAAAGAGGTTTATACAAACTCAATATATTTCGGATTATTAGTCCATCATCAGGAGTTTACAGGTTAATACTAATAATAATTGAACGAGTGGTCGCCATTCTTGACATTCAAATCATGGTTACCAATATAACAAAATATAACATTCAAATCTTACATACCAACCTAACACAAGAAAAACACCAATGAAAATTTAAAATTTAAAAAATTGTTTTACAAAGATTTTTCTTTTTTAATTATAAAATATATAAATGTAAATATAAGAAATCTAAGTAAATATGAATATTAATATAAATAAAAATTACAAGTATAAATATAAAGTCTTTTTAGAATTAAATTAGAAAATAAAATTACAAATTTAAGTCATAGACACAAAATTAATTATAAATATCAATTTACAAATAAGCCTAAATAACATATAGAGATGAAGAATTAAGATAAAACATAATAGGGATAAATTAGATGAGATAAATTACAATATACAACAATTTTTGTGGTTATCTCATATATCAAAATGTCATTTATTTTAGAAGACTGAAGGCGTGATTTGAATTTAATTTTGATTGTAATTTGGGAAATATTATATATTTGAGAGAGACTGAGTTTAAGAGTGTTAAGTTTTTTAATTTTTGTTTATTAGTAGATCTATTATTATAATAAATATAAATATAATATAAAATTAATTATTTATTATTTATATTATTTAAATTCTCCAGAAAAAAGTATAAATTATCGTCTAATATAATATATTAATTTAAATAACATATTAAATAAAAAATTAACTAATATTATTGCTTTTTTAAAAAATGAATGAACTATAAATTTAACAGAAGTTCAATTGAACGCAAATTAAGAAAACCGTTAACATTTTTTATTATAGTTTAACTTAAAAGTTAAATCGTTAAGACATTTGTTAACTTCGTAAAATTAACGATTAACGGGTTAACGATGTTGTGTTCACTTCTGAATATGACTTAGCTATCTATAGTATCAGTTGAAAAGCTTATTTTAAAGTCACTTGATCAATATATTTTAATGAGATATTCTCATCAGAATGCTTATCGTTTCAAAACCCAAGCCTTAAGAATAGAGTCTCTTGAAGAAAAACTCTCACATAATATTTAATATTCGTAAAAATTCACGTTAGAAACAAAAATCAAGCTTAATAGGTAAATTATTATTGTTAAAAATTCAATCTCTGATGGTTTCTAGAGAGAAGATAACCTCTGAGATTTGTGAAAGGAGCCGCCGCCGTTCCGTTCGAGAGAGTTCCATCCCTCTCTCCTTCGTTCATTATGGGTTATTGTCAATTTAGAATTACAATTTGAATAATTTAGAACTGGAGCAACGGCTGTCTTAAGGTGTAAAGGCGAACAAATTGAGGACTGAAAAGCTCAAGGCCTCAAGTATGTTGAAACGTTAGCTACAGAGCGAGAGGCGGCAGCCAAAGCCCGGCCTCCTTCTCTCTCTCTTGTGCTGCCATTACATTTCTAATGATGTTCTCAACAAGTAGGACGAATAGCAAGTGCTCTCTCTATTAAGAAATAACAAAGCAATATCAAAGGGGATTTGCACAGGGTTTATTCCCAACTATCATTTGATCATTTCCAACCATCTATTCTCAGTTCATTAGCACGAAATATTTAAATTATTCTTGTTTTTATTTTAAAATTAATAACATTTCAACTATTAAAAAATGTTATAAGTTACATCTTATCAATCGTATACATGTATATCAATCGTTAGTCTAGTTTCAAACTTCAAGTTTATTTTTTAACCGACTTCAAAAAAGGAGGAGGTTCTCTATTCGATTGAATTTTTTTTTTTTTTTTTTTTTTTTTTTTGTGCCTATGTTACCTCATATCTCCGCCAATTCTCAACCGATTTTGAAAATTTTTTTTGCATTGGGTCCAGTCTAGCTTCCGATTGGTCCCATTTTTTTTCGTTTTTTTTCATAGGTATTAGACCTTTTTATTAGGTTTGTTTAGGTTTGTTTAGACCTAACCTCTTTGTTTATGAACCGATTTCGATGGTTCTTTTTTTATCCGATAGGGGGTGTCTTAGGGATGGTGTCATATTAATTTGATCAAGTTCTGATGATATGATCACTATTAATAACATCACTAAAAAGAGAAAAATAAAATAATTTTTAAGAAAAAAATAAAAACCGACTTCAAAAAATTAAATGCAACAAATAAAATCCACTAAAAGGTATAAAATAATTATTATCTTATTTAGTTACAACTAAACGACGAAATATTAACATGAAATTACTTTTTGAAGTTGGTGCCAAACATATACCTTTTATGAATCGCACTCGACGGATCTTACTTAGTACGTTTGGAGGGTACGCTCGCTTATAGGTATAGTTTGTTTGGCACCGACTTCAAAAAGTAATTTCATGTTAATATTTCGTCGTTTAGTTGTAACTAAATAAGATAATAATTATTTTATACCTTTTAGTGTATTTTATTTGTTGCATTTAATTTTTTGAAGTCGGTTTTTATTTTTTCTTAAAAATTATTTTATAATCGCGTTATATTAGCTTCACTTATGTAAACAAATCTAGAAAGTCAATTTTATCTTAATTCTTATTGTCGTATCGATTTGAAACTTTGGACGTATATGTAATTCAGATGACAATACAATATATAATTAATATCTACTCTTATTAAACGAGCAAAAATTGTTTTTTATATATATATATTTGTTTGTATATATATATATATATATATATATATATATATATATATTTGTATATTAATTCTATTTTGAAAACGGCTCTACTGATTTTGATGAAACAAATACGGCATAAAGAACATTTAGCTTCCCACAGACAATTAATAAGAAACCAGCCCATAAATCCAGATTCCACTTCCGCATTTGCTAATCATCTATATGCCTTAGATCATGTACCTTCACCTTCTAACCCCTCCCCTATTCATTTCGAAAGAAAAGGATTAAGATTGGACCTTCTTGAATCCATGGAAATAAAATATGCCTTGTCAAATGATGAAAATGTTATCAACAATCAACTAGATGTAAAACCAAATATAATAGTTGATCTTTTAATATCCAAATGAAAAAATCATCTCCAACCCAGAGACATAAGTCAATGACCTCACAAACTTGCCTTTTACCCAAACAATCCTATGTAAATAAAGGTCAACCCGATATTCTTTCTGAACAACAGCTTAAGAGAAAGTGTCCTTTTAAAATAATTTGATAAATTCTGTCTCTCTGTTCAATAAACATATATATAGCCTGTTATTCAATAAGTTAATTTAGTTACTTTCTGTATTTCCTGAAGATGGGTCGATAGCCCGAAATATATATATTGAAAAAGAAAAATTTTTTTATATCTTTTAATTTTTTAATTTTAATGTGAAATAAGTGACCCAGTATCCTTAACTCATAGTAAATCCATATTAAATAAAATATTTATTTACTCTTATCTTTATTAAAGATGTTTCACCTTGCACCAACACCACAATCTCTACTGATTAGAAACAAATACTATTAACAAGTTTTGAGTATAAGAAAGCGATCTGGCTAGGTCTGGACCTCGACAAATTTAATCTTAATGGATCTTTTCTTAATTAAAGTAATTAGTACCTGGAGCCACCGAGCGATGCACGGTAACACCTGAGCCCCCCTTCCATTCAGATTCTGGGGGATCCGGACCATCACGAAGTCAAGGAAGAAACAATGGAAGAATAACACCAAAAATCCATACATACCTGGGCACCTTTAACATCAACACACTCATCCGGCCAGGAAAAATTACCTGACCATGGAACTCGATAACACGTTCCGGAAAAAGATAGAGGCGTGGAAGGTCCAACCAGAAAGAAACATCAAGCTTTGCGTAATCCCAAGGGTCCAAACGCAACAAATAATAATAAATATAATAATATAATGAATGTTGTCATTTGTTAACCGACTTCAAAAAAGGAGGAGGTTCTCTATTCGATTGAATTTTTTTTTTTTTTTTTTTTTTTTTTGTGCCTATGTTACCTCATATCTCCGCCAATTGTCAACCGATTTTGAAAATTTTTTTTGCATTGGGTCCAGTCTAGCTTCCGATTGGTCCCATTTTTTTCGATTTTTTTTCATAGGTATTAGACCTTTTTTATTAGGTTTGTTTAGACCTAACCTCTTTGTTTATGAACCGATTTCGATGGTTCTTTTTTTATCCGAAAGGGGTGTCTTAGGGATGGTGTCATATTAATTTGGTCAAGTTCTGATGATATAATCACTATTAATAAGTCTCGAGAAAGACGAAACGTTGTACAAAAATTGAAGAAGAACTTCAATAAAAAAACTTTGTCCAATAAACTGAATTTTTAATCTACTAATCATAATGGACATTAATCAACAGAAACTATTAATAACATCACTAAAAGGAGAAAAATAAAAATTTTTAAGAAAAAATAAAAACCGACTTCAAAAAATTAAATGCAACAAATATCAAAAATACACTAAAAGGTATAAAATAATTATTATCTTATTTAGTTACAACTAAACGACGAAATATTAACACGAAATTACTTTTTGAAGTTGGTGCCAAACATATACCTTTTATGAATCGCACTCGACGGATCTTACTTAGTACGTTTGGCGGGTACGCTCGCTTATAGGTATAGTTTGTTTGGCACCGACTTTAAAAAGTAATTTCGTGTTAATATTTCGTCGTTTAGTTGTAACTAAATAAGATAATAATTATTTTATACCTTTTAGTGTATTTTTATATTTGTTGCATTTAATTTTTTGAAGTCGGTTTTTATTTTTTTCTTAAAAATTTTATATTTCTATATTCACGATAATCTACGATTTTTTTGAAATGTATACCATATTTCCCGACGGAGGAAGTATTATTTATTTTTATAAATCATAATATAAATTAATAAAAAAAAAAGGAATATAATTATTGAAAAATGTATTAAAAACCAATTAAATATACGAGTATAGTGGGCCTGGCAGGCCCGGCTCGCGATTTTGTGTTCTAGAATTAAAATAAATGCTGGTTTTTTGAATATCGGGATTTTGGTGTAAACTAATTATTATATTAAAAAATAAGCTAATTTCTGCTAGAAAGCAGGAAGCCCTCTCTCTCTCTTAAAGTTGAGTTAAAGTTTTATTTATTATTGTTTAATATATATTTTATTTCAATTTGAAATATAAGCATCATATAAGCGAATACGAATTTCCGTTCTTGATAATAATACTAATAATAATAATAAATAATTATAAGTTTGCCTGACTGAGAAGGAAGTGTGAAAAGTGTCAAAGAGTCAAGTGAAAGAAACCGCCCCCGCATGAAACTATTATAAGATTTAATTTCGAATGGTGGTTGTCAGAAAAGTTTTCTCTAATTAAATATCTTCCATCATAGTTAATTGATTGATCAATAGAATATTCATTAAGGAATTGAGTGTAAAACCAAATTATAATAATTAGAAAGGTTTCTCTCCGTTACCATATTAATGAAGATAATATTCTATTTAGTAAGTTGAAACAAGTCATGGGAGGGGGCCCCTTCTTTGTTTCAAAAGAGAGGGAGAGGAAAGAGAGGAATCTAGGTCTTGATATCGTCGTAATCTAGAAGAAGAAGAACCTTCT
Source organism: Forficula auricularia (assembly GCA_024734495.1). NCBI lineage: Eukaryota > Metazoa > Arthropoda > Insecta > Dermaptera > Forficulidae > Forficula > Forficula auricularia. The sequence goes on along the minus strand of JALMQS010000108.1, from coordinate 9,496,995 downwards.
TGGTTGTGGTATGGCTGGCACAATGTCGGCTCAATTCCCGATTGGTTTGCCATTTCCTTTGACATGCTCCTGGTCAGAAGAGAAGCTGAAGCAGCAGCCGCCTCCGGCCACCTGTCTCGTCATATATCTGTCTGTCTGTCTGTCTGTCTTTCCCTGGAACATAAACACACCAGCTGTTCTCCAGCTAATCCCTCTTACTTATCATATAGCTAATACCCGCCTCAACTCATTTACTTAACTCTTCACCCCTTACCACTACCCTTACTGACTCAACTAGCCCTACCCACCCACGCAATCCCTATTTATCTTATATATATCTACCTACTTGCTTTAACCCACTCAGTTTATGTCATTTGACTAAAAGTATTTAATATGACGGCAGGTAAGTGCGCAACAAGCTCAGAGAACAAATTGGAGAGAGATAAAACAGACTTTAAAAAAATAAAATAACAAGAAGTCAAAAATCAAATAAAATGCACTAAAAGGTATCAAAGAGCACAGAGTGCGCATGGCAAGTTCGAGCATTAGCTTGGCCGTACACCGTGTACGCTATTTACACGAACTATTTCGAGCCAATTTTGACCCCCATACAGCTCGGAATTTATTTGAGATACAGAGCTGAAATTATACACCTGTAATTATGTAATCCATATTGAGGAGAGTACCAAATTTCAAAATAGATTCTGAGATATGGACATGAGAAAAATAATTTTTAAGAAAAAAATAAAAACCGATTTCAAAAAATTAAATGCAACAAATAAAATACACTAAAAGGTATAAAATAATTATTATCTTATTTAGTTACAACTAAACGACGAAATATTAACATGAAATTACTTTTTGAAGTCGGTGCCAAATTAACTATACCTATAAGCGAGCATACCCTCCAAACGTACTAAGTAAGATCCGTCGAGTGCGATTCATAAAAGGTATATGTTTGGCACCAACTTCAAAAAGTAATTTCATGTTAATATTTCGTCGTTTAGTTGTAACTAAATAAGATAATAATTATTTTATACCTTTTAGTGTATTTTATTTGTTGCATTTAATTTTTTGAAGTCGGTTTTTATTTTTCTAAATTTTTTTATTTTTCTCTTTTTAGTGATGTTATTAATAGTGATCATATCATCAGAACTTGACCAAATTAATATGACACCATCCCTAAGACACCCCCTTTCGGATAAAAAAAGAACCATCGAAATCGGTTGATAAACAAAGAGGTTAGGTCTAAACAAACCTAATAAAAAAGGTCTAATACCTATGAAAAAATACGAAAAAAAAATGGGACCAATCGGAAGCTAGACTGGACCCATTGCAAAAAAAAATTGCAAAATCGGTTGAGAATTGGCGGAGATATGAGGTAACATAGGCACAAAAAAAAAAAAATTCAGTCGAATAGAGAACCTCCTCCTTTTTTGAAGTCGGTTAAAAATATAGGTAATTTTGGCACTCACTGACTGACAGGTCATTAAAATCTCTAGGGTAGTGTTCCGCAAACTTTTTGTGTTCAAGGTACACCTACCAAATCAAGAAATTTTAGAGGTACACGAAAGAAAAAAACAATGTTTATTTAATATTTATTTATTATTAATATCATATGAAAGATTTCAATTTGCAGATGGTAATAGAATCTATTCAAATTTACTAGAAAATCATAATATGGTGTTAGAGAGATTCGCATTTAATAGATGACACCATCTTATGATTTTCTAGTATTATTAATCTACTCTTGTTAAACGAGCAAAAATTGAATGTTTATTTATTTATATATATATTTGTATCTCCGTTCTATTTTGAAAAACGGCCATACCGATTTTGATGAAACAAAATCTATTAACAAGTTTTGAGGATGAAAAAACGATCTGGCTAAGTCTGGACCTCATCAAAATTCATCTTAATTGATTTTTTCTTAATTAAAGTAATTATTGATAGAAGATAGATAAAATCTCAATAAAAAAAATGACTCGCCGGATGTCAGATTAGAACCTGAGACGTCTTGCATCAGAGGCACACACTTTACCACTGGCCTATAGAACTATTTTAGAAATCTTTGCTTTTTACTTTTACTAAAATGAATATTTTTGAATTAGACTTTATTATAAGTGTGGAAATAATTGAATATATTATATATAGCTATGTATTTAATAAATAGAATTCATTGAATATATTGCGGCGCGGCAAATTTGAAATATGTATAATTGAATTAAGCTGAAAGAAAGACAACAATTAATTTTAAATCCAGAAACATTAAATATATTAATAATTATTCCTTTGCCCCTCCCCCCACTCTTTTAATTAAAATTAAATATTCAATTCTCTTTTCTCCGGGGAATTATCCTTGAAATTGTCTTCCTAAAAAATACTTGCTTGGTGAAAGTTATCACTTCTGTCGCGCGTCCCGAGACGCACATATTTTTTAATTTTATGTTTTTATTTCAGATCCTATACGATTATTTTTTTTATTATTATTTTCCTATTTATTTTTTTATAATGTTTATCAATATGAACGAATGTGGGCAATTTGGTGTACGAGTAAACAAATATACACATAATATGTGGACCATTAGAAAGATAGAAATGCAAAAACTGGGTGCGGGGTGGGGTGGATGTGGGAGGTGCAGAAGGTGGGGTGCAGTTGTGGGGGATCCGGGGGTGGGAGGCGCAGTTGGGGTGGGGTAAGGCGGAGTGGGGGTGCAGTGGTGGGGGCGGGGATCAGGGGTTACCGTACATTGCTCGGTACCTCCAGGTTCTATCAATATAATATGAAAAGATGTTTAATGAGAAATATGAGTCTGCTTAATTAAGCAGAGGCGATCAAAATTTGGAGCAATCGTTGGTAATGCTGCTCGCATAACTCTCACACATGTCTAGGTGCATTATCTTCACAAAACTTGACATTTTTCTGCGGCACACCAAATAATGACCACTGTACAGTAGTGTGTCGGGTTACACACTTTGCGGAACACTGCTCTAGGGTACTTCCAATCATCCCAGCATCATGAAATTTAGCCTGCTAGTAGAGTTTGGGACACAAAGAAAGGACAAATTCAAAAAAATCCAAACTTTCTATCTTACAATCCCTCAAAATGGGGAGGAGGGTCAAAAATGAAAATTCGTTGCATCAAACTCAACCAAATTTTGTATACATATTCTATGGGCCCACTGAAGGCTAGAAATTCAAAAACTAACCACCCAAAATCGAGGGGCGTGGGGTAAAAATAAAAATTCTCGGCCTTTGGACCAACGGGCTTCCTCATAGCTTACAAAAAGAAGAGAAATCTCAACCAAAACATTCTGTGAAAAAACAGAGGCCAGGTTGAAAAAAGTGGTGAAATCTAGTAGGTATGTAGCAAAAGTTAAATTCGCCAAAAATTATCAAGTTGAGAACATAGTAGATCTCTCAATTTGGCGAATTTAACTTGGCTTGCAGGCACTAGATGTCACTACTTTTTTCAACTTGGCCTGTTTTTTCACAGAATGTTTTGGTTAAGATAAAATAATTATATAATTTAGTTACAACTAAACGACGAAATATTTATATGGAATCACTTTTTGAAGTCGGTGCCAAAAATATACATTTTATTAATCGAACTCGACGTATCTTACACTTAGTACGTTTGGCGGGTAATGAAGACAACATCGCCTAAGCTTGCTTATTTAGTTTGTTTGGTACCGACTTCAAAAAGTAATTTCATGTAACAAATTCATCGTTTAATTGTAATTAAATAAGAGAAATCGTAATGATGCATATTCTCGGGATTTGTAATGTGGTGGTTTCCCGTTGCCTTACACATGGTAAAGAGAAGAAAAATGAAAAAGGAAATCAACTCCTAGTCCTCGAAAACCTAATAGCGTCGGGGTGGGAAAAAAAAACAAGAGTTGGCCAAGGGAGGCCGTATAAGAAAGAGAAAAGAGAAGCCTGACACAAGTAAGTGGAAGCAATCAATGTCAGACTTAGCTCGGATAACCCCGTGGTCGGAATCCACGTACTCATCAGAAATGAGTTCCTGAGTCAAATTAAATAAGATAATTATTTTATACCTTTTAGTGCATTTTATTTGGTTTTTTTTTTATTTGGGTTTGACTACTAGGTCAGACCAATACATTGAATAATACAAACATAGAAAATACATATAACAATAAATACATAATACAATACATAGAAAAGAAATTACATTAACAAATATAGCATATATATATATATATATATATATCAAATTACAAAAAACAAAAGAAAACAAATATAAAATATAACTCACAAAATTATTACAAAACCATTAACTAGTTATAAAAAAAAAAAAACACCATATATTTAAAAATGCAAATTACAACTATCTATAAATTCAACCAATGATCTTAATACATTTTCAGTGGGACAATCAATTAATGCTCTAAAAGTAGGAGGATCTCTAAAGTGAGGAATAATTAACCGACTTCAAAAAAGGAGGAGGTTCTCTATTCGACTGAATTTTTTTTTTTTTTTTTTTGTGCCTATGTTACCTCATATCTCCGCCAATTCTCAACCGACTTTGAAATTTTTTTTGCATTGGGTCCAGTCTAGCTTCCGATTGGTCCCATTTTTTTTTGTATTTTTTTCATAGGTATTAGACCTTTTTTATTAGGTTTGTTTAGACCTAACCTCTTTGTTTATGAACCGATTTCGATGGTTCTTTTTTTATCCGAAAGGGGGTGTCTTAGGGATGGTGTCATATTAATTTGGTCAAGTTCTGATGATATGATCACTATTAATAACATCACTAAAAAGAGAAAAATAAAAATAATTTTTAAGAAAAAAATAAAAACCGACTTCAAAAAATTAAATGCAACAAATAAAATACACTAAAAGGTATAAAATAATTATTATCTTATTTAGTTACAACTAAACGACGAAATATTAACACGAAATTACTTTTTGAAGTTGGTGCCAAACATATACCTTTTATGAATCGCACTCGATGGATATTACTTAGTACGTTGGAGGGTATGCTCGCTTATAGGTATAGTTAGTTTGGCACCGACTTCAAAAAGTAATTTCATGTTAATATTTCGTCGTTTAGTTGTAACTAAATAAGATAATAATTATTTTATACCTTTTAGTGTATTTTATTTGTTGCATTTAATTTTTTGAAGTCGGTTTTTATTTTTTTCTTAAAAATTATTTTTATTTTCTTCATCAATTCACATCTCCGAATTGTATATAATGGACAATGCAAAATTAAATGAGCGGGCGTAGCGGGAGTAAGATGGTTTTTGAGTTCATATTATTTTTTTTGTTGCATTTAATTTTTTTGAAGTCGGTTTTATTTTATTTTTTTTATTAGTTTTAATAATTTGCTAATTTTGCGATCCTCTTTGAATAGCCTCATGCGAACGTGGCCTACTTAAACCACTCTAGTTACGCCATTGTATGGTAAACTCTACCTATTTACATCTTATGTAAAAATTATTCTTTCCTACATACTTGATAGCTTCCATGCCTTAAAGAGCTCTGGAGCGAGCTTTCCATTAACGACTGGTCTCGCCTAGCTCTTACGCAGCTTTCATTCTTCTGCGCTCAATCGGTTGCCTAGATACAGGCGCACCAACTTAATAAATAAACTTATCTATTAATATCTTTGATAAATGACCTAAATTCATGTTCATATTAATAAATAAAGTTCAAAATCAGATTACATTTTGATGATTTTCATTAGTACAGTTATTTATTTATTTATATTATATAATTCAATATCTACTTTTATTAAACGAGCAAAAATTGTGTGTATATATTTATATATTTATTTATTTGTTTGTATCTTAGTTCTATTTTGAAAACGGCTCTACCGATTTTGATGAAACAAAATCTATTAATAAGTTTTTAAGATGAGAAAACGATCTGGCAAGGTCTGGACCACGACAAATTTAATCTTAATTGATCTTTTCTTAATTAAAGTAATTATTGATAGATGAAAATCTCAATAAAAAAGTTTGTTTACATTTTTTTCAATTATCGGGGGTTAAATATTAAAAATCTAGGCCATTTGAGAAAACTCAACCAAATTTTGTATACATAATCAGTGGACCCCCAGAAATCTAAAAATGCAAAAACTAACAGCCCAAGGGGGGGGGGCGTCAAAAAATGAAAATCTAGTCTCTTGTACCAAACTCAATCAAATTTTGTATACATAATCAGTGGGCCCCCAGGAGTCTGAAAATGCAAAAACTAGCCTCCCCCCTACATGAATATAAATAATTTTATTAAATATTAAATATAAGTGAGAGGCCAGGTTGTATGGTAAAGTCAAGTGGATGGCCACATCAGAACACGTCATCTTATTTATCAAGTGTCACGAGTTATTAATCATGTATAAATTTTAGTCCGATTGAAATAAAGGAAGGGGGTGTAAATTAGGAGTGTCGCGATGATTTCAAATAAGTGAAAATGTGAAAGATGTGTGGTGAACACACCGGTTGATTATATATACACCAATACCTCATTGTGCGTCGGGGTTACGTTCCCAAAAAACACGACGCAAAGTAAATTAAGATTTTCTATAGCAAACCATTTAAAGATCGAAGATAGGTTCCAGGGTTACGAAAATACTACTTTTTAAAAAGAAAATTGAACAAAGTAAACATTTAAAAAACAAAAATAATATACAATTTTATTACATACCTACATACAAAAAACAAAAAAAAAACGTATTTAATTAAAACAAAATAAACTAATAATAAAACTTGAGTAAGATACGAGGTAGGTTTCACCGCGTTTGTTAAACCTACCTCGTATCTTACTCAAGTTTTATTATTATATTAAAATGTTTCACCTATAACCAACACCGAACTCCTTAAAAGTTACAAAATAAACTATTCAATTAATTTATGAAAAAACAAAATTAAAATTAATCACTGTCTGATGAGTCCATAGTGGCTGTTGTCGCAAGTCGGCTTTCTTTCACAAAAATTGGTCCAATGTTTGCTGAACAGCTTTTTTTTCAAAGTAAAATAAATTTCCTTGTAGCAATTGATATTCGTAGCTGCCGCCTGTGACACTTTAAAACTCCTTCCGCTGTCAGGATCGTTTTTTAAAAAAATCTCCATAGTTTCGTCAATCAAACACATCACTTTGGAAATTTGTTTGGAGGTTAAATTTTGTTATTCGGAGATTTCTATTAAACGGTCACTGTCATCTTCTTCATTAGCAAATTGCAATTCCACTTGCAAAGTGGTGCCATCTTTTAGAAAAAAATATCACAATGCTCTAGATTATAGAGAAAAATCGGTTGTCTGTAAAGTCGGTTTACTGACGATAGTTGAACGTGACAACGTCATAAGAAAATACTGATGGAATGGTATTTTCTAATGACGTTGTCACGTTCAACTATCGTCAGTAAACCGACTTTACAGACAACCGATTTTTCTCCATCTATTGCGCAGCTAACTTTGTTCTTTTTCTTCTTCTTCGTCGTGAGTGCTGTATTTATCCTTTCCATCGAAAATCTCCTTCCCTCTCGTTCTATCCAATTTAAAAGCGCGCGCTCCTTCTTGCCCATTCATTTATCTCCTTGTTGCTTGCTCATGAGTTTCTCCCTCTCTCTGTCCTTTTATAAAAAAGGCCCCCCCGTTCCCTAGGTTTTTCTTAGTTTTTAAAAAAATCTATAATTATTTAGGATAGATCACTTGTTGAATGTCCATCAGAGGAAGTTGAAAATAGACAGGACATAGTAGGGTTTATATTTATATATATATATGAGTGAGCAAGCAAGCAGTCAGACTAGAGTAGAGCGCTCACGAGGGAAAGAGATGAAATACGAGTTGGGCATTGGGGCTAGGGAGGGTGCGAGTGAGAGAGAAGATAGAAAGAAACAGCTCGTTCCGCGCTCTCGCTTGCACTTCAAGCCTTAAATGGAACGCCTCAGATGAGTCATGTTTTTTCGAGTGTGCAGCCGGCTTCATCGATTTATAAGACGTTGTCACGTCAAAAAAGAAAATTAATAAAAAAATAATTAAAGACTCGAACCAAAACAAAGCAACCTCGAAAATCTAACGACCCACAGTGAAAATTAGTACTAATTAAGCAGCGGCGCAGCTTCGAAAAAACGCAAAACGAAACGACGCAAAGCGAGGTATTGGTGTATAAAGAAGATAATCATCCCATACAGCAAATCTTCCAAAATTTCAAATTTTAATTTATTTTTCTGACGCTCAGTTCAAAATAACTTGTACTTTTTTTTCTACTTAATTCTTTAAAAGCTTTTAATAATATTTTTTCTCTCTGTATTTATTTAGAGAGTGACTTTGAAATTGTTTCATTATACGTAGTTAAATGTTAAATGAGGTTAATCGAATGGTCTCTAAAGAAAAAATCTATATAAAAAAGCCCCCGCTGGCTGTCAGTGTAGCTTAATTACCTTAGCTGTGCCGGAGTAATTAGTTTAGGTTGTTGGTGTTGTTTTTTTGTCCTCTATGTGACACCAATAGTTTACATTTATATATCCATGTTACAAGTTAATATTATCATGTTTTTTGTAAATGGGAAAATAAAATGAAAATAAAACATTGATAAATACACATCTATTACCATTATATTTTCTAGAATATTTTTACAACATATTCCATTAAAAATAATGTCTTTTAGCGACAAAAAACAAAAACAAAACAAAAAATGGCGTTCCAAATGAATTATTTTATAAAATGTTATAATAAAAAATGAATCTTTATATATGAAAATATGTACCATATTTAATGAATCAAAAAAAAAAACGTTAAATAAAATCCATCAAATTTATAATTTTTATCTGTTCATCGTTGACTGGCGACCATCAACGCTGATGAATCTGAAGAATTCTTTGAGGAATTAACATTAAATCAACTGGTGTGTTAACCACACAACTTTCATATTTTCATTTATTTGAAGTCAGCGCGTCAGTACCAATTTACAACCCCTTCTTTTATTTCGTTTTTTTGATTTTCTCAAAAGCGGCTCCAACGATTTTTTTTAAAAATTTGACACTACTAATAGCTCATGACACTTGATAAATACACCAATTAAACTATGGTTGTGAAACGCAGGAGGGAGATTATACGATATTACGATTATTTTTTTTATTATTATTTTCCTATTTTTTTTTAATGTTTATCAATATGAAAGAATATGGGCTAATTGGTGTACGAGTAAACAAATATACACATAATATGTGGACCATTAGAAAGAAATGCAAAAACTGGGTGCGGGGTGGGGTGGATGTGGGAGGTGCAGAAGGTGGGATGCAGTTGTGGGGGATCCGGGGGTGGGAGGCGTAGTTGGGGTGGGGTGGGGCGGAGTGGGGGTGCAGTAATAGGGGCGAATGTGTGGTTGGGGGGGGGGGTAGGGGTTACCGTTTTTTTTTTTTTTTTTAATGCAATCGAATGCAAGAAGGGGTGCACCAGTAAAGATGTAGCCCCTATGGATCTCGAAAGACCCTTGCATTACCGAAGAGAAGGGAAAGTTGATTAAGAGAGAGGGTGTAGACGTAGGTGTCTATGCACCCTGGTTTTGAAAGGTTTGAAGATCATAGGTGCTGGGAAAGATAGAGGCTGGGAGAGAGTTCCAGTTCCTTGAAGTCATGGGGATATATGTATTCGCGAATGAAGTGGTCCGGCACTTTTCCAATTTGACCGCGAAAGAGTGTTGGGAGTCGGCAAAACGTGTGCTGCGCTCGGTGGCTCCAGGTACTTACATATTATATAGCAATATATTTTTACGAATAGATCAATATTCTACCTATTAGAATTTAAAGAGGCTTCCAATTAAAACTCCCCTCTAACTTATTCTCTCTAATTTTAAAACTAAAAACAACTTTTGACAAGCCCTCCACACTCATGTAGCCAGTAAGCCCTCTGACAGTTACATCGATATATAGGGTGACCACGAGAAACATTTACGTTTTAGAAATAAAAAAAACAAAATATTAATTTTTCAAGATACTATTTATTTAACTTAAGTTACATAGTTGTGGTTATACGCCATTTACTTTACGTAGAGAAAATGATGTCAGGAAGGTGACGTCCTTCTTCCCTGAGGCAATTTTCTATTCTGTCCAGGAAGCTCCTCCACACTCGTTCCAGTGTATCCTCAGTGATCAACGCCACCTCAGTACGTATCGCCGCTTTCAAGTCATCTAAAGTACGGGGTTTATGTCGATAAACTTGCTCTTTCAAATGTCCCCACAAATAAAAATCACACATGTTAAGGTACCGGAGATCGAGGAGGCCAGTGCACATCTCCAAATCTTGAAATCAGGTGACCTGTCAGGACCTGTGGAGGAGCTTCCTGGACAGAATAGAAAATTGCCTCAGGGAAGAATGACGTCACCTTCCTGACATCATTTTCTCTACCTAAAGTAAATGGCGTATAACCACAACTATGTAACTTAAGTTAAATAAATAATATCTTGAAAAATTAACATTATTTTTTTATTTCTAAAACGTAAATATTTCTCGTGGTCACCCTATATAAAATACCTACCCCTTTCACCTTTTGACTGAACACTGAGCATAGGCTAAATATGCATGAGTTGCCTACCTACTTGACCCACTCTATCAATATTTTCCCCTCCAATGAAAGGCCTTAGCAAAAGAGTAACAATTATTAGAAAACATAATAAACAAAATCATCGAAACGACACTTGAGAGGAAATATTTCATACATTGCTATAAGTTTAAATCATTGTGCTCTTGTTAAGTGCTTGCTGAGTGGAACCTACATAGGTATTAGGGGGAATGGCGGCCACCTAACCAAAAACAGCTCCTGATCGAATCATTGATTCTATTCTTGCCAAATTCATTGCATATATATCAAATTTAGTTAGATATTGAATACAAATATTATTTTAACCTCAACCGAATTCATATATTTAAAAAACAAGCTGACGTGTTCTGATGTGGCCATCCACTTGACTTTACCATACAACCTGGCCCCTAAAATTATTTATAATTATGTAAGGGAGGATAGAGGCGACTGTGGGTCAGTGGCTAGAGTGTTGGGTCGCTGACCGAGTCTCGGCAGATAGATATTTGCAGTCGCCTCCTCTTGGAAAGTAATGGCAACCTACCAAGAGTATAATTGCCTAGTAACCTCTCCAAATTAGCCATTCGGAACCGGCGTTAAAAATTAGGTCCCGTATATCTGTGTAAAAAACAACTAAACACACTAGCACAGGTATATGTGGAGAGGAGCCGACACCCGTTTCGGGTATGGCACTCGAAGAAGAAGAAGGGAGGTTAGTTTTTGCATTTTTCGACTTCTGGGGTCCCACTGATTATGTATACAAAATTTGGTTGAGTTTGGTACAAGGGCATTGATTTTTATTTTTTGACCCCCCCCCCTCCCCCCTTGGGCTGTTATTTTTGCATTTTTCGACTTCTGGGGTCCCACTGATTATGTATACAAAATTTGGTTGAGTTTGGTACAAGGGCATTGATTTTTATTTTTTGACCCCCCCCTCCCCCCTTGGGCTGTTACTTTTTGCATTTTTCGACTTCAGGGGTCCCACTGATTATGTATACAAAGTTTGGTTGAGTTTGGTACAAGGGCATCGATTTTTATTTTTTGACCCCCCTCCCCCTTGGGCTGTTAGTTTTTGCATTTTTCGACTTCTGGCGTCCCACTGATTATGTATACAAAATTTGGTTGAGTTTGGTACAAGGGCATCGATTTTTATTTTTTGACCCCCCCTCCCCCCTTGGGCTGTTACTTTTTGCATTTTTCGACTTCAGGGGTCCCACTGATTATGTATACAAAATTTGGTTGAGTTTGGTACAAGGGCATCGATTTTTATTTTTTGACCCCCCTCCCCCCTTGGGCTGTTAGTTTTTGCATTTTTCGACTTCAGGGGTCCCACTGATTATGTATACAAAATTTGGTTGAGTTTGGTACAAGGGCATCGATTTTTATTTTTTGACCCCCCCCCTCCCCCTTGGGCTGTTACTTTTTGCATTTTTCGACTTCAGGGGTCCCACTGATTATGTATACAAAATTTGGTTGAGTTTGGTACAAGGGCATCGATTTTTATTTTTTGACCCCCCCCTCCCCCTTGGGCTGTTACTTTTTGCATTTTTCGACTTCTGGCGTCCCACTGATTATGTATACAAAATTTGGTTGAGTTTGGTACAAGGGCATCGATTTTTATTTTTTGACCCCCCCCCTCCCCCCTTGGGCTGTTACTTTTTGCATTTTTCGACTTCAGGGGTCCCACTGATTATGTATACAAAGTTTGGTTGAGTTTGGTACAAGGGCATCGATTTTTATTTTTTGACCCCCTCCCCCTTGGGCTGTTAGTTTTTGCATTTTTCGACTTCTGGCGTCCCACTGATTATGTATACAAAATTTGGTTGAGTTTGGTACAAGGGCATCGATTTTTATTTTTTGACCCCCCCCCCCCTCCCCCCTTGGGCTGTTACTTTTTGCATTTTTCGACTTCAGGGGTCCCACTGATTATGTATACAAAATTTGGTTGAGTTTGGTACAAGGGCATCGATTTTTATTTTTTGACCCCCCTCCCCCTTGGGCTGTTAGTTTTTGCATTTTTCGACTTCAGGGGTCCCACTGATTATGTATACAAAATTTGGTTGAGTTTGGTACAAGGGCATCGATTTTTATTTTTTGACCCCCCCCTCCCCCCTTGGGCTGTTACTTTTTGCATTTTTCGACTTCAGGGGTCCCACTGATTATGTATACAAAATTTGGTTGAGTTTGGTACAAGGGCAACGATTTTTATTTTTTGACCCCCCCCTCCCCCCTTGGGCTGTTAGTTTTTGCATTTTTCGACTTCAGGGGTCCCACTGATTATGTATACAAAATTTGGTTGAGTTTGGTACAAGGGCAACGATTTTTATTTTTTGACCCCCCCCCCCCCTCCCCCCTTGGGCTGTTACTTTTTGCATTTTTCGACTTCAGGGGTCCCACTGATTATGTATACAAAATTTGGTTGAGTTTGGTACAAGGGCAACGATTTTTATTTTTTGACCCCCCCCCCTCCCCCTTGGGCTGTTAGTTTTTGCGTTTTTCGACTTCTGGCGTCCCACTGATTATGTATACAAAATTTGGTTGAGTTTGGTACAAGGGCATCGATTTTTATTTTTTGACCCCCCCCCTCCCCCCTTGGGCTGTTACTTTTTGCATTTTTCGACTTCAGGGGTCCCACTGATTATGTATACAAAATTTGGTTGAGTTTGGTACAAGGGCATCGATTTTTATTTTTTGACCCCCTCCCCCCTTGGGCTGTTAGTTTTTGCATTTTTCGACTTCTGGCGTCCCACTGATTATGTATACAAAATTTGGTTGAGTTTGGTACAAGGGCATCGATTTTTATTTTTGACCCCCCCCCTCCCCTTGGGCTGTTAGTTTTTGCATTTTCGACTTCAGGGGTCCCACTGATTATGTATACAAAATTTGGTTGAGTTTGGTACAAGGGCATCGATTTTTATTTTTTGACCCCCCTCCCCCTTGGGCTGTTACTTTTTGCATTTTTCGACTTCAGGGGTCCCACTGATTATGTATACAAAGTTTGGTTGAGTTTGGTACAAGGGCATCGATTTTTATTTTTTGACCCCCTCCCCCTTGGGCTGTTAGTTTTTGCATTTTTCGACTTCTGGCGTCCCACTGATTATGTATACAAAATTTGGTTGAGTTTGGTACAAGGGCATCGATTTTTATTTTTTGACCCCCCCCCCCCCCCTCCCCCTTGGGCTGTTACTTTTTGCATTTTTCGACTTCAGGGGTCCCACTGATTATGTATACAAAATTTGGTTGAGTTTGGTACAAGGGCATCGATTTTTATTTTTTGACCCCCCTCCCCCTTGGGCTGTTAGTTTTTGCATTTTTCGACTTCTGGCGTCCCACTGATTATGTATACAAAATTTGGTTGAGTTTGGTACAAGGGCATCGATTTTTATTTTTTGACCCCCCCCCTCCCCCCTTGGGCTGTTAGCTTTTTGCATTTTTCGACTTCAGGGGTCCCACTGATTATGTATACAAAATTTGGTTGAGTTTGGTACAAGGGCATCGATTTTTATTTTTTGACCCCCTCCCCCCTTGGGCTGTTAGTTTTTGCATTTTTCGACTTCTGGCGTCCCACTGATTATGTATACAAAATTTGGTTGAGTTTGGTACAAGGGCAACGATTTTTATTTTTTGACCCCCCCCCCCCCCTCCCCCTTGGGCTGTTAGTTTTTGCGTTTTTCGACTTCTGGCGTCCCACTGATTATGTATACAAAATTTGGTTGAGTTTGGTACAAGGGCATCGATTTTTATTTTTTGACCCCCCCTCCCCCCTTGGGCTGTTAGTTTTTGCATTTTTCGACTTCTGGGGTCCCACTGATTATGTATACAAAATTTGGTTGAGATTGCTCAAATGGCATAGATTTTAAATTTTTAACCACCCTCCTCCCCCTTAATTTCGGGTCGATATGCACCAAATTTAATCAGCTCATAATCTCAATTGACCAAAACTACCTCTGAAATTTGGTTTCGATATTCACACTGAGACCTTGTGGAGGAGTCTGAAGAAGAGAAGAGGTCAGATGATGGGGCACACACTGAGACATGGAGGACTGCTTAGGGATATCTTGGAGGGGAGGTGGGAAAGAAAAGGGAAGGGGAAGACCCAGATTAGAATATTTCAACCAAATAATTGGGGATAAGGGATGCCAGACATTTAGAGAGGTCAAACAGCTGGCGGGGGACAGAGTCGAGTGGAGACGGATTGTTGCATCAAACCAGTCTTAGGACTGTATACTCGATGATGATGATGATGATGATGATGATTCACACTAGTTTTTGAGCTAGCTCGTCCACAAAAATTTGGTAACGCACAGACTAATAGATAGACAACCAGACAACCAGACTAACAGACATTTTGACAAAAGAATTTTTATCTCGAAAAATATAATTTTTTCGTGTTCACTTATTACAGCTTTTTTGTAGAGCGAAATGCCATGGTTTCGCTCAATTTTTTTAATGGAAATAGTTTCAGCCGTTTTTTAGATATTTTGAAAAAAGAAGGAAAAAAAACCACTTTTTTCATGCACGATTACAATACTTTCATACCCTGTATGATCAGTAGAGATTGTGGTGTTGGTGCAAGGTGAAACATCTTTAATAAAGATAAGAGTAAATAAATATTTTATTTAATATGGATTTACTATGAGTTAAGGATAATGGGTCACTTATTTCACATTAAAATTAAAAAATTAAAAGATATAAAATGTTTTTTCTTTTTCAATATATATATTTCGGGCTATCGACCCATCTTTTCAGGAAATACAGAAAGTAACTGATACCCTGTATGGCTGATTATCCTATGTGTCTCCACTGTCCCCACAAGGTCCGGTGAATGTCGCAAAGTAAATGCTTTTTACCACTAACCAAGGTAGATGGAGCCACTGGGATGGCCAATCAGATGACAGGCACATTCAGTGGCTGTCATCTGATTGGCCATCCCAGTGGCTCCATTTACCATCTACCTTGGTTAGTGGTAAAAAGCATCTACTTTGCGACATACAACCGGGCCAAAGTCACTGTACTCAGTTGGTGAAAAATATAGAAAAAAAACACTAGGCGGCGCAAAGGTTGCTGGCCAAAGATACTTTATTAGAGTATTATCTAAAAAAAAATTAAACAAAATATTTAGCGTAATAACAACGCAGAGATTTCCTTATTACAGGGTAATTTCAAAACCCACCCTTTGCTTTTCTTATCTCTAAATGAAAAGAAGAGTCAACAAACCCCTCTCTCTCCACCTCCAAAAAAAGAGACAAAAAATAACTAATAAAAAGTTTTAAATTTCTAAGACATGCAGCTTTTCGTTTACCTATCCGACTTTAAAGAGAAATTTCAAATTTAATAATAGTATACCTATCTAATAATGAATGATTGGTTCATTCTATAGAAATTTTGTTTTATATTTGTTGTATATTGGGTTTGCAATTTCGTTTTAATTTACGAAGTTTGCCAATACGGGCTCCAACCCCTCTTATAATATTTGATATAACTTTGTTCTAGGGGTTTTAGTTCGCTCAGGTTATTTTGCCGGGAATTTATCCCAGCACTCTCGGGCCTTAAACAGATGCTGCAAACCAATACATTCAGAAATGCATTCTGACTTGAAGACAGTTAAACCTAAAGATAAGTCATGAATCTACATTGAAAAAACAATTTCTTTATAATTAATATATTGCTAGAGTTGAGCAGTTTTAATGAGCTCTTATTTATTCCAAAGATATTTTATTAATAATCAAGATATATCGTAATCATTCCAAATATGAGCAAATTTTTAGGTATTTAATCCAAATATATTATATACTTGAGTGATCTATTTTATTCTATTAGATATCTCTTTATCTATAAAATAAAAATGAATTTCTGTTTCTTTGTAGGCGCAGATCTCTCAAATGCCTGGACCGATTTGGCTATTTTTTTTTTTTAATGTTCGTAATACAGGGTGCTTCAAAAAAATGTATACACACTTTGAACTTCCATAGAAAATTTATTTACCGTTCTACAAAGTTAAATTTCAGGAAAATAGAAAGCTGAAAGTCCAATGTAAATGAAACATAAATAACAAATGTTAATACTGTTCAAATTGGTGACCTGCAGCATCAATACAATTCTGAGTACGAGTCACCACTGATTCTGTACATCGTATCAAAACGTCCAATGAGATTTCTCTACACACTGCTTGAATCTCATTCCAAAGAATGTCTAGGTTACGTGGTTTACGTTTGTACACCTCATCTTTTACTGTGCCCCACAAGAAGAAATCCAGTGGTGTAAGGTCTGGAGAGCGTGCTGGAAACTCGATTGGCCCCCTGCGTCCTATCCACTGGCCCGACAAATTTTGATCCAGGTAAGCTCGTACGTCCCTGTGATAGTGCGGCGGGGCACCATCTTGTTGAAAATAAAAATCATCATTACCGTATAATGCACGAATGGCAGGAAATATGGAATCAGCAAGCATTGTTAGGTAATTAATAAAATTTGTCGGGCCAGTGGATAGGACGCAGGGGGCCAATCGAGTTTCCAGCACGCTCTCCAGACCTTACACCACTGGATTTCTTCTTGTGGGGCACAGTAAAAGATGAGGTGTACAAACGTAAACCACGTAACCTAGACATTCTTTGGAATGAGATTCAAGCAGTGTGTAGAGAAATCTCATTGGACGTTTTGATGCGATGTACAGAATCAGTGGTGACTCGTACTCAGAATTGTATTGATGCTGCAGGTCACCAATTTGAACAGTATTAACATTTGTTATTTATGTTTCATTTACATTGGACTTTCAGCTTTCTATTTTCCTGAAATTTAACTTTGTAGAACGGTAAATAAATTTTCTATGGAAGTTCAAAGTGTGTATACATTTTTTTGAAGCACCCTGTAGTCCATAATTCAGGTTAATACGTGAAAAAAAATTGAAAAAGTTGCCCGGAAAATTGGAAAATTCAGATAAAACTAAAAAAAAATCAGGTTAGCCAACATAGCTTGCCAGACAATAAAAGAACTAAACTAGCAAAAAAAAGTCTTGGTGGCCCTGTTTGTAGATTTTTGAGTGTCATTCATTCTCAATAGTTCTAACCACATTATCGTTGAAGAAGAAATTAATAATGCAACAAAGATTTAATAAAACTATCTATTTTTTTAAAGTACATTTAAAAACAAAAATTAAAAAAATAAACTACAACGGATCGTTGCTAAACTTTATCCAAATTCATTTGAAATATTAATATGTTTATTTCTTTATTATTAATCAGATGTCACTTGCAATTTGCAGTTCATGTTGACATTAATTCAAAAATAAAGATCGATTCTCATTTAACAGTCGAGGAATAACCATTCTACATTCGATTTTTGACGTTTCGGTTTTTATTGCTAGCCATTGCTGAAGACATGGAGGAATCGACTTAAATAAAAAATAACGATCGATTCTTATCTAATACTAGAGGAATAACCTTATTGCATTCCATTTTTGATGTTTTGACTATTAATAGCAAACTCTACTGAAAACGTGGAAGAATCGACTTAAAATCAAAAAGACTAAATTCTTTTATGATAAACAACTCAAGCTTGAGAATAAGAGAATTTTTTATAAATAGATTGTGTATACTTTTGTGTCTAGCAAAATGAATAATAATTGTAATTTTCAAGTCTTCTTATCTATAATAATATCTACATATAATATAACTTTTATTTTCCCCTTAATGATAACAAGTGGATTTTTAATACATTTTAAATATTTGTTTCATCTTATTTGTTATGAGTGTATATTACAGTTAAATAGAATCTTAAATTATATCTATTTAAGACTTTATAATAAAACAATTATATTGATTCTCTGTAACTAATAAAACATCAATAAAAGCAGCCAGGTGGGGGTCCAGAGGGCGAAGCCCCTGGCTAGAAAAGGCCCGCCTTTGGCGGGCCTTGAAGCTAGTGTTAAATATATATCTAATTTACTTCTAGTGTAACCACTTATTATATCTAAACGAATGTTTTTTATCATAAACGACATAGATTTTCTGCAAATAGTGATATCTTAATAATTAAGATATTTTTTAAAAAAATTAACAAAAATTTTGTTTACATTATTAATTGTTTTTTTCTTATTTTAATTTTAAAACCCACAATAAGAAATATTAATATAATTGATCAGAATTTAATATATTTACGTTATTTAAACCATAAAAAAGCATAAAACTCTAGATTGTGTTTATTTTAAAAATTTTAACTAGTAAAAATAAGCTGTTATGTTCTGATGTGGCAATCCACTTGACTTTACCATACAACCTGGCCCCTCACTTATATTTAATATTTAATAAAATTATTTATAATCATGTAGGGGAGGGGGGTTAGTTTTTGCATTTTTAGACTCCTGGGGCTCACTGATTATGTATACAAAATTTGGTTGAGTTTGATACAAGAGCCTAGATTTTCATTTTTTGAACATACCCCCCCCCCCCCCATTTCAGGCGGTTAGTTTTTCCATTTTTAGACTTCTGTGGGGTCGCACTGATTATGTATACAAAATTAGGTTTAGTTTGCTCAAATGGCCTAGATTTTTAATTTTTAACCCCCCTCCACCCCCTTAATTTTCGGTCAATATGCACCAAAATGTAATCAGCTCTTAATCTCAATGAACCAAAACTACCTGTGAAATTTGGTTTTGATATTCACACTAGTTTTTGATGTAGCTCGTCCACAAAAATTTGTTAATACACAGACTAATTGACACCCAACCAGACAGACATTTTGACAAAACAATTATTATCTCGAAAAATATAATTTTTTTGATGTTCACTTATTAGGGCTTTATTGTGAGAGTGAAATGCCATGGTTTCGCTCAATTTTTTTAATCAAAATAGTTTTAGGCGTTTTTGAGATATTTCGAAAAAAGAAGAAAAAAAACACTTTTTTTATGCACAATTACAATACTTGACCATACCTTGTATGGTAAAGTAAAAATTAAAAACTATCTTGATTTTTGCAAATTTTCATAAGTTTATAGTTCGTAGCACAATCGGAAGATGTTAACCGAATTTAATTTTTTCTCTGCCGTTTTTCTTCTTATTACAATAGGTAACTTTTCCGCACTAAAGTGTTTTCGAAAAAAAGAATCAGTTTTTTCGACCACCCTATTGACTAGAGAAGAAGGAAGAAGCAGCCACCTGCTGTCAGGAGAGCATATTCATGGGAACCCCCGCAAATTATGCAACCTGAAATGCTAGACATCCGAATTGTAAGTCCAAATAAAGGGGAAAACAGGCTGGCTTCCACTCAATAATTCCACTAATATTTTCTTTCTTATTATATTAAACGAGCTTCGAGGCCGTGCCGAAGGGCTGGTAGCCCTGACGGGCAGCGTCTCGGGCCTCAGATATGATATTTGACATCCCTACTATTATATTTTGGGTTTAAAAAATATAGATTTTTTTATTAGTTGAATAAAAGATTTCACTGTCGATGGTAACAGAATTGTTTTTTATTTTAGGTTAAAAATAAAATAAAATGAGAAAGTCTTAAAAGTAAAATTTACTATTGATATTTGCTTCCATGTTGAATTATTTGTGGTGTTTTTGACAATGGATTGACGATCAAATCTCCCAAGAGGAAACATGAAGAAAAAGACATTATATATTTTTCAAAATTTTCTATGTATAAATCTTAATTTGTAACTAATTTGAAATATTTGTGATAGACTGATGATGAAGGCAATGCCTTCAGAAACTATAGTCTCTAGAAATAATTAAAAAAATTATTTTATTTAAAAAACCGAAGACTCTCTCATTTTATTTTATTTTTAACCTAAAATATAGATTTTTTTATTTAATTATTCTAACTCGATCACTAATATTATTATTAGAGAAATATTATACACTGAAAAAACAATTTCTTTATAATTAATATATTGCTAGAGTTGAGCATTTTTAATGAGCTCTTATTTATTCCAAAGATATTTTATTAATAATCAAGATATATCGAAATCATTCCAAATAAGACCAAATTAATTAGGTATTTAATCCAAATATATTATATACTTGAGTGATCTATTTTATTCTATTAGATTTCTCTTAATATTAAATGAATGTCTTGTTTATACTTCTAGTGAAACCTCTTATTATGTCTAAAGGAATGTTTTTTTTATCATAAAACGACTTAGATTTTTTGCAAATAGTGATATCTTAATAATTAAGATATTTAGAAACAAAATCAACAAATTTTTTTTTAAATTATCAATTGTTTTTTTTTTAATTTTAAAACCAACTATAAGATTAAAAGTAATATTAATATATATTAAAATTAGTTTAGATTACCTTATATGAGACGATATGGAGAATTGTATTGTTTATTGATTTTATGTTTACAAACACGTGAAAATCTTTTCCTTTGTTCGTTATTATTTATTTTCGTTTTTCTTTGATTTTGACTATTAAATTTAACTATTCCACTCTTTTACTCAAATAACAATATTTTCATAATTTACTTATTGGTGCTTGGTTCGAATAGCGGCATCTTAGTTATTAATATACATATCTAGAGTTGCTCCAAAAATATGAGAATACTTAAAATACGTATATCATTTATTTACATCGATTTCGCCATAATTAACTTCACCATCTATTCATATCAAATATAATTTCTTAACTATAAATATATCGTTTTTTGAGTGTATGAAAGACTGCGTTATTAGTAGATAATAATTTATCTTTAGAAAAAGTTAAAATATAGGTACTTATATAGTTCAGGAAAATTATGATTTTAACATGAATTATCTCCCAGTAAAGCTTTATTGCTAGAATACTTTTATTGACGCCTCAATATTACTACCCTTTTTCTTCAAAATCTGAATTATGGAATTAGCAAATTTCGTATTTTTTTCAGTTTTTCTTAAATAACTCTAAAATGGCTAATCGAATCAAAAGAATATCTAATTAACAAATTAAAGCTCTTTGAATACTACGTACAATGATAACAATTTAATCCATTTTGGTAAAGTAGAGCCGGAACTAATGCCTGACAAAAATACCACTTTTTCCAATTTTTGTGTGAGAGTGTATATATAATACATATTAATGAGGTCATGGAGAATACCATTACTAGGGTATATATGGTACAATACATGGTATTGGTACTCAAATGTTGAGCAATATGCGTTAAGAGCCAGTTTTTAGCCAAATAGTACCAATTTTAGAAAAAATTGGAAAAACTTTGTATTTTTGACAAGCGCTAATATCGGTTTTACGGAACTGAAATGGACCTCCTTAGGGCAAAAATATTAAATTATTATTTAATTAATAATTAAATATTTGATCATTATTATTTAATAATTACCCTAGTAGCACAATGTTTCAAACTATATAGTAACTATATAGTATGAAACATTGTGCTACTAGGGTAAGCAAGAATGATTGTTAAAAATAATTATTAGGATTTTTTTGAGTCTAATTGATTTAATATTTTTTTATTTGATGTCATATAAAAAAATAGATCCTATGGAAGTTATTTAGATTTTTTTCTAGATTAAGAATATGTACCGGGTGATTCAATAAGGGTGACGAGGTACCGTATCTCCGGAACTAATAATCGTAGAAGTTTGGGAAAAAAATCCTTCAGAGGAAATCGACCAAGAAAAATTGCTGGAAATATTTTTTAAGTTCATACGTCCACCGCTAGGTGGCTAAATAGCTTCGATCGTATAAAAAATGCAATTTTCTCAAAAATTTTCCAATATAAGTTTAGAAATGAATACTCTCACGTTAATGCCACCATAATAGTCCATCTTTTTGATAAATGACTTTTTATTGTAGGGCGTAAAATAAAGTCGGGAGGGGATGCTAAACTTTTATGGACTGTAGTGTCTATAACTTAAGTTAGACTTAACGGAATTTTGTTAACAAGGTCTGGTTCAAGAAAGGAAGGTTTGGTGAATAAATTAAAAAACCATCCATGCCATTCTAGTTCTTGCGGCCCTCGCTAAGGGGCGTGTTTTATAAAGTTAACCGTTTTATTAATTTTGCTCCGAAATCTTAAATGGAACCGTATAATTATTTTATTTGATTCAGAAAGTAGATCAAATTTGCAACAAAAATATGTTCAAACCGCATGTCGATATCTTCATTTGTTTAACAGTTATTGCTTAAAGAATATTTTATTAACTAATTTATTAAAGAAACAAAATAGGTAATTGAGTTTTCAATTTTTTTAAGTTTCGTGGTCAAGCATGCCATAGACAAATACAAATTTTTTATTTGTCTATGGCATGCTTGACTACGAAACTTAAAAAAATTGAAAACTCAATTACCTATTTTGTTTCTTTAATAAATTTGTTAATAAAATATTCTTTAAGCAATAATTATTAAACAAATGAAGATATCGACATGCAATTTGAGCATATTTTGTTGCAAATTTGATCTACTTCTGAATCAAATAAAATAATTATACGGTTCCATTTAAGATTTCGGAGAAACATTAATAAAACAGTTAATTTGCCCAGAAAACTCAAACTGGCATGGCTGGTTTTTTAATTTATTCACCAAATCTTCCAACTTGAACCAGCTTGTTAACAAAATTCCGTTAAGTCAAACTTAAGTTATAGGCACTACGAGTCCATAAAAGTTTAGCATCCCCCTCCCGCCCTTATTTACGCCTCACAATAAAAAGTCATTTATCAAAAAGATGGACTATAATAGTCAATTATGGTGGCATTAACGTGAGAATATTCATTTCTAAACATATTGGAAAATTTTCGAGAAATTGCATTTTTATACGATTGATGCTATTTAGCCACCTAGCGGTGGACGTATGAACTTAAAAAATATTTCCAGCAATTTTTCTTGGTCGATTTCCTCTGAAGGATTTTTTTCCCAAACTTCTACTATTATTAGTTCCTGAGATACGGTACCTCGTCACCCTTATTGAATCACCCTGTACAGAAACATATAGGTTTCTATTTAAAAACAGAATTGACCTCGAAATGCCATTGAAAGTTTGTTCTAGGTCGACAAACAATAGCGTATTTTAGTCTCCCCCTTGATATAAATAAACCTTTATTTGAAACTTTTTTCATATAATGCACTTTTTTTGAGTTATAAAGTTCAACAAGGGAGTCATCTTGGTCCTTTATTATTTCTGTTATTTCTTAAATGACTTACCTTATATAATTGAATTTTGTAATGTTTTGCTATTTGCAGATGACATAAAATCATATCTGGAAATTTCATGCATGCAAGACTGCTTAAAGATGCAATCTGATTTGTATAAATTAATGAACTGGTGTAACGCGAACCTGCTTTTCCTCAACTTTGAGAAGTGTCTCACCATTAGTTTTTCAAAATCAACTAACCACATAGTTTTTAATTATTTACTCAAAACTAACACTAGATGTGGAAGAGTCGACTCTATTAAGGATCTGGGAGTTATTTTCGATTCTAAACTGACATTTAATGAACATTTAGATTACGTTATAGATAGGTAGAGCAAATCTAACTTGGGGATTCATTTTTCGTAACACGAATCAATTAAATACTTGTACATAACTTTGATTAAATCTGTATTAATGTACGCATCAACAACTTGGAGGCCTGTCGGAAAGATTAACATGGACAGACTAGAGAGAATTCAGCACAAAGTTATGAAACAATTGGCATTCCTTTCCGGCAATCCTATGTCAAGGTTTGACCATGATTATGCTTCTACTGCTGAAACTTTTCGACTGTCTTCTGTTTCTTCTTCTATGATTGTTTTTGTATAAGATTAAGTCCAATCAGTCCAATGTTCAGAACTTCAAAACCTGTTTCCTATACACAGTTCAAATTATATATTAAGAAACAGATTACCATTTTATCCAGAGATGCCTTGCAGCAGGCACTTCTGAAGCAAATCCTGTATTCAGACTATATCAATGTTACAATAATTCGTCACAACGACTGGATAATCCTCTGGATTTCTCATTAAGTATTAACAGAGCTGCAATTTTGCTCAAAAAGCTAACATTAATCTATGAGTAAACATTAAGTTCAGGTGGGGTCACTGGGCCAGCTTCTTTTGTTTTCCCAAGGATAGTACTCCATATTTTTGGCTATAACTAAGCTTCCTCACAATTTATAGATCTCGTGACTATATTAATTGAAAGATGAAATTTTCTTCAAATATTCATGATACTTTCAACTTTTGATTATTCATAATTTTGGAATTATCTTAAGTTGAATGTAAAGTTTTGCAGTTGGCCCAGTTAAACGCGTTGTGGGGTAATTGGACCAGTCCAGCCTATTTGGTGTTTTTTAATTTTTAACATCTTTTGAGCAGTTGGACATGTTCCCCTATCCCTCAAGGCCCTGGCCGTAGGTAGAATTAGTCTCATTTGTATATGGATTAAAAATAATCAAAGATGTAAGCAATTCGGGGTAATTAGGCCCTGACTAGGCTGGCCCAGTTGCACCAAGACCTCTATTTTTTTTTATTCTATTGAATTTTTTAAGGTAGATAAGTTTAAACGCCAAGTATAATTTTTAAAATCGATTTTTATTACAGAAAATACAAAAAAGTATCATAAATCAAACAACTAAACAAAATAATTTCATTTTACCCATTGAAATAAAGTTAAATAAGTTCCCTATGCTTTAAGAAAGCCTTAATTATGTACTTACTCAAGTCTCAATATTTTCAAAGAACTGGGTAAGGCAACTAGGTAAGAAGTAAGCACATAACTAGGTAAATAAGTAAATAAGTAACTTAACTAAGTACTTAAGTATAAAATAAACTTAAAGAAATTTCTCTAATTCAGGATCACTGAACATTTCCCACCAATATGAAAAAGTGAATTGCGCTAAAAAAATACGGTAAAATTAAAAAGCTCTGGGGTTACAGGACCCCTGGCCCATTCGCCCCACACCCGCCCCCAGTTACCCCACCTGACCTTATATTGTATATTGTTATTATGACGTATTATTAGTATTGTTAGATTTTATGAGTTATTTTAATTTGATATTTTGTTTTTGTTATTGTTATTACCTTATTTTATAAGCTATTATAATATATGTATTATTAGGCATTAGCCGTTGAAATAAATTAAATAAAAAAAAAAAAGACTGTCTTAAAATAAAAAAACTCACACGATATACAAGAATTGTTCATACTATATATATTGATCTAGATTAATTTGTAACAATGCTAAGAGAAATTTCTCTAAAAAAATTTCCCTCTTGAGTAGAATCGAACCTACGAACTCTTGAACTAAGGTCATCTGCTCTAACCACTAGACCAATGTATAACATTAATATTTATACCATGATTTCTATTATTAAAACTATACATTTTTGATTTAGGCTTTGTGTCGAGATAATATTGTATTCATTTGAACTCGAATGAAAATGAAAAAACACCAATTGATTTTAAATTAAAAAACATTGAATATATATTAATTAACGAGGCAAATTGGAAATATAATTGTCAGTTCGGATTTTAAACTGACAGCTCCAATTGATTTTCATTAACCAGGCAAATTTGAAATATAATTTTAATTTGCACTCGAATTTTGAAATGAAAGACTCTAAAAGACTTTAAATTAAGAAACATTAAATATATCGATAATTATTCCTCACCCCCCCCCCCCCGCCCCGCCACTCAAAAATTTAATATTCAATTCGCTTTTCTTTGCGCTCAGAAGAAATTATTCACATCATATTTTAGATCAAGAGCCCACGACTGCCAGACCTTCGTTATTTTATAAAAGCTGAAAGTTTTTCTGTGCGTGTCCCCTATACAGGTAAGAACGACCAGCGACTATAGAGTTTGGGTTGTGGTTACTTTGGCAGGTAACAGGTAATAAAGGTGTATAAAATAGTACTTTAAATTCGTTAAAGTATAAAGCTCAATTTTTTTATATTTTCTTCGGGATAACTTTAGAAATCTCGTCATCCATTGCCGGACACTTATGACAGTTGCTACCCCCTGCCAGACACCCCTAAACTTTAATAAATTATAATTATACTTTCGTTATAATATAAAAGATAAATTTTACATATGTTACTTGGCGACCTATAAAAAAATGTTACCTCAATAGGCGGACAGTTTTAATGTTTTTTACATAGATTTTTGAAATTTCGGTTATTATTGATAACCATTGGTGAAGACATGGAGGAATCGACTTAAAATCAAAAATAACCATCGATTCTTATCTAATACTAGAGGAATAACCTTATTGCATTCCATTTTTGTTGTTTTGACTATTAATGACAACTTCTACTGAAAACGTGGAAGAATCGACTTAAAATCAAAAGACTAAATTCTTTTATGGCAAACCACTCAAGCTTGAGTTTCTTAAAGTTTAGGGGTGTCTGGCAGGGGGTAGCAACTGTCATAAGTGTCCGGCAATGGATGACGAGATTTCTAAAGTTATCCCGAAGAAAATATGAAAAAATTGAGCTTTATACTTTAACGAATTTAAAGTACTATTTTATACACCTTTATTACCTGTTACCTGCCAAAGTGACCACAACCCAAACTCTATAGTCGCTGGTCGTTCTTGCCTGTATAGGGGACATGCACAGAGGAACTTTCAGCTTTTATAAAATAACGAGGGTCTGGCCGTCGTGGGCTCTTGGGCTATTGATTTATATTTTATATATTATTTGTTTATTTTTTAATAATTTGCACTATTTTTTAATTAACTTTTAAGAGACGATGTATTTTCGGTAGTTTACGGGTATACATTTGGAGTGTGGTTTTTTAAGAGGAATACAATTTTTTGACCGAGACGCTGCCCGCCAGGGCACCAGCCCGGAGGCCGAGCTTCGAGGGCGTGCCTTCGGCACGCCCTCGAAGCTCGTTTAATAATATAAGATTAATGAGAAATATGAATAAAACACCTTATTGATATACCAAATCAATATATTATTATGAAAATATATATTTTTTGTTACTTTTTTCATGTTGTTGAGAAAGTCGTGACTGGATTATGATATTAATACATGATAAAAGAAAAAGAAAAATCTCTTTTGGGATTTGGAAAAACATATTTCCGTAGAAATCTTTGACAAATAAACAAAAAAAGAGAGAGAGAGAGAGAGAGAAAGAGAAAAAAAGATACAAAGCTATCTGCTGAGATATAGAGTAGAGGATTCCCTTCTTAAAAGAGATGCGAGAGGGACAAAAAGAAGGAAAAGAGACGGAGGCCGGTCGTTTTGGAGAGGATTCTTCAATCAATTATGCTAATGTGTGGGGCCATATTGTTATGCCAGGCAGATGTATTATACAGGGGGTACACAAAAATATGACTAATTCCATTCGAGGGGGATTCAGCCCCGCTTAGTATATCTTCACAGGGAGGCGAGTATTAATACCTATCAGTTACTTCATCTTCATCAACTGTTTTAGAATACTGCGAATTTCAAATTTAAACTTTAGATCAGGCCTGGCCAAACAAAATCGCACCAGGGGCCGCATTGAGGAGCTAAAAATTTCCAAGTGTAGCACATAAATCCGTTAAAATAATTATAATTTTTTATTTTCTTTCACATTTATATTCTATAGAATATATAAATGTGAAGTATTGGGATCGCCTGCCTGCGTCCTGACTCTTTAAGAGCTTGTATCTCAGAGCAGAAAAAATTAATTTCATTTTGTAACGCCTAGGTGGAAAGAATCGATGCCCTTAATAGTTGGAAACCGGATTTAGCACATAAAACCGGATATCGTGGTCCCAACACATTGTTTAGTGAGTATCTACCGTATGTAATTATGTATGTAGCTCCCCTGCCTTTCGCAATTATATGTCTCAGAACTACGAAATTCAAAGAGGGAGTACATCAAGCTTTTGGTTGAAATCGGAACACCTGAAGTGAACATTTTCATGAAAGATTTTTTTTTCTCTTAATAACGTCATTAACAATTTTCTTTAAAATTGGTGTACTTATCAAGTGCCATGCGTTATTAGTCGTGTTTAAATTTTAATCCGATTGAAATAAAGGAAGGGGGTGTAAATTAGGAGGGTTGCGAGGATTTCAAATAAATCAAAATGTGAATATTGTGTGGTGAACACACCAGTTGATTATAACAAGGAATTGGACAAAAATTAAATAAAAACACAGTGTTTTTATTAATTGGGCCAGACGTTTAGTAAATTTATTTTGGCTTTCTCAGTGGCACATTTAATTTAATTGAAAAGTTTTTGTTTTGCCGAGAGTAGCAGAGTTGTTGATTCACAAAGAGAAACAAAGAGGTTGTCCTCTGCTTGATGCAAATAAACATACACACATATTGGATTGGCAACTAAGTAATTGCGGATTTTGTTTAGAAAATCAAAGACAATTCTTTCATGGAACTAAATAACTTTATTCTATAAATTATTGCCCATTTTGATCAATGACCTTTTGCCATCTTTCAGGCAGCATCATAATCCCACGTTCATAAAACTTCTGGTTTTTTTAACAAAAAACTGAATCAGGTACAATTTGACATCATCATCATTATTGAAATTTTTACCATTCAAGGAGTTTTGTAAAGATCGAAATAAAAAGTAATCAGATGGTGCAAGGTCAGGACTATATGGTGGATGTGGCAAAACATCCCAACCAAGCTCAATAATTTTTGCCGAGTGACCAAAGATGTGTGTGGCCTTGCATTGTCATGATGGAATACAACACCTTTTCGATTTGTCAATTCGGCCCGCTTTTCTTCAACTGCATTGTTTAATTTCGTTAGTTGTTCAATGTAGACAACAGAATTGATCGTTCGGTTGGGTGCTAAGAGTTCAAAGTAGACAATTCCTTTGTAATCCCACCAAACTGATAACAACACCTTCTTTTGATGAATACCAGCTTTTGATGTTGTTTGAGCTGGTTCGCCTGGCCTGCTCCACGATCTTTTCCGCTTGATATTGTTGTAAACAATCCATTTTTCATCGCCAGTTGTCAGTCGTTTTAAAAATGGATCATTTTCATTACGTTTCTTTAGCAAATCGCAGATGTTAATGCGTTGCGTTAAATGCGTTTCTTTCAGTTCGTGAGGAACCCATGTATCGAGTTTTTGAACATAGCCAAGTTGTTTCAAGTGATTTTCAATGCATGTATGTGATACATGAAGCTTCTCTGCAATCTCACGTGTTGTACTGTGACGATCCGAATCGATTATTGCTTTGATTAGGTCGTCATCAACTTCAACTGGACGACCAGAGCGTTTTTCATCTTTGAGTGAAAAATCACCAGAACGAAATTTGGCAAACCAATTTTGACACTGCCGTTCTTTTAAGGCTTCGTCGCCATAAACAGCACATAACTTTTTGTGAGCTTGCGATGCGTTTTTCCCTTTGCGGAAATAAAAAAGCAAAATATGACGAAAATGTTCCTTTTGATTTTCCATTTTTCAACGAACGCCAAACGAAAACTACGCAACCGATCAAAAAACTTTTTTTACTGATTGACAGCTGAATTGCCAACTATCAAATAACAAAATGTGTTTTACATTTGAACTACGACAGCAAACCTAAAAATTCAATTGAATCCATCTATGAGTGAAATCCGCAATTACTTAGTTGCCAACCTTATATATATGGAGATGATATATCTGTATATATATATATTATTTATTTGTTTGTGACTATAGTTTCGAAGACTTGGTCTCATCATCGTCTTTCTTCAATTATAAATGTTTTTCATGGAGTCAATATCCATATGATATTGACTCCATGAAAAACATTTATAATTGAAGAAAGACTGATGATGAAGACCAAGTCTTCGAAACTATAGTCTAAAACAAATAAATAATATATATATATATATATACAGATATATCATCTCGATATATATATGTGTGTATGTTTATTTGCATCAAGCAGAGGACAACCTCTTTGTTTCTCTTTGTGGTACATTTAATCACTCTTTGTCAAAAAATAATTTCTCTATACGACAAAACATCATTATTATTATATTTTTTTAATGCATTTCTGTTTCCAATTAATCAACAATCTTGAACTTTTTTTTAACAATGAAAAAAATGGTTTTTTGAGGAATTTAATTTTTAAAGAAATGTCTAACATTGTTGATTAATTGGAGCAAGAAATGTTTTTAAAAAAATAAATAATGATATATATTCAAACTTCATTATACACAGATTTAAGAGATTATACTTAATTACTATAAAATTCTTGAGTTTAAAAAATAATAATCCACAGTAGATAGTAATATTGTATTAAAAAATAGAAGTTTTCATTTAAAAAACGTGAAATACCCTTGAAAGCTTGTTCTAGATGGGCAAATAATAGCGTAGTTTAGTTTCCTTCTTCATCTGATGCAATGTTTCTGAGTTATTCTACTGTCTCAAGATAAAATAAAAAGACTCGCCGGATATATTTATGATATCAAATACAGTTAATGAGTATTAAATGATTCTCTATAAAATTTGAAAGATAAATAAATAAATAAATATGGTCTTTACTGGTAACGATGCAAATTGAAATGGATATCATATACCTACATAGTAGCTATTGCCCACTTTAACTGGCTAAGCTAAATTCCTATTAAATAAATGATAGCTAACTCTAACGCATTAATTCGATTTAATATTTTCATTTCTACTTACGCAGGGCTTATCGAAATTCTGATCGCCAGAATGCCATTATTATTATTATTATTATTATCCAACTTCACCATTTGTTTGGTGAAATGCGTCTTTCCAATTGGCAAATCGTTGGAAATTAATCAGCGACTCCAATCACGTGTTGTCCTCATTAGTGCTTGTCTTGACTTAATTATTATCCAATAATTAACAAGAAGCTAATGCCCCTGATGGGAACACTAGCTAGATAGGTAGGTACCTATATCGTAGATCCAATTGAGCTTAACGTATTCATTAAGTTGCATGTGTGTGATCCACCCCTGTGCCTGCCTGGGGTAAACACATTAGAGAAACGGCCAACCCAGATCTTATCTGTCAACGATCCAATTTAAATTTTCTTATCACCACTAAAACCTCTTTGCCCAATTTTTATTTAGCCGCTTTATCTTTGTTGTTAATTACACGTCACCCTTAGAAATTAATTCTCTTTTAGCAAAGAAACAAAAAAAAAAAAAAAAAAATAAACGAATCAATGAATATAAAAAATAATCTATATCTCTCTTGTTTTTTGAGTTCTAATTGATTTAATATTTTGTTTCCCTCGGAGCTCTCAGATCCACTCCAACTAACTCCCTGCTAATTGAGGCCAAAGAAATGCCCCTAAACATTCGGCGTCAACTATTAACGAACAATTATATTCTGAATAAGATGATTATGAATGATCATACAACTTTGAGCCCAATTATTAATCATAAAAGTCTTTTAGACACTAGATTTTATAACAAACCCGCAACATCATTTATAAAAAGTTACAATTTTATCCAACAGTTTAGCATTACCAAATACTCCAAATATTTTTTATTTGATTATGACTACTCAATTCAGACCTATTCACCAAATGTTTTCTATTTGCCCTTCAAAAAGGATTCTTCAAATATAAATGATATATTTTGTGAATATACAGCTAAAAACTTTCCGGATATGACTAGAATATTTTGCGATGGTTCTAAGATGGACTCAGGGACTGGTTGTGCGATTTGGTTCCCTAAAAATAAATTTAGTAAAATGATCAGACTCTCAATTAATACATCTATTTACAAAGCTGAAGAATATGCCATTCTACAAAGTCTTGATATAATCAAATCCCTTGGAGATAAAAATTACATCATATGTTCAGACTCTAAGTCCACTCTAAAAGCAATAGAATGTTTTAATAAAGGTAATTATACACCTTCATTAATTCCGGAGATCATTTCCAACCTCGAAATCCTATCTCGCTCAAAATTTTTAGTGAATTTCCTTTGGATACCGGGACACTGTGGAATCTCGGATAACTCCATTGTAGATCGTCTCGCCAAGGACGCAGTCTCCAACGGAATATTTCATCACCTTAATGATAATCAGTCTGATATGAGAAATCGTATCAAGAAAAGAGCTTACGCGGATTGGCAGAGCTATTGGGAGTCGTCTGCACAATCCAAAGGCAGACATCTTTTTGTATAATGCCGAAAATACCACGTAGACCCTGGTATGATTCCTGCCCTTTGTTTAGAGGTCTGATTGTGGAAATAATTCGTTTAAGGTTGGGTCACACGATCACCCCCAGTATTTACACAGGATAGGTTTGAGAGAGAACCCACTATGTGTGTGCGATTCGGGTGAGGTTGGTGATCTTAATCATTTCTTTCTTGGTTGCGCAAGAATAAAAAATAAAGTCGAAAATTTTTTTCAATCAACTGGTAAATTATTGGTGCATCCAACCAATATGCTTCTTATTCTAAAATATTTCTTTGATAACCCGAATAATTTAAAGTTGTTTTATAAATTCATTATCTCAATAAGACGAGAATGTAAAAACTTGTGATTTTTTTTCATATTTATTTCTTATTGGTTACTCTAAGAGTTCAGACTCTGATTTTGTCTATTATTTATTAGTAATTACTATAAATACATGTTTTATAATTTGTTAAAAAAGGTATCTCATAAAATTTTTATATTATTTTTTATATTATTTGTCCGCCTCCGTGGTGTAATGGTCAGAGTAACTGACTGGCAACCCGGAGGTCTCGGGTTCGATTCCCGGCTATACCCAAACATTTTTTCTGTAAGTATAGGGTCTGGTAATAAAAATTAAGTGGGAGATAAATTTAACCGAATTTATCGCGCGGAGAATTTACCACTGCTCGAAGCCCCTAAAACCTTGGTAAATTGGATATTGAATTGTATCTAAGTTTCTGAGATTGGCTCGTGATCCCGGCTTCTTTTCCTTCTGCTCTGCTCTTTTCACGATGGAGTGGCCAGCCCATACAGGCCTTTAGGGGATCCACCTTCTGGTGCATCTCCTTCTCACATCAATATCATTAAAAAAAAAAAAAAAAAATGTATGACTAATGTTCTACCATCTAGTTTGTTACATATCCTTTGATTTATTGAACTTTAAAAAAACATTGTAATACTTTCTTCATAATGTAATGTATATATATTTATGTAATTTTATGTATTTTGTTTGGCCTAATGACCTAATGTTCTCTGTAACAAGGTTATATTTTAATAAAAAAAAAAAAAAAAAAAAAAAATATTTTGTTTATTTGATGTCGTATCAATAAAATATTAAATTAATTAGATCTCAAAAAATCCTATTAATTATTCTTAACAATTATTCAATTTAATTATCAACTAATTATTATTAAATATTTAATTATTAAATCGTAAAGGCTCATCAACAATGAAAATAGTTGTTTTTAATTTTCTTAAAACTTCATTATATACACAGATTTAAGAGATCATTAAATTGTCTACTTGGAAATCAAAATTATTTTATTTATATCTAAAGCAAAGAATAAAAAGAAAAACAGATTGATTGAAATAAACTCAGAAATTGCTTTAAATTTTAGAAATCAACTGTACTAATCTATACTCTATACTTAATAAAAAAACTAGTACTACTAAACAAAAAACAATGGATTCCAGTATAGTTTTCTACGCTGATTATAATCAGCGTAAAAAAATCGGGTAATTGATTGATAATTATCAATCAATTACCCGATTTTTTTACAACAGGTCAGAGTTTTGAGATATTATCGGTCAAAATGACGAAAAATGCCATTCGGACATATTTTCGAGTCGCATTAAATATTAAATATCAATATTTGAAATCAAAATATTTTTTGACGTAATAGGAAACAGCTCCTCTTTGATTTCCAAATTACCACTTGTTGTTATCCAAATTAGAACTCGAGTTATAACTTAAAAACTAAAACTACTTGATTATAAAGTATAATAAACATAGATAAAAAAAAGGTCTTAGTTTTTTAGTTATAACTCGAGTTCTAATTGAGATAAAAACAAGTGTTAATTTGAAAATCAAAGAGGAATCTATTTTCTATTACGTCAATAAAATAGTTTGATTTCAAATATTGCTGTTTAATATTTAATCGGAATTGAAAAAGAGGTCAAAATGGCATTTTTTGACCGATAATATCTCAAAACTCTGACCTGTTGTAAAAAATCGGGAAATTGCATAATAATCAGCTTATAAAACTGGATATATTGGACGGAGTCTAGGGCTGTCCATTGGGATCCATTCATCACATTCTTCAGGTCTATTTTCATAATGTAGGAGTATTTCTTCATCCAATTCGTCAATTTCCACAATCATTGCGATATACCTGAAAAGATGAATGAAATAGGTACTATGTAAAATATTGAATTTCAACAAGTGAAATAATACTAGTAGTAGTTTTCATCGCCATAAATTTATTTGAAAGTAATAATTCAACTACCTAAGTCAAAAGAAGAAAATATTCATTTTTTTTTTTATTAAGTAGATATATATTTTTAAAAAATTTCCTAAGCGTAGCAGAATTGTTTAATTTATAAGGAATATATAAATCAAAGTATGTTGACTTTTCACTACCCTACAAATATTATAAATATATATTTTTCTCCGAAAACATTTAAATCTAGGGAATATCTATCTATATGTATTTCCGAACAAGTTTCTAGAAGAATTTATAGCACGCAGGTGTCTGAAAATTGGAATAGAGTTAGATATGTATCCAAAATTTTGTACCTCAAAGCCCGTTTTTTTAAATTTTAATTATTTTTATATATATATATACAGGGTGGTGACTTGGCCGACGCAGCATAGCGATTACAATGTTAATTTTTGAATGTGCATTTATTTGCTCCCCTAATTATTTTAGAGTTAAAGTTATTATAGGTTTTTTGTTGAGAAAAAAAATACTGAATCCGAAAATATTTTTGTTTTGAATTTTGAAATTTCAGAACCGTAATAATCAACATTATAAATAATTGTATTTTTACAAAAATCACTGAGGCCATGGAATTATTAAAACAAACAAGGCATTTTCATTTGTTGTTTCTAAGTGACGTTTGTTATATTTGAAGTTTTTAAAATCAATTCTTATTAGAATTTATTGGTTACCCCTCTTTATTATCTATATTAATGACCAATTAAATCTGCCCTCCAATCCAATACATTGTTAAGCTGACGATAGCACCCTCCACAACGCTCAATCCTTACTAGACGATCGCGCAAACATAGCCTCCTCAATAAATTCAGACTTAAGCATGCTAAAAAAATGGGGATCTCACAACTTGGTAAACTTTAATTCTGGTAAAACACAATGCTGCCTAATTTCTAGGCGCGCAGATAGGAACCTTCCGGACAATTCCTTTGATTCGAGCTCATTGGAATTTCGTAATAAAATATCATTGTTAGGTGTCACCTTAGGTTCTGACCTCTCTTGGAATGACCATATTATCTCAGTAGCAAAGGCTGCAGCATGTAAGCTTGGCTTTCTTTTCCGAACCAAACGATTTTTCACCCCCACTCAACTCCTTATATTATAGATACAAGGCTCAAATTCGCCCCTGTCTTGAATATTGCTCGCATTTGTGGAGAGGGGCCTCCAAGTATTCTCTTGAAACCCTGGACGCAATTCAGAGACGAGCTATCAGACTGATAGGCGATCCTACATTAACTGACACTCTCGACTCCCTAGCCCATCGTAGATCTGTCTCCGCCCTTTCCTTTTTTATAGATACTACCATGGCTTTTGTTCTGACGAAATAAAATCGATAATCCCACCAAGGGCTTCATTTGCGCGAAATACACGGTTTTCTAAAACTCAACACCCCTACGCGCTTAAACTGGATACTAATCGAACAAACGCATTCGCCAATTCATTTATCCCCATGACATCTAGAGACTGGAACTCTCTTCCCCGACCGTCTTTCCAGCAACTTATGACCTTCAATCTTTCAAGACCAGCATCCACAGATACCTTCGACTTCTACCCAATCACTAAATCTCCCCTTATCTTCACGTT
This sequence comes from Forficula auricularia, assembly GCA_024734495.1. Classification (NCBI taxonomy): domain Eukaryota; kingdom Metazoa; phylum Arthropoda; class Insecta; order Dermaptera; family Forficulidae; genus Forficula; species Forficula auricularia. Next base: position 9,460,581 of record JALMQS010000108.1, on the reverse strand, counting down.
ACAAGGGTCCACCACGGACTACAGAGGTTGTACCTTCTTGGTGCAACTTCTTCTTGTATCAATATCTTTATAAAAAAAAAAAAAAAACATAATGAGAAACTCGTTAAATTTGAATGGGCTGAGTTTTGTATTCGTCAATGATAAATAAAAATAGAAGATTCACGTAGATGAAGTTTAGAACGAGCTTTTAAATTTAAAAAAACTTAAACTTAAACAATCGACCACAATAAAAGTTTTGAATTTAAATTTTTTAAATAAATATCTACATTTTTAAAATAGTTTTTTTGGACTTTCACAAAATCTGATGTAATTATCTTTTAGAATTTTAATTCTGCTCAGTTTTTTGTATTCTAATTATGCTCTAAAATAATCACTAAAGGCATCACTATTAAACGTCAAATAGAAACAACAAATAAAATTGCCTTGTTTGTTTGAATAATTCCATGGCCTCAGTGATTTTTGTAAAAATACAATTATTTATAATGTTGATTATTACGGTTCTGAAATTTCAAAATTCGAAAACAAGAATATTTTCGGATTCAGTATTTTTTTCTCTACAAAAAACCTATAAGAACTTTAACTCTAAAATAATTAGGGGAGCAAATAAATGCACATTCAAAAATTAACATTGTAATCGCTATGCTGCGTCGGCCAAGTCACCACCCTGTATATATATATATATGTCATTAGAGGTTTTCGGGTTTCTCCGCGTGGGTTTGAGAGTTTTACTCGACGTTTCGGCTCTCCTTTTGGAGCCATTTTCAAGAGAGGGGTGGGTGGTCTACGTGGTCTTAACCTTGTCATCCAAGGTTCCTTTTGGAGGGTGTCTTCCGAGTGAATTTCTTCAGTCGGAAGGTTGGGTAGATTTGGATATTTAGGAAGTTTTGTGGTTGAAGGTGTATTACTTACATTAATGTAATAATGTAAGTAATACACCTTCAACCAGAAACACTTCCTAAATATCCAAATCTACCCAACCTTCCGACTGAAGAAATTCACTCGGAAGACACCCTCCAAAAGGAACCTTGGACTACAAGGTTAAGACCACGTAGACCACCCACCCCTCTCATGAAAATGGCTCCAAAAGGAGAGCCGAAACGTCGAGTAAAACTCTCAAACCCACGCGGAGAAACCCGAAAATCCTCTAATGACATAGAACCTATCCGCGGAAGCCTCACTGAACATATATATATATATATATTTGTTGGGATCAAGGAATGCATTTTCTCTAAATTTAGACACATAAAGTCAACTAATTTGCTACTCTGGACAAGCAAAAAATTTTAATTTAAAATCAATTTATTTAAAAGGAGTATGAATTTAAGAAATGTACCTATTAAAAAATATATATAATATAAGTAATATATTATAATATAATATTATAATTATATCTATTATATAGTATTACTGGGGCGTAGCCAGAACTTAGTTCTGGGAGGGGGGGGGGGGTTCTACTAGTTAGTTTTTAAACAAAATGTTTTTAAATTAAAATTTACATACCGGGTGAGTTTTTTATCTTGAGACAGTCTTATAACTCAAAAACACTGAATTATATGAAAATAAAGATTCAAATAAAATTTTATTTATATCTTAGGGGAAATTAAACTACGCTATTGTTTGTCGACCTAGAACAAGCTTTCATGGGTATTTCGAAGTCAACTTCTGTTTTTTAATTAGAAACTTATATGTTTCTGTATAAATTCTGAATCTACAAAAAAAATTGAACAACTTTTATTAGAACTATTTTTTTATACGACATCAAATAATAAAAATATTAAATCAATTAGATCTCAAAAAAAATAATCATTTTTAATAATCATTCAACTTAATTATTAAATAATAATAATAAAATATTTAATTATTAAATAAATAATTTAATAATAATTAATAATTTAATAATTTTGCGACAATGTTCTGTGACGTATTCCAGAGTGTGTCTCAAAGTCTTCTGGATGAATTCCAGTTCCAATTTCGTTATTTTGACCTTTTTAAGTTTCTTCATAGCCTTTACATTTCTTGTTTTTTTAACAAATTTACAACACGATGAAATGAAGCTTATGAGGGTGTATCCCTGTCAGGAAAACGCTCGGCATCCATTTCAATGTCAGCCCCACATAACAGTTCTTCCACATTCACCGCATAAATTAAAACCATTTCAATTCTGTCTTGAACAAAAAATGCTCCCTTTTGATAATTATAATAATACAATAATATAACTATCTACTGGATTGACACGAGAAATAAACCTTTTTAAACTCAAGACTTTTAAATAGTTCTATTAAGTAGAAAATAATCTTTTAAATGTGAGTATAACGAAGTTTTAATATCATTATAAACACTTATTTTCATTGTTGTGATTTTTCAATTTAATAAATATTTAATTAATAATTATTTATTTAATAATTAATTATTTAATCATTTTTGTTTGATAATTAAGTTGAATAATTGTTAAAAATAATTATTAGAATTTTTTTGACAACTAATTGATTTAATATTTTTTATTATTTGATGTCGTATAAAAAAATAGTTTTTATAAAAGCTGTTTAGTTTTTTTTGTAGATTCAGAATATGTTCAGAAACATATAGGTTTCTATTTAAAAAACATAAGTTGACTTCGAAATACCCATGAAAGCTTGTTCTAGGTCAACAAACAATAGGGTCGTTTAATTTCTCCCCTGATATAAATAAACTTTTATTTGAAACTTTTTTCATATAATGCACTGTTTTTGAGTTATAAGACTGTCTCAAGATAAAAAACTCACCCGGTATAGATTTTTTATTTTAGAATTATTTGATCATCCAGAGAGCAATAAATACTCCCTACCTATGTAAATATTTATAATAATGTTCTTTTTTTTTAATTTAATCATTTTTTTAAATTTTAGTTGGAAAATTTTGAAAAAACTGAAAAACTGAATACTGAATAGACTTAATATTTATTTATATTTTCAAAAAATATATAAAAAAAAACATATTTCGAAAATCTATATATTTCCATACGGGATTTCTTCGATGAGCTAGCGAGTATTAAAACTGATGGGAAAAAATTGTTCAGATACAAAATATAGTTTATTAAGTGGATATCGATGAGGCAGTCCAAAAAAGAAGAAGATAATTTACACTATCTTTTTATTCATAAAACCGATGTTTCGGAATCTATTCCCTCCTTCTTTCTTCAGTGTTTTGAAAAGTCAGTGAAGGAAATCCAATGCGACATTCCCCTCTGTCTCCTCTTCCAGTGGCTAACAATAGTATTTATTATTATAGTAGTAATACTACATTATAATTCTGCTGAGAATGAAATACAATATATTATTGTTACTGTCACTGAAAGAGGAGACAGAGAGGAATGTCGCATTGGATTTCCTTCACTGACTTTTCAAAACCCTGAAGAAGGAGGGAATAGCCTCCGAAAAGTCGGTTTTATGGATAAAAAGATAGTGTAAATTATCTTCTTTTTTGGACTTCCTCATCGATATCCACTCAATTTCACTTATCAGTCCGTCTCCAAAAATTACTCCAATCTTATAGTTTATTAAATTTCCTAAAAAAAAGCATTTTAAAATTTTTTTTGTATCTGCAATACTTTAGCTGTTATCCGGTGTTGAATAAAGAAGAATTTTCTTAAAGTGTCATAACGATGTCGATTTAAAGATCTCTCATTAGCAGGCGCATTATACAGAGGTTGTTTCTAAATTGATGCAAAATATTTTAAGGGGTGATTTTCAGTAAAAATTAAGTGGGGTCTTTGATACAATATTTTATTCAAAACCCCTTCCCTCCATGTTACAAGACTCTAAAGTTAGAGCTGCAGCCTTAGGGGGTAACAATGCTAGATTTGGCTGTAACTTGGATGGGAAGAGGTTTTGAAAAAAAATTGAATGAAAGACCCCCCTTAATATTTGCTGAAAAATCCCCCCTTAAAATATTTCGCATAAAATTATAAACACCCTGTATAATACGCCTGCTAGTGAGAGATCTTTAAATCGACATCGTTATGACACTTTAAGAAAATTCTTCTTAATTCAACATCGGATTACAGCTAAAGTATTGCAGATATAAACAAAATGTTAAAATGCTTTTTTTAGGAAATTTAATAAACTATAAGATTGGAGTAATTTTTGGAGACGGACTGATAAGTGAAATTGAGTGGATATCGATGAGGCAGTCCAAAAATCACAGCTTCAGAAAATTCATCTCTATTTACGTTGGATTACAGATTAAGTATTGGAGATAAAAAGGAAATGTTATTATGCTTTTTTTATAGGAAATTTAATAAACTATATTTTTATCTGAACAATTTTTTTATATCAGTATCAGTTGCCGAGATATAGGCAAACAACTGAAAAACTGTACCTTTTTTCCTAGATTTCGGCTCGAAGGTAACAGATTTTGACGGGGACTTTTAGTATGTTCAATAGGAAGCAGAGGCGGATTAAATGTCGACAGCGCTCTAGGCTAGGACCACATCGGGGCCATATATAACTATTTATACCGGGTGAGTTTTTTTATCTTGAGACAGTCTTATAACTCAAAAACAGTGCATTATATGAAAAAATTCAAATAAATGTTTATTTATATCAAGGGGGAAACTAAAATACGCTATTGTTTGTTTAGCAAGAACAAGCTTTCAAGGGTATTTCAAGGTCAAGTTCTGTTTTTTAAATAGAAATATATATGTTTCTGTACATATTCTGAATCTACAAAAAAACTGAACAGCTTTCATTAGAACTATTTTTTTATATGACATCAAATAAACAAAATATATTAAATCAATTAGATCTCAGAAAAAAAACCTTAATAATTATTTTGAACAATTATTCAACTTAATTTTTAAATAAAAATGATTAAATAAATATTTATTAAATCGAAAAGTCACAACAATGAAAATAAGTGTTTATAATGATCTTAAAACTTAATTATACACCGATTTAAGAGATTATTTTCTACTTAATTGAAATACTTAAAATTCTCGTGTCAATCCAGTAGATAGTTATAATGTATTATCATAATAAAAATTGATCATTTTTTTGTTGAAGACAGAATTAAAATGGTCTTAATTTATGGTGAATTTGGAAGAAGCGTTGTGGGGGTGCAATTGAAATGGATGCCAAGCATTTTCCTCACAGGGATACTCCCTCAAGAGCTTCATTGTGTTGTAAATCTATTTAAAAAAAATCAGGAAATGTAAAGGGTACGAAGAAACTTAAAAGGCCAAAATAAAGAAATTAGAACTGGAATTCATCCAGAATACTTGCGATAATACTATGGAATATCACGGAACAGTGTCGGAAAATTATAAAATTATTGATTATTATTAAATAATTGATTTAATAATTAAATATTTAATCATTATTATTTAATAATTAACTTGAATAATTGTTAAAAATAATTATTAGAGTTTTTTTCTGAGATCTAATTGATTTAATATTTTGTTTATTTGATATCGAATCAAAAAATAGTTCTTATGAAATTATCATTTCCGTCCATAATTTAATTTATAATTTGAAAGTTTATATTGGGAAAATAAGGACAAGTTTTTTATGTGTGACTTTTTTATTTATCCACCAACGTTTCGTCGACTTTGCCGACTTCTTCAGGGCTTCTACAATTATAAGAACATTCTTGATATTAATTTACAAAAGTACAGTCAGAATCCAAAAACAAACATGTATCAATAGTTTACCTACCAAATAGTCATGTCACACATTCGTCTAAATTTTCTTATTACCTTCGTTACCATTGAAGGCCATCAGAATACAATTTTCAAAAGATATTTGTCACATTCACAAAAAACACAATTTTTCTCTTTATAATAACAACCTTATCAATACAAAACAGAACAGAAATCACTTCTTATAAAAATATTCTATTCTATTTTTATAAGAAGTGATTTTCTGTTCTGTTTTGTATTGATAAGGTTGTTATTATAAAGAGAAAAATTGTGTTTTTTGTGAATGTGACAAATATCTTTTGAAAATTGTATTCTGATGGCCTTCAATGGTAACGAAGGTAATAAGAAAATTTAGACGAATGTGTGGCATGACTATTTGAAGCCCTGAAAGAAGTCGACGAAACGTTGGTGGATAAATAAAAAAGTCACACATAAAAAACTTGTCCTTATTTTCCCAATATAAACTTTCAAATTAGTTCTTATGAAAGTTGTTCAGTTTTTTTTGTTGATTGATAATATGTAAACAAATATATAGGTTTTTATTTAAAAAACAAAACTTGACCTTGAAATACCCTTGAAAGCTTGTTCTAGCTAAACAAACAATAGCGTAATTTACTTTCCCCCTCCATATAAATAAACCTTTATTTGAAACTTTTTTCATATAATACACTGTTTTTGAGTTATAAGACTGTCTCAAGATAAAAAACTCACCCGGTATATAATAATTAGCTAGGCCAGAACACGTTTATCCTCAGACGTGAATGACATATATTTCATTCACTATAATAAAAGTATCAACAGATTAATTGTCAAATGATTTGATTTAAATTATTCTTTTGCCAAGATATGTTTAATTTTTAAGAGACAAATTATGAATGCTACAAATGAATATCAATTTGAATTGAAAGAAAGAGCTTTTAAAAACAATTTTTTCTTATATTATAATTAATTAAATTAATTGATAGAGATTTTCTTTAGGAGACGGACTGGTATAAATATGCAATTGGATGTTGATGAAAGCAGTCCACGGTGGTTGTAAAAAAAATAAGACTATAGAGGTTTTATTATTTTACATTTATTTGTTAAACCGACGTTTCGGAGATTTATTCTCTCCTTCTTCAGGGTAACAAAAAGTCAATGAAAGTAGTTCAAAACATAATTACTTTCTGTCTCCTTTGACAATGCCAAAAAAAACATTATAAAATTTTTTTCATCTCGAATAGAAAATAAAGTAACAAGCAATTGATGATCAATATGTTAACATGAGATGAAAAAAAATTTATAATGTTTTTTTTGGCATTGTCAAAGGAGACAGAAAGTAATTATGTTTTGAACTACTTTCATTGACTTTTTGTTACCCTGAAGAAGGAGAGAATAAATCTCCGAAACGTCGGTTTAACAAATAAATGTAAAATAATAAAATCTCTATAGTCTTATTTTTACAACCACCGTGGACTGCTTTCATCAACATCCAATTGCGAATTAAATTAATTTTTTTCTCGTTTAAAAACTTCCGCGCGCGACCCATTTTAACCTAGCGCCCTTAGGGTACGTGCCTAGTTTTCCTTATGAATAATCCGCCGTAATAAGCACGTATACCAAAATTCAGATCTTTATCGATTAATGTTTTTATTTGTCGAAAATTGGTCTAATTTGCCCCCCCCCCCCCCCGTGTATATACCACTGTATAATATATGTAATATAATATTAGATAATAAAATGAAATCGATGATTACCATTCATTTGTTTCTGAATCTTTAGCTTCAATTAATTCTCCTATTTCAATCTTGAATTTGATTTCGATAATACTTTCTGAACTTGATGATGACAATGAAATGGTTGAGGTTGGGGATTGATTACCCCGGACGACAACGTGATGGTCGAGGTAGGAGATGGCAGATTAATGGCAGAAGCATTTTCTACGGTTGATACTTCAGCTACAACTCTATTTTTTATTGTAGGGTAAGCTCCATTTCGGAGAGTCCTTCGTCCATTTAATATTATATAATCAATTTTTTTAAAATGTTTCGAACATATTACGGAATGTTCACTAGGTTTGAATGTCTCTTTTGCATATTTTTGTACATAGGCTATCCATCTATTGACAATCCGCTTATGAAGAGGAAATGAATGGAATATTCTTCCACGTGTTTTATTCTTGGTAGTTTCTTGACAAAAATTAACACAACAGACTTTTCCCATCTATGAACAAAAAAAGTAGGGTTAAATAATATTTAGTTACTACTAGTAATACTAATTAAATTTAGCAAGCATACAAAAAATTAACAAAATCGCGAAACAAGCCTTTTTAATTAGTTTAGTTTAACTATAGTGATATAAGAATTTATTTATTATGAACAAAAAGTAGGATTAAATAATATTTAGTTACTACCTACTAGTAATACTAATTAAATTTAGCAAGCATACAAAAAATTAACAAAATCGCTAAAGAAACCTTCTTAATTAGTTTAGTTTAACTATAGTGATATAAGAATTTATTTATTATGAACAAAAAGTAGGGTTAAATAATATTTAGTTACTACCTACTAGTAATACTAATTAAATTTAGCAAGCATACAAAAAATTAACAAAATCGCTAAAGAAACCTTCTTAATTAGTTTAGTTTAACTATAGTGATATAAGAATTTATTTATAAGATTTTGATTTGACAATTTAATTTATACACTAAAAGTCCCATAAGCAACGGTGTTTTTGTCACTATGACAGCGAAAAAAGTTTACCCTAACTTTTCCAGGGACAAAACTTTTTTTTTTTTTTTTTTTTTTTTGGCTTTTCGGCCTTTCTAACCATAAGCCATTTTACGATACTATATATTTTTAAATTTGTCCCTATCCCGGGGGTCAGATTTTAGCCGAATGCCTCGAGTCGGATTCGAACCCGGGTCCACTTGGTTAGCAAGATGATGCGCTACCGACTAGCCTATCTGACCCCCCACGACAAAACTTAACCTAGCTTTATTTTTTCAATTATGTTTTATTTATTAATTGGTTTTTTAATTTTAAAACCCACTAATAGGTTAAAGCAAATATTATTATATTATATTAAAATTAGAAATTTTTTGTTTGTTTTTAATTAACAGGTGTCTAAATCATAACATTACAGGTGTGTTTACAAATAAAGTGGTTCAAGTGGCTTTTTATATATATATATATCTTGGAAAAAATTTTATTTAATTTTATGTTTTTATTTCAGTTCCTATACGATTATTTATTTTATTTTTATTTTCCTATTTATTTTTTTATCAAGTTGTTTATAAGAATTGTATTTTTAACAATTGTACTTTTCCTCTAAATTAAATAAACTAATTTATGTCTTAATTTTGTTAATTTTGTGATTTACGTATTGATTCATTAAATTGTCTTACCGAATTACACTCAAGCGTTTTTTTTGGGTCGAAGTAAACTTGATATTTTATAATTCGAGTTTTGTTGCCTTTGGGCAATTTAACTCAAAAAACTACCAGAAAAAATTACTCGTCCTACGGACTCGTAATTTTTTCACAGGTAGTTTTTTTCGTTTAGTTGCCAGGCAACAAAATTCTCATTAAAATGTCAAGTTTACTTCGGCAAAAAAAAGCTCTCGTGTAATTATAAGTGAAAAATAATTTATTTTATATTAAAAATCAACACCTAATTTTTTGGAAAGGCAAAAACAATGTATTGAGTTAGATAATGGGATTAAAAAAAAATGAAGTCGATTAAAAAGAAACAAAAAACAAACAAATAAACGAATTATAATATATCTATCTACTTACACTTATTAAAGGAGCAAAAATTGTATATAGGTATACAGTCGACTTTCGATAATTCGAAATCCAAGGGACTACAAGAAAAATTCGAATTATTATAAGTTTTTATTATATTTTCTGAAAATATTCATGAGCTACATAGATTTTATATATAGCCTCAAGTAAAAATGTAAAAATAATGAAAAAGAACAAAAAAAAATTACATAGTATTCTAGTGTCGTTGAATTTTCACTATTAGTTAATTTAGCTCATTAGTTTCACTCCTTCATTTTAGATGCTGATTAAGGGAAAGTTACAGTTTTTCGATTTCTGCTATTGTTAATGACCCAAATTCTACTAACATGCCAAATTTTAGCATTTGGACCCTTTGAATTTTTACTTGATAAGAATTTATTTTATAAACTTCACACCTTCTTTTAAGATGCTGAGGAAGGAAACGTTTCGTTTTTCGATTCTCTTCTTTATCAAGCCAAGCTCTTCCAATATGTCAAGTTTCATCGTTCTAGAGTCATTGTATTTTCACTATTATGATAATTTAGCCTATAAATTTCACCCATTCATTTTATGTTCTGAAGAAGGGAAATTTTTGGTCTTCGATTTCACCTTTTATTACCGCCCTAAAATCTACCACCATCACGAAAATAATGAAACTTGATCGTACAAAAAATACCCCCCCCCCTTTTCATTTTAAGTCCTGAAGAAGGAAAAGTTTTGGTTTTTCGATTTCACCCTTTATTAACGCTCCAAACACTACCACCATCCCGAAAATAATGAAAATTTATCGCACGAATATCACCACTTCATTTTATGTCCTGAAGAAGGCAAAGTTTAGGTTTTTTTGATTTCATACTTTATTAACGCTCCAAAATCTACCACCATCACAAAAAGAATGAAATTTTATCGCACAAATAAATACACCCCCTTCATTTTATGCCCTGAAGAAGGGAAAGTTTTGGTTTTTTAGATTTCACCCTTTATTAACGCCCCAAACACTAACACCATCACGAAAATAATGAAAATTTATCGCAAGAATATCACCATTTCGTTTTATGTCCTGAAGAAGGGAAAGTTTCGGTTTTTCGATTTCACCTTTTATTAACGCCCTAAAATTTACCACCATCCCAAAAATAATGAAATTTTATCGCACAAATAAATACACCAGGCAAAGTTTCGGTTTTTCGATTTCACCCTTTATTAACGCTCCAAAATCTACCACCATCCCGAAAATAATGAAATTTGATCGCACAAAAAATACCCCCCCCCTTTCATTTTATGCCCTGAAGAAGGGAAAGTTTCGGTTTTTCGATTTCACTCTTTATTAACGCCCCAAACACTACCACCATCCTAAAATAATGCAAATTTATCGCACGAATATCCATCTCAAATCAGAAGGGGGTGGAGGAGGGTTAAAATTTAAAATTATAATATTTTCAAACTAAAAAAAAAAAACAAGAAAAATGAAATATACTATAAAATGAACCTAAAATAATGAAAATATTTTTTTTTTTTGGTGCCAAAATTAGGGGATGAGGAGGTCAAAAAATAAAATCTAGGCCATTTGAGCAAACTCAACCACATTTTGTATACATAATCAATGGGTCCCTAGAACAATAAAATTGCAAAAACAAAACACCCCCCAAATTGGGAGGGGGGGGGGGGGGGGCAGAAAATTAAAATGTAGGCTCATGTACCAAACTCAACCAGAAGTGTATGGTAAAGTCAGAACGTGTCAATTTATTCAGTACATTTTCAAACGTATATAGAGTATATATTAAACTTTAATCAAAATCAAAATTATTAAAAAAAAAACTTACTTGTAATTTTTTTCTATATTCAATTTTTTTTTCCAATAATAATAGCCCGAAACGTTTGGCTCAAAATAAAACAATTTGAGCAAATTGAACAATAGTTGCAATCGCCGAAGAAAAACCACGAAACAATTGTAATCAACAAAAAGCCGTTGCTACAATAAAAAAAAATAAGATTGAAGATTGTTTTTCTAAAAGATTTGTATTTTTTTATTTATAATTTTATATAAAAGGCGGAAATATATAATTTTCAGAATTTAATCAAAATCAAAATAATTAATAAAAAAAAAACTTACCTTGTAATTTTTTTATATTCAATTTTTTTTTTTTCAATAATAATAAACCGAAACGTTTGGTTTAAAATAAAACAAAATAATAAGAAAATAAAACAAAATAATAAGAAGATAAAACAAAACAAATTGAACAATAGTTGCAATCGCCGAAAAAAAAAACACGGAACGATTGCAATCTACAAAAAGCCGTTGCTACAATAAAAAAATAAGATTTAAGATTGTTTATCTAAAAGATTTGTATTTTTTTATAATTTTATATAAAAGGGGAAATATATCGGGTGAGATTTTTATCTTGAGACAGTCTTATAACTCAAAAACAGTCCATTATATGAAAAAAAGTTTCAAATAAAAGTTTATTTATATGGAGGAGGAAACTAAACTACCATATTGTTTGTTTACCTAGAGCAAGCTTTCAAGGGTACTTCATGGTCAAGTTCTGTTTTTTAAATAGAAACCTATATATTAGTTTACATATTCTAAATCTCCGAAAAAAACTGAACAACTTTCATAAGAACTATTTTTTTATTCGACATCAAATAAACAAAATATTAAATCAATTATATCTCAGAAAAAAACCCTAATAATTATTTTTAACAATTATTCAAGTTAATTATCATATAATAATGATCAAATATTTAATTATTAAATAAATAATTTAATAATAACACTGCCCAACAATGAAAATGCTTCGGGCTCAAAAATAGCTGATTCTTATGTATTTCCACCTGCTGAATTCAAAAATCACCATAAAGATTACCGATTAGCTCTTGTTTTGGAGATATAATCGATCAAAACGGTGAAAAAGACCATTTTGACCTATTTTCGAGTTCCGTTAGATATTAAACAACAATATTTGAGATCACAATATTTTGTTGAACTAATAGAAAACAGCTTCCTCTTGGATTTACAAATTACCACTTGTTTGTAGCTCAATTAGAACTCGAGTTATAACTAAAAAACTAAAACTACGTGATTATAAAGGATAATAAACATTAATAAAGTAAAGGGAGTGTAGTTTCAGAGTGAATGAAATAAAACTCAAAGAGGTGTATACAATCTCAATATATTTCGGATTATTAGTCCATCATCAGGAGTTTACAGGTTAAAAACTAATCTGTATATTCCTGATGGACTAATAACACTGGGCAACAAAAAAGAGGCAAGCTAAAAAACGACGATCTGATGAAGGCACCACATAAATCTCTTCAGACACGACCATCTGTCAAGTATTATTCCAGCAATGTAGAACTCTTAGAATGTAACTACAATTTGTAAAAAAATAAAATGCACTTTCAATGTTGTTAGCATATGTAATTAAAATGTATCTTTTTCTCTTGATCCGCCACCTACTGTATTTCAAAGAAACTAGATCTAAGAAAAAATTTTCATTGTCATATTCGTTTTTCTCAACCCAAAATTGGTAGGAATTGACTCATCAAGTGCTCGAAGCATTTAAAAATTATTTTTTTGTTGCCCAGTGTAATCAATAATTTAATCATTTTCCGATATTGTTCCGTGATATTCCAGAGTGTTATTGCAAGTTTTCTGGATGAATTCCAGTTCCAATTTCGTTATTTTGGCATGTTTCAGTTTCTTCGTACCCTTTACATTTCCTGATGTTTTTTTAATAGATTTACAACACAATGTGTATCAGGAAAACGCTCGGCATCCATTTCAATGGCAGCCCTATAAAACTTCTTCCACATTTACCATCATAAATTAAAACCATTTCAATTCTGTCTTCAGCCAAAATGTTCCATTTTTATTATGGTAATACAATATAAATAACTATCTACTGGATTGACACGAGAAATAAACTTTTTTAAACTCAAGACTTTTAAGTAGTTTTATTAAGTAGAAAATAAACCCTTAAATCTGTGTATAATGAAGTTTTAATATCATTAGTACCTGGAGACACCGAGCGATGCTCGGTAACTTTTCCATCAGATAAAAGCTTTATTTTAATATTATTTTTAATTTAAAATTCTGATAAAAAGGTCGATTTTTATTTGAGATCCGTTTTCAAATTAAAAAAATACAAATTTATTCGACCACTGTACCCCCCCCCCCACCTCCTGCACCTGTTTTGATTCAACCATATGATACATTTTTATTCATTTAATTGTTAATAAATAAAACCTATCAAAATGTATTATTTTTCTTAAAATTGAGACCTCGTTATTCGAAAGATATTTTTAAATAAATTCTTGATTACTTTTTATTCTATTAAATAAATAAGGTTCTTTATAAAAACAATTATAAAACGTTTGTTAATAATTCTAACGTTTAATCACAATCGAGGGGTGAACCGCGACCTAAAATCGTGTACACCTACTTTCACTTCCACTTTTATTTCCAAGTAGAAGACAATAGATTATCTAATGAATTCCAAAGTAATTTCAAAGAAGGTATACACCTAATTCCAATCGCGGTTCACCTCTCGATCACAATAGTTCTTCAAGGCCTTTGAGAACAATGAATTAAGCTAACCCATTATCTGCCTGGGTAAAAAAGTAAAAGAGTAACCTTTTTTTAAAACCCTAAGAATGGGTTTTGTCTACCTGAGAATAATTAATTTGTTTAGGAAAAAACCCATCAAAAACAATTTTGTCAAAGATGAGACCGTGACAGATCGAATTGTCACCCCAAAAACCCCCTAACCCTTGAATTTCATTAAAATCGTTAGAGCCGTTTTCAAAATAAAACTAAGAAACAAATATACAATTTTTGCTCGTTAATAAGAGTAGATAAATACTTATTTTTATTGTTGTGACTTTTCGATTTAATAAATATTTATTTAATAATTAATTATTTAATCATAATTATTTAATAATTAGGCTTAATAATTGTTAAAAATAATTATTAGGATTTTTTTCTGAGATCTAATTGATTTAATATTTTGTTTATTTGATGTCGAATAAAAAAATAGTTCTTATAAAGTTGTTCAGTTTTTTTCGGAGATTCAGAATATATAAACAAATATATAGGTTTCCATTTAAAAAACAGAACTTGACCTTGAAATACCCTTGAAAGCTTGTTCTAGATAAACAAACAATAGCGTAGTTTAGTTTTCCCTTCCATATAAATAAACTTTTATTTAAAACTTTTTTCATATAATGCATTGTTTTTGTGTTATAAAAGTGTCTCAAGATCAAAAACTCACCCGGTATAATTTTCAGAATTTAATCAAAATCAAAATGATTAATAAAAAAAAACTTACCTTGTAATTATTTTTCAGCGTTTGGTTCAAAAAATATAAATTTAAAAAGGGGAAATGTATAATTTTCAGAAAATTGAAGATTTAGAATCTTCGAGATGGGTGTTATGTTCTCACAGAGAGCTAAAAAGAGAATAAATGAGATTGAATTTCTATTAAATTTCTAAGGTTTGTGCGTATTTAATTTTATTAATCATTAAATAGAAATGATATTTACCTATGTTCTTTTTTAATCGAGTTTAAAAATGTTTAAAAATGTGTAGATCTTGAAAGTATTGGTGATCGGTTCGTTGCTAAACTGCGTATGTTGTTTCTTTGTTCACTTGATCCCGCCCAGGCAACATTGTAAATTATTATTCAAAAATGGTCGTTTTTATATCTTCCTTGAAATTATTTCATGCATTTTATATAAATTTCGAAAGAGGTTTAGACCTTTACTGAGAGAGGGCGTAAATTTCGTTCATTGCGCCCCCTGCCACCACCCCCAACCCCACAATTCAATGAGCTCTGAAAGTAAAAATTTATAAAATGCGACATCGTAGATTAATTTAAAAAAAATTATTTTCCAAACAATCTTTATTTTCTTTATTTATGTTTAATATATAAGGGCGCCTAAATTTAAAAAAAAAAAAAAATTTAAGAAAAAAATAAAAACCGACTTCAAAAAATTAAATGCAACAAATAAAATACACTAAAAGGTATAAAATAATTATTATCTTATTTAGTTACAGCTAATCGACGAAATATTAACATGAAATTACTTATTAAAGTCGGTGCCAAACAAAGTATATCTATAAGCGAGCGTACCCGTCAAACGTACTAAGTAAGATTCGCCGAGTGCGATTTATAAAAGGTATATGTTTGGCACCGACTTCAAAAAGTAATTTCATGTTAATATTTCGTCGTTTAGTTGTAACTAAATAAGATAATAATTTTTTTTTTTTTTTTGGCTTTTCGGCCCTTCTAGCCATAAGCCTAATTACGATACTAGTTATATTTTTTAAAAAATTTGTCTCTACCCCCGGGGGTCAGGTTTTAGCTGGATGCCTCGAGTCGGATTCGAACCCGGGTCCCCTGGTTAGCTCGCTGTCACGCTACCGCCTAGCCTATCTGACCCCCCCCCCAATATAATAATTATTTTATACCTTTTAGTTTAGTTTATTTGTTGCATTTAATCTTTTTGAAGTCGGTTTTATTTTTTCTTAAAAATTATTTTTATTTTCTCTTTTTAGTGATGTTATTAATAGTGATCGTATCATCAGAACTTGACCAAATTAATATGACACCATCCCTAAGACACCCCCTTTCCAATAAAAAAAGAATCATCGAAATCGGTTTATAAACAAATAATTTAGGCCTGAACAAACCTAACAAAAAAGGTCTAATACCTATGAAAAAAATGAGACCAATCGGAAGGTAGACTGAACCCAATGCAAAAAAATCAGGTAACATAGACACACAAAAAAAAAAAAAATCAGTCGAATAGAGAACCTCCTCCTTTTTTGAAGTCGGTTAAAACAAAACGATGGAGACTTTACCTGCGCCCCAAGCGACCGTTTGTTTCGTTTGCCCCTTAATGCGGCCCTGAGTTCATAGTACCTTTTTAATCTAAGAAAATAGCATTTCGATTAAGAATTTTGTACTTTAAAAGAAATTATATGAAAAGATTCAATTTCTTCTCCCCGGGAGCGAATCATCTGATCCAAAAAGTTTTATTTTTTTCTCATTAGATATTTATTCAAATCTATTGAAATTTCATATCTGTGTGTTATTTTCATTTATCTTTTATATCAAATAATTATTATTAGGAAATTTGCATTTTAAAGGGAAGCTTATTTAAAGTCCAATTTGAAAAAACGCTAATAAATCCGTCCTAAATTAAAAAAATATATGAAATTAATATATATATATATATATTATATAAAATTAAGGTTTTGTCTGTACATTCGTCCAAAACACGCCAAATTTTGGTTGCATACGTTTCAAGCAAAGTTATGAACGAAAACACCCTCAACAAAATTCCTGTCTGTCTGTCTGTATGTTTCCGTGGGTTACGCGAAAAGTTGCTCACGATTCACGTAAAAACGGCTAAAGGGATTATTATGAAATTTCATATTTACTTCAGATGTCTTCTAACTTACGTTTTTAGCTATATAACCTTTTGATATTTTGACTCCAGAAGGGGATTTGGGGGAGGGGGGGCACGAATAAAAATGATCAAATAACTCCTAAACTATTAGCCCTACTGAAAATTTTATAATGAACAAAGTTGTAGGGGATGTGATTTCTGATAACTTTTGTTTAAAAAAATTTCCCCAAAAACTCACCCAAAAAAAGGGGGGGGGTGTGTGAAAAAATGTAAATTCTTGCCCTTGGAGCAAACTCAACCAAATTTTGTATACATAATCTCTGGGCTTCTAGAGAGCTAGAAATGAAAAAACTAACCACCCAAAATGGGGGTTCAAAATATGAAAATTCTTTCTCTTGAGCCAAACTCAACCAAATTTTGTATACATAATCTGTGGGTCACTAGAAGGCTAGAAATGCAAAAACTGGGTGCGGGGGTGGAATGGGGGTGGGGTGAGGAGTGAGGCGGAGTAGGGTGGCTGTGCAGGGGGTGGTGCGAGGTGGAGTCCAGGGGGCATAGTGGGGGTCGGTTCCAGGGGGCTAGGCGGAGGTGTGGTGCGCAGGGTTGAAGGGCTCGGGGTGGGGTCCGGGGTGAATGGGGTGCGGGTGGTGGTGTGAGGGCGGGGGTTGGGAACGGGTGCGGGGGATGGGGGTGCTGGAGGGGTTTTGTGGGTGGGGTGAGGGGGGTTAGGGTGCGGAATGGAGTGTTGGGGTGCTGGGTGGGGTTCGAGGGCTGGGGGGTCTAGGGGGCGTGCCCCCTGGCTAGCAAGAGAGCCGCCGAAGGCGGGCTTTGCAGCTAGTTTATTTATAATTACCATATATACAATAAAAGATTATTTCTGTTTTGACAAATAAATAATTTCCTCTTCTTCTATATGTTCAATTAAAAATTATAGCTCGTGTTGATTATTCTTTAGTAGAAAACTTAAGTATGAGAAATCAGAATGATTTTAGGTGTTTAAAAAATTTTTAAGAAAAAAATAAAAACCGACTTCAAAAATTAAATGCAACAAATAAAATACACTAAAAGGTATAAAATAATTATTATCTTATTTAGTTACAACTAAACGACGAAATATTAACATGAAATTACTTTTTGAAGTTGGTGCCAAACATATACCTTTTATGAATCGCACTCGACGGATCTTACTTAGTACGTTTGGAGGGTATGCTCACTTATAGGTATAGTTTGTTTGGCACCGACTTCAAAAAGTAATTTCATGTTAATATTTCGTCGTTTAGTTGTAACTAAATAAGATAATAATTATTTTATACCTTTTAGTGTATTTTATTTGTTGCATTTAATTTTTTGAAGTCGGTTTTTATTTTTTCTTAAAATTATTTTTTCTTAAAAATTTTTATTTTTCTCTTTTTAGTGATGTTATTAATAGTGATCATATCATCAGAACTTGACAAAATTAATATGACACCATCCCTAAGACATCCCCTTTCGGATAAAAAAAGAACCATCGAAATCGGTTCATAAACAAAGAGGTTAGGTCTAAACAAACCTAATAAAAAAGGTCTAATAACTATGAAAAAAAATCGAAAAAAAATGGGACCAACCGGAAGCTAGACTGGACCCAATGCAAAAAAAATTTTCAAAATCGGTTGACAATTGGCGGAGATATGAGGTAACATAGGCACAAAAAAAAAAAAAATTCAGTCGAATAGAGAACCTCCTCCTTTTTTGAAGTCGGTTAAAAATAAGATAAAAGAGAAAATTAAATTAATTTAATTTCACTATTTACATATCTAGAAATATTATTTTTGATTTTAAGTCGGTTCCTCCATGTCTTCAGCAATGGTTACCAATAATAACCGAAATGTCAAAAATCCAATGTAGAATGGTTATTTCTAGACTGTTAAATGAGAATCGATCATTATTTTTGAATTTAACCCAACATGGACTGCAAATAGCAGGTGATGATATCTGATTAATAATAAAGGAATAAACATATTAATATTTCAAATGAATTTGGATAAAGTTTAGCAACGATCCGTTGCATTCTTATTTTTGAAGAAGTTATGAGCGAAACCCAGAAATTCGATATCTTTTAAACCGGTGATCAAAAAAATTTCAAAATTTATCAAGAAGAGTTATTTGATGGGTACTAAAAAATGTCAAAAAATGAAGGAAATTGAAAATTGAAATTTTTCAAACCGTCCAATTTTGAATGGAATGTCCTCTATATAAAGAAAGTTATGATTGATAATTATTGTATATTTGATTAATTGTATTTGGTTAAGAATTCCCCAATCGACATAATTCACCCTAAAGAATGTCACTTATTCCATAAATTAAAAGGTAAATCATCTAGATAATCTTATTCGTACCATTTATTAAAGAAGCCACAAAAAGGAAAATCGTCTCTCTCTTGTGAAGTTATTATTTAACAATAAATATTTCTATATATA
This sequence comes from Forficula auricularia, assembly GCA_024734495.1. Classification (NCBI taxonomy): domain Eukaryota; kingdom Metazoa; phylum Arthropoda; class Insecta; order Dermaptera; family Forficulidae; genus Forficula; species Forficula auricularia. The sequence goes on along the minus strand of JALMQS010000108.1, from coordinate 9,441,275 downwards.
TATAAAATGGGAGTTTAAGCTTAGAGAATATACCATTATATTTCATCTTTATCTCTATCAACAAAATAAATTTTCAAAATATTATCATATCAAATTCACTTATCATTGAAATATAATAGTACTAATACTAATTCTCAAATGGTGTCATCTGACCTCCTTTTTTTCAACGATGTGCATGTATAATCGATCAGAGATTTAAACCGTACTTTTCGATTTAGAATCAATCTACGTATATAGAGGGAGAGGGATAAAGTTAATAAATATTCTATTTACTATATATGGAGAGGCATCTAGAGAGTTTCGATTATTGGTGTCATTTAATGCTGATTGATTTGAATATTTATTGGAAAATGAAACTTTTGATATGGGCGATAAGTAAACCAAGGATTTTTTTTATTATGCACATTGAATTTATGAAATGAAAAAATAATAATAATAATAATTTTGCACTCTCATAAAACACAGATTGAGATCAGTTACAAATAATGTTTTGTCATCATATTTGAAAGATTTATATTATAGTCGATTATTTTCAGTTATGAACTTCAGGAATGATGGATTTTTATATACACAGCTAATTTAACTTTGGTTGTTCTGTTTGTTTCTCTGGGGGCAGATTTTTGATTCGAATTTAGATTTAGGTATTTCAAAAGAGTCGAATTGGTTGATATTTGGGGGCCCGGGGGGCAGCAAGTTCCACAGCCGAATATTTTTTCCTCACTACTGATTCATAAGCTTAACTACTATAAATACAATTTCATATTCCTATTGCTTAAACCAGAGTTCGGGGAACTTTTTTACCCATTCATCATCATTGAGTAAACAGTCCTAAGACTGGTTTGATGCAACAATCCGTCTCCACTCGACTCTGTCCCCCGCCAGCTGTTTGACCTCTCTAAATGTCTGGCATCCCATATCCCCAATTATTTGGTTGAAATATTCTAATCTGAGTCTTCCCCTTCCCCTTTTCTTTCCCACCTCCCCCTCCAAGATATCCCTAAGCAGTCCCCCATGTCTCAGTGTGTGCCCCATCATCTGACCTCTTCTCTTCTTCAGACTCTTCCACAAGGTTCTTCTTTCTCCGATTTTTTTTTTTTTTTTTAATGCAATCGAATGCAAGAAGGGGTGCACCAGTAAAGATGCAGCCCCTATGGATCTCGAAAGACCCTTGCATTACCGAAGAGAAGAAAGTTGATTAAGTGAGAGGGTGTAGACGTAGGTGTCTATGCACTCCGGTTTTGAAGGTTTGAAGATTATAGGTGCTGGGAAAGATAGAGGCTGGAAGAGAGTTCCAGTTCCTTGAAGTCATGGGGATATATGTATTGGCGAATGAAGTGGTCCGGCACTTTTCTAATTTAACCGCGAAAGAGTGTTGGGAGTCGGCAAAACGCGTGCTACGTGCAAAGCATGCTTTGGGGGGAATTATTGATTTTATCTCATCAGAGCACCTGCCGTGATAGTATCTATAGAAAAGGGAAAGGGCAGAGACATCTCTTCGATGAGCCAGCGAGTCGAGGGAGTCGGTGAGGGTAGAATCGTCAATTAGCCTGACGGCTCGTTTCTGAATTGCATCCAGGGTAGCAAGAGAGTATTTTGAGGCCCCTCTCCACAGATGAGAGCCGTATTCGAGACAGGGGCGGATTTGGGCCTTGTAGATGGTGAGAAGTTGTGGGGGTTTGTAAAATCGCTTGGACCTGAATAAGAAGCCAATCTTCCTTGCTGCAGATTTCGCCACAGAGGAGATGTGTTCATTCCAAGACAGGTCAGATGCGACAGAGACGCCCAGCATGGATAGGCTGTCACACATTTTTAGGGTATTCGAATCGAAGAGAATATCAGGGAAATCTTTATTTTCGCGCCTAGAAATTAGACAACATTCTTCCAAGAACTTCTTCATTTGTAATTTTATCCATCCATTTGATATTCAACAATCTTCTGTAGCACCACATTTCGAAAGCCTCCAATCTCTTTCTCTCCGCTTTTCCAATTGTCCAGGTTTTCACACCCGTACATGGCTATGCTCCATACATATGTCTTCAATAGCAACTTCCTGTTTTCTAAGCTGATTGAGGAGGAACATAGAGTAGTTTTTGTTTTGAATTAAACCCCATTTTTGCTTGGGCAATTCTTGATTTAATTTCGTTTTTGCTCCTCCCATCCCATGTTATTTTACTTCCTAGGTAGCGGAATTCCTTAACTCCTTCTAGGTTTTCTTGGTTAATTTTGATGCATTCCTGTCTCGTTTGTTCTTTTTTTGTACATACTAGGACCTTGGTTTTATTCTTGTTTATTTTCATTTTGATTTCTTCTATTAGGATTTGGTTAATTCCATTCAGAGGCGTCCTCTAATTCTTTTTTATTGCTTCCTAGAAGGGCAATGTCATCGGCAAATCTTAACATAGCGATCTTTTGACCTTGGATTTCGATACCTGTATCAATTTTGTCTTTGAATTCTTTAATCACTTCTTCTATGTATAAGTTGAAAATCATGGGTGACAGCACACATCCTTGTCTTACACCTTTTTTTATTTTGGCTTCTCTTTGCTCATCTCCAATATTTATAATTGCCGTCTGGTTTTGATATAGATTGTAGATTAGTCTTCTCTCCCTGAATTTTATTCCCGCCTGTTTTAATATTTTAAACATAATTTCCCAATTGACGTTATCGAATGCTTTTTCTAGGTCTATGAATCCGATGTAGACAGATTCTTCCCTGATAAAAGCCCTTTCTATTATTAGTCTAAGGCCCGGTTGTATGTCGCAAAGTAAATGCGTTTTTAGCCGCTAACCAAGGTAGATGGTAAATGGAGGGAGTTGGGATGGCCAATCAGATGACAGGCACATTCAGTGGCTGTCATCTGATTGGCCATCCCAATGCTCCGTTTACCATCTACCTTGGTTAGCGATACGCTTTACTTGACTACAACCGGGCTAAGAGAGAGAATTGCTTCTCGGGTGACTCTGTTTCTTCTAAAGCCGAACTGGTCTTCCCCCAGATTTTCTTCAACTCTTTGTTCTATTCTTCTTTGGATTATTTTGGTTAGGATTTTGGAGGCATGTGAGGTTAGGCTAATGGTCCTAAAATTTTCACATTTATCCGCGCCTGTCTTTTTGGGAAGTGTGACTATTTACCCATTACCCCAAAATATTTTTGCGTAGGTCAATGTTACCACTACATTCTGAAAAGCAAGATAAATGTATATTAAAAGAGAAAGAATTCAATCTTTAGGACAAATTCTAAGATTTTAGTAGAAATATCATTAAATTGCGATTTCAGATGGGATTCATCCCCTCTGGAGTCGAACCTGAGAACTAACATGCTCACTGTAAAAACAAAGTAAATTTATATTTTTTTAACAGTGTAACTACAATGTCCTTCAGTCTATCAGAGCATTGTACTCGTAAACTAAATAAGATTCAAACTTGAAATCAAAAAATTACTATCGGCGAGAGGTTTTTGTCTCGAGGGTGTGAGCTGATTGACTGTCTACCCGGCAAGCATGTTAGCTCTCTGGTTCAACTCCTGAGGGGATGAATCCCCTCTGATATTGAAATTTAATAATATTTCTACTAAAATCTTAGAATTTGTCCTAAAGATTGAATTATTTCTCTTTTAAAAAACATTGGTTAATCTGTACCCGTGCTGATTTTTGAAAAACATTCCAACTATTTTCAAAAAAAAAGATGCTCAAATCTTTAGTTTTATAAATGTATATTATTTATTATTTATTGAATTAATTGGAATTTACATGAAAACTATCTCTAAGTAAATAAAAATTGTAACATTAACATAATTCAAACTAAAATACTATAATGGTTTATAAAATAGAAAATTTTAAAAATGTCCTTATTACCACCCGATAGTTTCATTGTTACCCCATTTGGGGTAATTTACCCCGGTTCCCCGACAGGTGGCTTAAAACCGTTCAAAATTACCTACAGGAAGCCAAAGATAGGAATTTTCTTCACTCACTGGATTAACGGACTCATTAAAATTTTAGGACACTTTTAGCTGATCCTAAAATGCTCAAATTTGGCATAGTGGTAGAGTTTGAGGTACAATTAAAGATAAAAATCGAAAAAGCAAAACTATCCCTTCTTCAGGCCCTAAAATGAAAGGGTTAATTTTATAGGCTTAAATTAACACATAGTAAAAATACAATGAACTTAGAAAAGCTGAAATTTGCTATACTGGTAGAACTTGGCACATCTTATATATAAAAGCCCTTGTCAGACAGTACCCGTGGCGCTGTCAGGTGAACATGTAGGAGAAAATAGCAACTAATATTCAATGACACTTGCTGAGATTGTCAAATTTTTCAAATAAAACATCTCTATTCTCTATATACATTATATCTTTAATATCTCTATATATTAATATATTCCCTCTATATAGCTTAGAATATTCGATTTGCGGCGTGTCTCATTTGAAATTTTAGTAGACAAATTTATTAATTTTAAATATATTAATATAAATTCAATTTTTGGAAATAATTCATACCGCGAAAATTGATTTTTTTTTTTGAATTTAAGAAAAATATAAATTCTTAAAATTTTAATAGACAGATTAATTTTAAAATATATATATATATTATATATATATATATTTAATTTATAATATATGTTTTAATGAGATATGATTTAATGGTATAATGAGATTAATTCTTTAGTTTTTAAGGAATTTGGTGTTGGTACTTGTGTGAAACATTTTTAAAATTATTGGATAAAGAATACTTGGTAAGTTTCACACTTAAGATCTTAATGTGAAACCTACCAAGTATTTTATTATCAATAAAATTAATTATTAGATTTATTACTGCGCGGGTCATTTGAAATTTTAGTAGATAAATTAATTTTAAAATTATTATATAATAGTTAATTTAGAGACTAAATTTTTTATGCTAAATTTAAATATTGCAAATGTATTATTAAAAAAGAAATAGGTTTCCAACTGATCAGGAATTTCGAGAGAAATGGTTGCATACTCTAATAAAGTATTTATAAAGCATTTAATGATATTTTTTCATCTTTCTTTGATCAATATTCATTATTCAAAAAAATGTTTTTTCAAAACATATAATTACGGACAGCTAATAATCACATCTCGAGACGCTGCCCGCCAGGGCTCACCAGCCCGGAGGGCCGAGCTGTGCCGGGCGTGCCGTAGGCACGCCAGGTACTGCTCGTTAGATAATAAAAGAGAAAATTGAGAAACCAAACATTACCTTCTTCAGGGCATAAATGCAGAAGTAGAAATCCCAACAAAATCATAATATGTGTAAAAAAGGCCAATTTCAATTAATAAAATCCGTTTATCAAATAAAGTACATAGTGAGATCTAATGTGCTGCCAAGTTTAATTTTTGTCCAGTAGGGAACGAGAATAAACGCGCCTGGCAACATCTCCTGCCTATTGAAATTAAAGAAAATTTAATAAGGATTCTCTTTTGATTTCGGAAATAAAATAATATTTAGCGCTAATTGTTTTGGATGGTCGTTTAAAATTTAAGATTTTTTTTAGTTATTTTAATGATGATTTATATTTTTTTTTTTTTTTTTTTTTTATACTATTATTACAATTACAATCTAGCTGCCCAGCAGCTAATAAGTAATATTAGTCTTTTATTTAAAATTTATACAATTTCAATCAATATTTTACATATTTGATTAATTTTAAATCATTTGTCTTCTTTTTCTTTCTTCCTATCAGTGGACACCTTCCACAAGTTCATGCGGTTTAATTCGCCTGTCATGTTGTCCACATCGAGGAGTTGGGCAGCTTCTTCATTAATATGTGATTCCAGTCTCGCCTGGTGGGCTATGGCCGATTTTTTGATGACTTCACTGACCGTCTCAATTCCGAGATCACGATGGAGGTCTGTGTTTCGAATGTACCACGGTGCGTTGACAATGCTCCTCAGAACTTTGTTTTGGAAAAATTTGTATTATGTTTCTATTTGTCTGGCTGGCACACCCCCACAACTGAATGCCATAAGTCCAGACTGGTTTAAGGACTTGGTTGTATAAGAGCAGCTTGTTTTGGACAGGCATTGAGGACTGTCTGCCCAATATCCAATGCATATTTCGGTATTTATTGTTTAGTTCTTCTCTTTTTTTCTTGACATGAGCTTTCCAGCGAAGGCGCACGTCCAGCGTCATGCCGAGGTATTTATATGAAATAATATTTTAATATGCATATTGAGCATACTTATTACTAGAAAAGGGACTTTTTAACCGACTTCAAAAAAGGAGGAGGTTCTCTATTCGACTGAATTTTTTTTTTTTTTTTTGTGCCTATATTACCTCATATCTCCTCCAATTGTCAACCGATTTTGAAAAAAAAATTGCATTGGGTCCGGTCTAGCTTCCGATTGGTCCCATTTTTTTTTGTTTTTTTTCATAGGTATTAGACCTTTTTTATTAGGTTTGTTTAGACCTAACCTCTTTGTTTATGAACCGATTTCGATGGTTCTTTTTTTATCCAAAAGGGGATGTCTTAGGGATGGTGTCATATTAATTTGGTCAAGTTCTGATGATATGATCACTATTAATAACATCACTAAAAGAGAAAAATAAAAATAATTTTTAGAAAAAAATAAAAACCGACTTCAAAAAATTAAATGCAACAAATAAAATACACTAAAAGGTATAAAATAATTATTATCTTATTTAGTTACAACTAAACGACGAAATATTAACATGAAATTACTTTTTTGAAGTTGGTGCCAAACATATACCTTTTATGAATCGCATTCGACGGATCTTACTTAGTACGTTTGGCGGGTACGCTCGCTTATAGGTATAGTTTGTTTGGTACCGACTTCAAAAAGTAATTTCATATTAATATTTCGTCGTTTAGTTGTAACTAAATAAGATAATAATTATTTTATACCTTTTAGTATATTTTATTTGTTACATTTAATTATTTGAAGTCGGTTTTTATTTTTTCTTAAAAATTATTTTTTTTCGTAAAAAAAGCACCTAAAAAGGCACGATTTGTAGCAAAAAAGGCTCTAAAAAAGGCAGAAAGCGCCAAAAAAGACCGTTTTTTGGGCGGAAAAGGCGCTTAAAAATAGTCGATTTTTTGCAAAAAAAACCTCAATATAAATATAAGAAAGGATAGAAATATAAATGATAAATTTTTATTAAACAATATAATCAAACAAAGAACCACAAAAAAGACATTTTATTTAAAAATATAATATTCTTACATTTTCTATAAATCAAAATAAACATAATTTACTTAGTATCTGTTAATTCTTCTTTCTCGAATGTGACATTTTGTCTATTCAGATATAAATTGCTTACAATGTACTTACATTTTAAGATTTTGAATCGTAAAATTCGTTCGGCGATCGGTCAGAATATTTTTATAAATAGAAAATGATCTCTCAACATCACACATTTCCTTTGATTCGAGCTCATTGGAATTCCGTAATAAAATATCAATGTTAGGTGTCACCTTAGGTTCTGACCTCTCTTGGAATGACCATATTATCTCAGTAGCAAAAGCTGCAGCATGTAAGCTTGGCTTTCTTTTCCGAACCAAACGATTTTTCACCCCCACTCAACTCCTTATATTATACAAGGCTCAAATTCGCCCCTGTCTTGAATATTGCTTGCATTTGTGGAGAGGGGCCTCCAAGTATTCTCTTAATACCTTAGATGCAATTCAGAGGCGAGCTATCAGACTGATAGGCGATCCTACATTAACTGACACTCTCGACTCCCTAGCCCATCGTAGATCTGTCTCCGCCCTTTCCCTTTTTTATAGATATTACCATGGCTTTTGTTCTGACGAAATAAAATCGATAATCCCACCAAAGGCTTCATTTGCGCGAAATACACGATTTTCTAAAATTCAACACCCCTACGCGCTTAAACTGGATACTAATCGAACAAACGCATTCGCCAATTCATTTATCCCTATGACATCTAGAGACTGGAACTCTCTTCCCCCGACCGTCTTTCCAGCTACTTATAACCTTCAAACTTTCAAGACCAGCATCCACAGATCTCTACCCAATCCCTTATCTTCACGTTACAAGGGACTTCAGAGGTTGTACCTTCTTGGTGCAACTTCTTCTTGTATCAATATCATTATAAAAAAAAAAAAAGATGTGAGAGGTGCAAATTTGGGAGCCGTAATTTCACTTGGTTTCAATTTATTTGTTACCAAGTTGTTCGGCTCAATAATAGAACCATTGAGTATCTGGTATTCTTGCCTCATAAAATCTAGACCCAGATTATCTCCATCACCGTGGAAATCTTTGTTTTAACAATTTCTGCACGGGGTCCAACACTTTCATCAATTTTTTTCACACCATCTAAGATGAAAAGTGATTCATGCAAGCTTAAGTTGGGATTTTCAGGTTCTTTCAACTTAGTGGCGAGGAACCCGAAGTTAGATGAAACACAAATTAAATCAAGTGGAAGCTTGTAATTTATTATCAGCCTGCGAGCTGTTTCTACACAAAGAGCATCATCTTCTTCATTAATCATTTCAATTATCTGCAGATAAAAAAATTAAACAAATTAATTAATTAACAAATAAGAAAACTAAAAATAGAAAAATTCAAGTTCAATTTTAAAAATATTTATAGTACATGCTTTAATTTTTCAAAATTATGTGCGTGAAATATTGCAGCACTAATCCAGGTTCCAAATCTTGTTTCAACTGGTTCAGGGGGTAGAGAAAGGTCTGGATAAAGTTCCTTGTATCTACTCGCGCGAGCTGGGCTCTTTAAAAATAACTGAAATTTTACACCAAAAATTTAGTTTGCCTGCTCTATTGAACTTCTTATTTTTGCCCTTCCCACCGATCGCTAGTATCGCAAACACACCTGATACACATACAGAGAAGCAGGAAAAATATACAAAGGGCGGCATAAACAATCACTAAGAGAATTTATTATTAGAAAAAAAAAATGAAAAATCTCAACAAAATGAAAAATCTCAAAAATGAAAAATCTCAAAAAAATGAAAAAATCTCAAAAAAATGAATAAATCTTAAAAAAATTGCAAAAAAGGCGCGGATTTGAAAAAAGCCAAAAAAGGCGTTATAAAGGCATTTTTAAAATCTACAAATGTGATTGATTTTTTAGATCGGTGGACATATCAAAAAAAAAATTGATCGGCTCAAAATTGAAAAAAGGCAAATGCCTTTTTTTGCGCTCTCTACTTATTACACACCAAATGACTTTCATTTATTCTGTATTAATTACAAACCATCATTTAAATAAAATAACTTTTGTTGCTTCATTTAAAAGAAGCCTGGCACCCCCCCCCCCCTCGCTCGAATTGAACTTGGCTGGGGCACTGCCCGCCGTGTCGGCCCTCAAATAAAAGTACATAATATTTTAACAAGATTTAATAAGATTTAACTTAACCCCGGGGCATGGGTAAGCCCTCAACGGCCTTGCCTTCAGGAGCAGCTGGAAGCAAATTGCGAGTATTCATCTATCCGCCTAGCAAGCAGTAAGAAGAAGGGCTAGTCGGAGTGGGTTGCTTATCTAAGCCTGTCTTTGAGAAAAAGCCCTGGCTGTTGGAGCTGAAGACTGGGTAGACGACATGCTTGAATGAGGCAGTGGGGCAGAAGGGCAGGTCGCCTGCATGGATTAAGTTACTTGCTCGCTCGCTGGTTGAAACCAGGGATGTTGCGAATATTCTGCATCCGCATCCGCAAATGCGGAGATTTTGCATAGATTTGGACATCTGCATCCGCATCCGCAATACTCAATGCGGATGTTCATGCGGATGCGAATGTAATACAAGTTGCGACATGAAAGAAATTGCGCGGGACTAAAAAAAGAGTCAATGTGGATGAAAATCCTCTTAAATGGTGGAGTGTTCATCGAAAGGAATTTAAGATATTATCACAGATACCACGAAGAATTTAATCCACTCCACCAGGCAGTGTACCTAGCGAACAATTAGTTAGTAGCGCGGGTTTAATTTAGGAACCTCTGCGTAACCATCTTGAATCAGAAAAGGGGGCAATATTACTCTTTATTAAGTATAACGCTCCTATTTTTAACTTCATTTACTTATATGAAAATTAGTAAGTGAAGTTAAAAAAAATAGGAGCATTATACTTAATACAGTGGTACCTTGAGATACGAATGTCCTAACATACGAATGTTTTGAGATACAACATGAAATATTCTAAAATTTATACCTCGACATACAACGAAAAATTTGAGATACGAATTTGCGATGTGCCTTATTTGATAATAGGTGTCTCACATTCTTTGGTAACATTTTAAAAAGAAGGCTGAAATAGACCTCTCTTGATCGTTACCTTATGAAGGTCTCACGCAGTGAAAGTCAAGGAAAGTGAGGCCAAAAAGGCCTGACGTTAAAGTGATGATTAATAAACATTGTGTGTTATTAATATATTAATAAACAAATTAATAAACATTATGTGTATTATTACTCGTTTATCTATATACAAATTGTGTATATTATGTGTAATTTAACTGTGTTTTGGGTTAGTTTCATATCGCTAAAACGCATTAATATATATTACATTATTTTAAATGGGAAAAATTGCTTTAAGATACGATTTTTTTAACCTACGACGATGATCACAGAACGAATTAAATTCGTATCTCAAGGTACCACTGTACTAATTTTCATTAGTAAAAATGTTAATAATTACTTTATCATTGTTTTCCCAGGTAACACACAATATCCTCAGAATATTCTAAGAAGATTTAAATGTCCTTAGAATATCCTTAGAATATTCTGAGGATATTGTGGTTACCTGGGTTAATTCTTCATTCATATACTATATTTATATAAGATCTTAAACATCCGCAGATGTGAGCCCTCAAAAATCAGCATCCGCATTCACATCCTCAGATGTGAAAAAATCGGCATCCGCAATATCCCTGGTTGAAACATTTCGAGTGTCGTCGCATCTTCGCTTCGTTCTAACCTTTTGTTATCGCGTTACTCTATGTTTATATCTATGACCTGTCAATTACATCTATACTTATATTGGCTTTATGGTACTCAATCTAGATAACGCAAATGAAAATTCTACTATGTCTCAAGTTATTTTTATCTTTAATTTCAACCAATGTTGTTCTAGCCAATTCGAGTACTTGAAAAAGTCTCGAGAGAGACGAAACGTTGTACGAAAATTGAACCGATATGAACTTCAATAAAAAAACTTTGTCCAATAAACTGAATGTTTTGAATCATATAAATCTAGTGGTTGATTAAATCTATATAATAAAAATGAATTTCTGTTTCTTTGTAAGCGCAGATCTCTCAAATGCCTGGACCGATTTGGCTAATTTTTTTTTTAAATGTTCGTAATAGTCCAATTCAGGTTAATACGTAAAAAAAAATTGGAAAAGTTGCCCGGAAAAATTGGAAAATTCAGGAAAAACTAAAAAAAAATTCAGGTTAGCCAACATAGCTTGCCAAACAATAAAAGAACTAAACTAGCAAAAAAAAACTATCTATTTTTTTTAAAGTACATTTAAAAACAAAAATTAAAAAAAAAACTTCATGATAACTAAATTTTTTGAAAAGGTTATGGTTATTTAAAAAAGCTATTTTTTTCAAAAATTCCCAACTTCTTTTGGGTTGCGTGAAAAAATTCTGAAAACCGTCTCTATAATAGGATAGAAAAAAATAAAAAAGTTTCAGCCAAGCTTTTGATTATATATAGATGAAAAATATTTTATTTAAATAGCTTTTTAGAAATCTTTCAACTGTAAATATTATAGTGAAAACAAAGATTTAAGTATCTTTTTGGGTGTCTTATATATGTCTCTCTTATATATGTTGCATGTCAGAGAGAGATTTCTCTTAAGGGTTTGGCTACTGGCCCGGCAAGCTTAGTTAGCGCTTGGGTTCGATTCCTAAGGGGACGAACCTCTCTGATATGCAATGTAAAAATATTTCAACTAATATCTATGATGTCCTTTAAAGTTAAATTCATTTTGTAAATATTATTTTTGGTTAAGGGAACAATAATTATAAACCTGGCCAAAAATTTAGATATACCAATCGGAGCACCAAACGGACATATGTTGCTATTATAGTTTCGATACGTCCAGTGGTTTAGGCTTGAAGCATAAGAGTTAGTCACAGAAATGCGTGGTCGGGTCAGCTATTATCTATATAAATTTTAACCATAAAACGAGACGCTCCCCGCCAGGGGCTGGTGACGCCGAGCCGAAGGCCCGGGCGTCAGCTAGTAAACAATAATTTTTTTTTTATTTATTTAAAATTGACCTTGTCCGTTAGAACATTTGGTCAGTGATACATAAAATACATATTTTTACAAAATTTTATATAATTATAATGTTAATTAGGTACATAAGATTTACAAGCTAAAAATAAGAAACATACATTATTTTAAGTATTTTTTTTTTTTTTAATTACATTTCTACTGTTTATGGAATTAAACACAATTATGTTAAATTAGAATAAATATAATTAATTAATTTTTCCCAAAGAAATTATGTATCTAACAATATATCTACTTAAGTCATCGTTGCGGTTTAAATAAGAAAGAAGAATTGTCATATTTGTTGGAAGTTCTACTTTTCTTTGGATTGTTGTATAAAAGCGTTCAATTTTGTTGACATTGTTTGCGCATCCCAAGTAAAAGTCGTTGATATCCCCAATCGTTGATCCATCACAAGAACAATAAACTGCAACGGATCGTTGCTAAACTTTATCCAAATTCATTTGAAATATTAATATGTTCTAGAGTAAAGTACTTTAAAATATAATTTTACTAAAAACTTTATTTAACCTTTTTTGTGGTCCCCAATGTACTTAATTAGGATATTAAATTTCATCAAAATTGGTTAAGTCATTTTCAAGATATTTAGAAAAAACTAAAAAAGTACTGAAATAAAGTACTAATGTTTGTGGACCGATATGTACCAAAAACTAATCAGCGCTTCATTTTGTTAAACTAATGGTAGGTTTTCAATTTCATTTCAATTAGCGCAAAGGTGTGGAAAAAATCGTGGACGAAAAAAACGATAACACACACACACACACATCCATCCATCCATCCATCCATCCATCCCCACGCACTTCCAAAGAAAAATGGCACTTTTTGGCCTCTCGACGAGATTCCAAGTAATTTTTGGCAAAACCGTCACGTGCTAAAATTCAATCTCATTGAATACTTCAATTTGTGACCTTAATTGAGTCTATGGGTTCCGTAGTCTTTACCTGAGGACCCTTTGAAGTCGCGCTTGCCGCGAGACCCATTACAATACTTTCTCCCATGCTTCGCATTGGATAAAGTAAAAAGGATTCTCTCGAAGACCTATTCTGTATATATGAGCTGGGGTAGTAATATGGCCTATTCTTAGCCTAATTAGTTGAACAGTTATTTTTCTAAACAATTTGATGTCATCAAACCATGGTCTTTTTGCTATATTAGGCTGTATGTTGAATAGATGCTTGCCTTTATTTAGAGCAATAATAAACAATAATTAAAAACATTCAAATTACCGATACAAATTTAAAGCTTATCTGATTCCATTTCAAGTTTAAAGCGTTCACCTTTTTATTTTTACCCAAATGAGAAAATGATTATTTTCGATTAAGTAGTAAAGAATTTTTTTTATGAAATAAAAGTGTATTTAAAAAATAAAAGTTTTTTGTACTATATTTTTATTTCCATTCCTTCTCAAACTTGATCAACTCATCGTTATTGTGTGGTAATTTATTTTCAGATTATATTACAGAGAGAGTGTAACAAGAGAAGTTAGATCATTTAATTTTTAGATAAAACAAATTATAGTATAATGCATACATTATATAATATATTGCATAATATGTAGGTATATATGAAATAAATTGAATTAATAATTTTATGCCTATACTAGTTGCGAAGCCCACCTTCGGCGGGCATCTTGTTTGCCAAGGGGCTACACCCCCGAAGTAGGTATTAGAAAAATAATTTAAATTTACTAATTTTAATAAATTTTATTTGTCATAAATTATTACACGACTAGAAATTGACCCAATATATTATTGACAACCAATTGGATACTGATAGGTCATGCCTAGTAAGGCTATCCCAACTGGGATCTGTTTTATTTTTTTTATAATGATATTGATACAAGAAGAAGTTGCACCAAGAAGGTACAACCTCTGTAGTCCGTGGTGGACCCTTGTAACGTGAAGATAAGGGGAGATTTAGGGATTGGGTAGAAGTCGAAGGTATCTGTGGATGCTGGTCTTGAAAGATTGAAGGTTATAAGTAGCTGGAAAGACGGTCGGGAGAAGAGAGTTCCAGTCTCTAGATGTCATAGGGATAAATGAATTGGCGAATGCGTTTGTTCGATTAGTATCTATAGTTTAAGCGCGTAGGGGTGTTGAATTTGAGAAAATCGTGTATTTCGCGCAAATGAAGCCTTTGGTGGGATTATCGATTTAATTTCGTCAGAACAAAAGCTATGGTAATATCTATAAAAAAGGGAATGGGCGGAGACAGATCTACGGTGGGCTAGGGAGTCGAAAGTGTCTGGGTGGTTGGGAATTGTTGGGCTAAACCAATTTAAAAACAAGTTTTTCAAAAAAGTGTTAAAAACAAAGTTTAACAATCCCTAGTAGCACAATGTTTCAAACTATATAGTAACGATATAGTGCCTAAATAGATTTCGAGAATCTACTACTACTACTACTACTACTACTAGGGTTTCTACAAAATTGTATCTGAAATTTCCGAAAATAATTTTCCCTGATTATAAGAGTGCTTTTTTAAAATTTGAATTCCTAACTAGACTAGCTATGTGGGTATTTTTGGTGATTTTTCTTTTTATAGCTGTTATTTTTTTATTAATAAGCTGACGTGTTCTGATGTGGCCATCCACTTGACTTTACCATAGAACCTTGCCCCTCACTTATATTTAATATTTAATAAAATTATTTATAATCATTTAGGGGTGGGGGTTAGTTTTTGCATTTTTAGATTACTCTGGGCCCACTGATTATGTATACAAAATTTGGTTGAGTTTGGTACAAGGGCCTAGATTTTCATTTTTTGACCCTATACCCCCTCATTTTGGGCGGTTAATTTTTGGATTTTTGGACCTTTGGGGTCCCAATGATTATGTATACAAAATTTCGTTGAGCTTTGTAAATGGCCAAAATTTTCATTTTTGACGCCCTCTACCCCCCCCTTTTGGGCGGTTAGTTTGTGCATTTTTAGATTTCTGGGGGTCCACTGATTATGTATACAAAAATTTAGTTGAGTTTGGTACAAGGGCCAAGATTTTCATTTTTTGATCCTACACCCCCCCCCCCCATTTTGGGCGGTTAATTTTTGCATTTTTAGACTTCTGTGGGTCCACTGATTATGTATACAAGATTTGGTTGAGTTTGGTACAAGGGCCTAGATTTTCAATTTTTGACCTCTACACTCCCCCCTCATTTTGGGCGGTTAATTTTTGCATTTTTAGACTTCTGTGGGGTCCACTGATTATGTATACAAGATTTGGTTGAGTTTGGTACAAGGGCCTAGATTTTCAATTTTTTGACCCTACACTCCCCCCTCATTTTGGGCGGTTAATTTTTGCATTTTTAGACTTCTGTGGGTCCACTGATTATGTATACAAGATTTGGTTGAGTTTGGTACAAGGGCCTAGATTTTCATTTTTTGCACCAAAATCTAATCAGCTCTTAATCTCAATGTACCAAAACTATGTGTGAAATTTATGTTTCGATATAAACACTAGATTTTGAGCTGGCTCGTCCACACAATTTGGTAACGCACAGACTAACAGACTAACAGACATTTTGACAAAACAATTATTATCTCGAAAAATATAATTTTTTCGATGTTCACTTATTAGGTTTTTTTTGTAAACTGAAATGCCATGGTTTCGCTCAATTTTTTTTAATCAAAATAGTTTAAGCTGTTTTTGAGATATTTCGAAAAAAAGAAGGAAAAAAAAACACTTTTTTCATGCACGATTACAATACTTGACCATACCCTGTATTGTAAAATGTAAAAATAGCTCAGATACTAGATTGAGAATAACCAAATCAAGCTATCCCGCGCTATCGAGGACTGTAAAAATATTGTAAAAACTTTGAACAAGCAGAAAACGAAGCTATCTTCATAATGGATCTTCAACACCTAGTGTTTAAAAGTAAAATGTTAACGTTGCTGTTAAAACTTGCGTTTTAGAGAATAGCATTTTTTAACTCTAGTGTTATTACTTTACTTTTTAATGCCCAATTTAAGATGTTAAATTTTAACGTCATTCATCTTGCAAGCCGATTATAAATAAATATAGATCATTTAATAGAACATGTAGCGTATCGGTAAAAATTTCCCTTTTATCAATCGGAAACTTTTAAACGATGCTCACTATTGGAAAAATGGCTTTGTTAATTAGAATTGTTGAAAAAGTGAAAACTTTTTCAATAAGCCTCAGTAAATTTTACAGGCGTCCACTGATGATGCTTAATGAGTTACTTATTTTATTACCCGGTTCTTTCAAAAGGGATAAAATTCAATCCAAAATTTTCATTTTATTACGAAGTTCCGATTAAAAAGTAAAAAACAGGATCCTATTATTTCACAAAGAGAAACAAAGAGGTTGTCCTCTGCTTGATGCAAATAAACATACACACATATATATCGAGATGATATATCTGTATATATATCTGTGTGTATATATATATATATTATTTATTTGTTTGAGACTACAGCCCCGAAGACCTAGTCTTCATCATCAGTCTTTTAAATTACAAATGTTGTCCTTCATGGAGTCAATATCTTATGGATATTGATTCCATGAAAAACAACAATACCACTACCAATAAATCCCACCTTAATGATAAGTCAATGAAAATATCATTAAACTCATTGTAAATCATGTCATTTTTCAATAAACCTGTAAAGAAGCTTATTACCCGCCAGGGCAGTTTACTGATGTACTTTTGGAAATTAGTAAAAAAAAAAAAATATTTATATGCGTCCTTTAGAAATTTTTAGGTCGTTAATGCGGCTCCGGTGCACAGTGGTCCCAAATCCCAAAAAGCTGGCCAAAATATGAAGGCGTTCTTCAATATAAATAAAACTTGGTATACTAAGGTTCTCGAGGTCGCTGATTACGAATCAAAAGTCAAAATTACGAAAAACAAAATGGCGTCCCCAAAATGGCGGACATATATATTTTAAAAATATCAGATTTCTCCGAAATTTGGTATACTTAGGTTTTCAAGGCCACTGATAATGAATCAAAAGTCAAAATTAAGAAAAACAAAATGGGGGTCGCAAAATGGTGGACATATATGTTTCAAAAATATTAGGTTTCATTCCACTAACTTTAAACAAAATTTTGATATTTCTAATCGAAATATTTTAGATAAATGACAAAATTTAGAAAAAATATATATTTTAGAAATGATCGGAATTTTAAATAAAAAAAAAATTAAGAAAAGATCTGATATGGACTGTTTTAAAAATTTCCCGAAAAAGTACTTGTAAAGTACCTACAATAATTAGACCGCACCAACCCGCATCTAATGTTTGTTGATTTAGCTTAATTATAGTATTAGCTAAATGCCGCAATTGGTCTCTTGACCGGACTCGACCGGACAAATAAACTTTTTGATAACTTTTCAACATTTACAGACAATTAATTTCTGAAATTTTTTTAAAAGAATATCATTAAGTTTTTGTATCAAACTTTATAATTATGATTGTTCAAATAGGTATATATATTCTACTTACTTTCAGGAGTATTTTCCATTTTATAAAATGTAGATCGGTGAACTTTTCACTAAGATATCGAGTTTTAAAGTGAGCGTTGTTTTTTTGCTTTCTCACTCCGGGCGGGCTTACTCAAAATAGGGTAACTTTGACGATGAATATAAACTAAAGTAAAAACAATAGGCACCTTTTCTCTTGACAATGGACTACTTAAACTATCTGTGTATCCAACATAACGGCCTAAAACTCCCTACTAATTTTTTTTTTTTGGACTTTTTGGCCAGCTTTTCGGGATTTGGGACCACTGTGCGGTGGTGCGAATTTGGGTTGGCCAGGGCCCTGCTTTAGTTAGTCACTAACTAGCTTTATATCTAATGAAAGAGAAAATTGCTTATTATTTTGTTCCTGTATTGTAAACCCTTTGTAATATCTCACAGAGGCCGTAGTTAAATAATAACTTCTTTGACTTACCATTCATCTTTAATTCCCGCCCTGTTTAACTCTTGCTCTTTCAATTTCTTTCTTTTTGCACAACAACGCACACACACACTCTAAACGACGTCTAAACAAACACATTTATTATTTATTATGATTGTTGATATTTTTTAATAATGATATAATTGAAGAAAAGTAATTAACAAGAGAACATTAATTAAAATACAATTGAAATTATCTTTCTTACAAAGCGAGTTAACAAAGGATTATTATTATTGCTCAAAAAGAAATTATCTATCTTTACTTCTGTTTATGAATCTTGTAGAAATATATTTTTTAGAAAATAAAACCGACTTCAAAAATATTAAATGCAACAACAAAAATAATAAGAACTCAAAATTCTTAGATTTATAAATATCCAGCATTTTCCATGACAGAAAATGATCTATTTTTTTCAAAAAATTGTAGTTTTTAATTTATAGAATAAAAACCACTCATCCTATATACTTTATTCTCATCTCATTTTTTAGGAAATTTTATTTACTTGAATGTATACCTGAACTACTTTTTTGTTAAAACTCTTAGATTTATAAATATACAGCATTTTCCATGACAGAAAATGATCTATTTTTTCAAAAATTGTAGTTTTTCATTCATAGAATAAAAACCACTCATCCTATAAACTTTATTCCTATCTCATTTTTTAGGAAATTTTATTTACTTGAATGTATACCTGAACCACTTTTTTGTTATAACTCTTAGTTTTATAAATATCTAGCATTTGTCATGACAGAAAATGATCTATTTTTTCATTCATAGAATAAAAACCACTCATCCTATAAACTTTATTACTATTTCATTTTTTAGGAAATTTTATTTACTTGAATGTATACCTGAACTACTTTTTTGTTAAAACTCTTAGATTTATAAATATCCAGCATTTTTCATGACAGAAAATGATCTATTTTTTCATTCATAGAATAAAAACCACTCATCCTATAAACTTTATTCCTATTTCATTTTTTAGGAAATTTTATTTACTTGAATGTATACCTGAGCCACTTTTTTGTTAAAACTCTTAGATTTATAAATATCCAGCATTTTTCATGACAGAAAATGATCTATTTTTTTCAAAAAATTGTAGTTTTTCATTCATAGAATAAAAACCACTCATCCTATATACTTTATTCCTATCTCATTTTTTAGGAAATTTTATTTACTTGAATGTATACCTGAACTACTTTTTTGTTAAAACTCTTAGATTTATAAATATCCAGCATTTTTCATGACAGAAAATGATCTATTTTTTCATTCATAGAATAAAAACCACTCATCCTATAAACTTTATTCCTATTTCATTTTTTAGGAAATTTTATTTACTTGAATGTATACCTGAACCACTTTTTTGTTAAAACTCTTAGATTTATAAATATCCAGCATTTTTCATGACAGAAAATGATCTATTTTTTTCAAAAAATTGTAGTTTTTCATTCATAGAATAAAAACCACTCATCCTATAAACTTTATTCCTATCTCATTTTTTAGGAAATTTTATTTACTTGAATGTATACCTGAACCACTTTTTTGTTATAACTCTTAGTTTTATAAATATCTAGCATTTGTCATGACAGAAAATGATCTATTTTTTCATTCATAGAATAAAAACCACTCATCCTATAAACTTTATTACTATTTCATTTTTTAGGAAATTTTATTTACTTGAATGTATACCTGAACTACTTTTTTGTTAAAACTCTTAGATTTATAAATATCCAGCATTTTTCATGACAGAAAATGATCTATTTTTTCATTCATAGAATAAAAACCACTCATCCTATAAACTTTATTCCTATTTCATTTTTTAGGAAATTTTATTTACTTGAATGTATACCTGAGCCACTTTTTTGTTAAAACTCTTAGATTTATAAATATCCAGCATTTTTCATGACAGAAAATGATCTATTTTTTTCAAAAAATTGTAGTTTTTCATTCATAGAATAAAAACCACTCATCCTATATACTTTATTCCTATCTCATTTTTTAGGAAATTTTATTTACTTGAATGTATACCTGAACTACTTTTTTGTTAAAACTCTTAGATTTATAAATATCCAGCATTTTTCATGACAGAAAATGATCTATTTTTTCATTCATAGAATAAAAACCACTCATCCTATAAACTTTATTCCTATTTCATTTTTTAGGAAATTTTATTTACTTGAATGTATACCTGAACCACTTTTTTGTTAAAACTCTTAGATTTATAAATATCCAGCATTTTTCATGACAGAAAATGATCTATTTTTTTCAAAAAATTGTAGTTTTTCATTCATAGAATAAAAACCACTCATCCTATATACTTTATTCCTATCTCATTTTTTAGGAAATTTTATTTACTTGAATGTATACCTGAACCACTTTTTTGTTATAACTCTTAGATTTATAAATATCCAGCATTTGTCATGACAGAAAATGATCTATTTTTTCATTCATAGAATAAAAACCACTCATCCTATATACTTTATTCCTATCTCATTTTTAGGAAATTTTATTTACTTGAATGTATACCTGAACCACTTTTTTGTTATAACTCTTAGATTTATAAATATCCAGCATTTGTCATGACAGAAAATGATCTATTTTTTCATTCATAGAATAAAAACCACTCATCCTATAAACTTTATTCCTATTTCATTTTTTAGGAAATTTTATTTACTTGAATGTATACCTGAACTACTTTTTTGTTAAAACTCTTAGATTTATAAATATCCAGCATTTTCCATGATAGAAAATGATCTATTTTTTTCAAAAAATTGTAGTTTTTCATTCATAGAATAAAAACCACTAATCCTATAAACTTTATTCCTATCTAATTTTTTAGGAAATTTTATTTACTTGAATGTATACCTGAACTACTTTTTTGTTAAAACTCTTAGATTTATAAATATCCAGCATTTTCCATGACAGAAAATGATCTATTTTTTCAAAAAATTGTAGTTTTTCATTCATAGAATAAAAACCACTCATCCTATAAACTTTATTCCTATCTCATTTTTAGGAAATTTTATTTACTTGAATGTATACCTGAACCACTTTTTTGTTATAACTCTTAGTTTTATAAATATCTAGCATTTGTCATGACAGAAAATGATCTATTTTTTCATTCATAGAATAAAAACCACTCATCCTATAAACTTTATTACTATTTCATTTTTTAGGAAATTTTATTTACTTGAATGTATACCTGAACTACTTTTTTGTTAAAACTCTTAGATTTATAAATATCCAGCATTTTTCATGACAGAAAATGATCTATTTTTTCATTCATAGAATAAAAACCACTCATCCTATAAACTTTATTCCTATTTCATTTTTTAGGAAATTTTATTTACTTGAATGTATACCTGAGCCACTTTTTTGTTAAAACTCTTAGATTTATAAATATCCAGCATTTTTCATGACAGAAAATGATCTATTTTTTTCAAAAAATTGTAGTTTTTCATTCATAGAATAAAAACCACTCATCCTATATACTTTATTCCTATCTCATTTTTTAGGAAATTTTATTTACTTGAATGTATACCTGAACCACTTTTTTGTTATAACTCTTAGATTTATAAATATCCAGCATTTGTCATGACAGAAAATGATCTATTTTTTCATTCATAGAATAAAAACCACTCATCCTATAAACTTTATTACTATTTCATTTTTTAGGAAATTTTATTTACTTGAATGTATACCTGAACTACTTTTTTGTTAAAACTCTTAGATTTATAAATATCCAGCATTTTTCATGACAGAAAATGATCTATTTTTTCATTCATAGAATAAAAACTACTCATCCTATAAACTTTATTCCTATTTCATTTTTTAGGAAATTTTATTTACTTGAATGTATACCTGAGCCACTTTTTTGTTAAAACTCTTAGATTTATAAATATCCAGCATTTTTCATGACAGAAAATGATCTATTTTTTTCAAAAAATTGTAGTTTTTCATTCATAGAATAAAAACCACTCATCCTATATACTTTATTCCTATCTCATTTTTTAGGAAATTTTATTTACTTGAATGTATACCTGAACCACTTTTTTGTTATAACTCTTAGATTTATAAATATCCAGCATTTGTCATGACAGAAAATGATCTATTTTTTCATTCATAGAATAAAAACCACTCATCCTATATACTTTATTCCTATCTCATTTTTTAGGAAATTTTATTTACTTGAATGTATACCTGAACCACTTTTTTGTTATAACTCTTAGATTTATAAATATCCAGCATTTGTCATGACAGAAAATGATCTATTTTTTCATTCATAGAATAAAAACCACTCATCCTATAAACTTTATTCCTATTTCATTTTTTAGGAAATTTTATTTACTTGAATGTATACCTGAACTACTTTTTTGTTAAAACTCTTAGATTTATAAATATCCAGCATTTTCCATGATAGAAAATGATCTATTTTTTCAAAAAATTGTAGTTTTTCATTCATAGAATAAAAACCACTAATCCTATAAACTTTATTCCTATCTCAATTTTTAGGAAATTTTATTTACTTGAATGTATACCTGAACCACTTTTTTGTTAAAACTCTTAGATTTATAAATATCAGCATTTCCATGACAGAAAATGATCTATTTTTCAAAAAATTGTAGTTTTTCATTCATAGAATAAAAACCACTCATCCTATAAACTTTATTCCTATCTCATTTTTTAGGAAATTTTATTTACTTGAATGTATACCTGAACCACTTTTTTGTTAAAACTCTTAGATTTATAAATATCTAGCATTTCCATGACAGAAAATGATCTATTTTTTCAAAAAATTGTAGTTTTTCATTCATAGAATAAAAACCACTCATCCTATAAACTTTATTCCTATCTAATTTTTTAGGAAATTTTATTTACTTGAATGTATACCTGAACCACTTTTTTGTTAAAACTCTTAGATTTATAAATATCAGCATTTTCCATGACAGAAAATGATCTATTTTTCAAAAAATTGTAGTTTTTCATTCATAGGATAAAAACCACTCATCCTATAAACTTTATTCCTATCTAATTTTTTAGGAAATTTTATTTACTTGAATGTATACCTGAACTACTTTTTTGTTAAAACTCTTAGTTTTATAAATATCCAGCATTTTCCATGACAGAAAATGATCTATTTTTTCAAAAAATTCGTAGTTTTTCATTCATAGAATAAAAACCACTCATCCTATAAACTTTATTCCTATCTCATTTTTTGGGAAATTTTATTTACTTGAATGTTTACCTGAACTACTTTTTTGTTAAAACTCTTAAATTTATAGATATCCAGCATTTTCCATGACAGGAAAGTAAAAAATAAATAATTAATATCATATGAGATATCTGAATGATTTAAATTAATAAATTATTTTTCTTTGAATAAATTTATTAATTTATGTAGATGCTCTAGCTTAATGGAAGATAGGTGAGTGGATTATGTGTTGATTATCCAAGAGTTCTCGATTGGGAACTTTGCATGAATAAGCTTTGTAAGTTGCCGGAGTCGTCTATCATAAAGGACCCACCCTATCGATTCATAATATCTCCTAAACTACAGAGGTTAAAGGACAGAGAGAAATCAGGCTCAGCCAGTGAGTGGACAATAATTCCCAGGGCTTTGTTCTCAACCAACTTGTTAACAGGCTCTGATTGCCATCCTCCAATGACCATCCTTCAATGAACACAGCTCTCTGTATATACTCACATTCTTTTCACATGTGATTTCTTTTACTATGTGACCAGACAATAGAATTTACTTTAAAAATAATAATTTTTCAGGGAAAAAGTCTTTCTTCATTTTTACACGCTTTATATTAGTTCACTTGTATGTAAATTAGTAGGATGTAAACAAATCTAGAAATAATTTTAAGGAATTTGGTGTTGGTACTTGGTGAAACATTTTTAAAATTATTGGATAAAAATACTTGGTAGGTTTCACATTAAGATATAAAAAAATAAAACGAATTTATTTTTGGAGAATCTTTAATCTCGATATATATATTTCGAGTGACTAACCCATCTTCAGGAGAAACAGAAAGTAACTGACCTGGATAAGTCGAAATTGAATACAAGTCAATGGTAAAATTTATTTTTTAAGATAACAAAAGGGTAAATATTTAAAATTATTGGAGGAGAAAAGGTAGGAAGTCTACTTTGTTTAATTTTAAATGGCCTTTTGAGAAATGAGGATTTCGAATTTGAATACAACTCAATGGTAAAATTTATTTTTTAAGATAACAAAAGGGTAAATATTTAAAATTAGTGAGGAGAAAGTTAGGAAATCTATTTTGTTTAACTTTGAATGGTCTTCTGATAAAATTAGCTCTCTCAAAAAAACGTAATATACTAAATAATCAATTAGAAGTTAAGAAAAGTACAATCATTGATTACATTCTTTAAATATTTGCAAATTTGTTTTGTGTGTAAATTCTCATTTCACAGAAGACCATTCAAAATTAAACAAAATAGATTTCCTAATCTTCTCCCTCCACTAATTTTAAATATTTACCCTTTTGTTATCTTAAAAATAAATTTTACCATTGAGTTGTATTCAAATTCGAAATCCTCATTTCTCAAAAGGCCATTCAAAATTAAACAAAAGTAGACTTCCTACCTTTTCTCCCTCCAACTAATTTTAAATATTTACCCTTTTGTTATCTTAAAAAATAAATTTTACCATTGAGTTGTATTCAAATTCTAAATCCTCATTTCTCAAAAGGCCATTCAAAATTAAACAAAAGTAGACTTCCTACCTTTTCTCCCTCCAATAATTTTAAATATTTACCCTTTTGTTATCTTAAAAAATAAATTTTACCATTGACTTGTATTCAAATTCGAAATCCTCATTTCTCAAAAGGCCATTCAAAATTAAACAAAATTAGACTTCCTACCTTTTCTCCCTCCACTAATTTTAAATATTTACCCTTTTGTTATCTTAAAAATAAATTTTACCATTGACTTGTATTCAAATTCGAAATCCTCATTTCTCAAAAGGCCATTCAAAATTAAACAAAAGTAGACTTCCTACCTTTTCTCCCTCCAATAATTTTAAATATTTACCCTTTTGTTATCTTAAAAATAAATTTTACCATTGACTTGTATTCAAATTCGAAATCCTCATTTCTCAAAAGGCCATTCAAAATTAAACAAAAGTAGACTTCCTACCTTTTCTCCCTCCACTAATTTTAAATATTTACCCTTTTGTTATCTTAAAAAATAAATTTTACCATTGAGTTGTATTCAAATTCGAAATCCTCATTTCTCAAAAGGCCATTCAAAATTAAACAAAAGTAGACTTCCTACCTTTTCTCCCTCCAATAATTTTAAATATTTACCCTTTTGTTATCTTAAAAAATAAATTTTACCATTGACTTGTATTCAATTTCGACTTATCCAGGTCAGTTACTTTCTGTTTCTCCTGAAGATGGGTTAGTCACCCGAAATATATATATCGAGATTAAAGATTCTCCAAAAATAAATTCGTTTTATTTTTTTATATCTTAATGTGAAACCTACCAAGTATTTTTATCCAATAAATCTAGAAAGTCGATTTTCTCCTACTTTCTAATTGTCGTCTCGATTTGAAAC
This sequence comes from Forficula auricularia, assembly GCA_024734495.1. Taxonomy (NCBI): domain Eukaryota; kingdom Metazoa; phylum Arthropoda; class Insecta; order Dermaptera; family Forficulidae; genus Forficula; species Forficula auricularia. Next base: position 9,415,499 of record JALMQS010000108.1, on the reverse strand, counting down.
TTTGGATGTATATGTAATTCAAGTGACAATACAATAATTTTAAACAATAACTAATAATTTAGACCAGTTTACACAGATACCTTCAACCCCCGCCCAGTCCATAAATTCCTTTCCTCTTCTTTTCAGGATGGAGGGGCCAACCCAGGCCTTTAGAGGTTGCACCTTTTTGCTGTAACTCCTTCACTCATCATTTTAATTAAAAAAAATAACGGTGAAAAAATTAACTAGGGGGCGGGGGGAGAAATTTGGATAATATAGACGACTTTGGTCAAAATTTAATCAAAATTCATCTGTGGACCCTCAGAAGGGTAAACATAAAAAAATAATTAAGGGGGGGGGGCAAAATTTTGAAATTATAGCCCTATTTGGTCTAAACTCAAACAAAATTTGTATAGATACATCATCTGTGGGCCCTAGAAGGGTAAAAATCCAACAATTAAGTAGGGGAGGCTAAATTTGGAAATTATAGACCTCTTTGGTCCAAACTCAATCAAAATTTGTATACATCATCTGAGGGCCCCCAGAAGGATAAAAATCAAAAAATTAACCAGGGAGGGGGTGGGCTAATTTCGAAATTATAGATGACTTTGGGCCAAACTCAAGCAAAATTTGTACACATCATCTGTGGACCCCCGAGAAGCGTAAAAATACAAAGAAAAATCAAGGGAGATGACTTTATCAGTTCAGCCACAGGCTCCCGACAATATTATTTATTTATCTATTTATTTTCATCTAATTTTATTGGGAACCTAGTGGCTTAATATTTTACCTCATAGTGGCTAGTTTCAATTAAAACCACCAGATAGAGCGTATCGGAATTCTCAGTTTCCAATTAGATACTTGGAAAGGGCGTGTCTTATTTTTAGCCTACAGTGGGTAATTTCAATTTAGATTACCAGATAGCATACTGCTGTATGCTGCTCCTGTATGGTGTAAAAGCCTACAATACAAATCGTACCGAGCTATGCTGGAAGTGCAACAAAGGAAAATCCTACTTAGGGTATGCAGCGCTTATCGTACAGTCTCTATAGAGGCCTTACAGGTGATTTCCGGGGTGATGCCTATCCACCTTATGGCAGAGCATCGTAGCCGAGTCTTCGAAGGGGGATGAAAAAACAAGAATCTGAGGAAGCTGCCCGAAAGAGTTGGATCCAGAACTGGGAGCAGCCGGGGGCAGACAAGGCAGCCTGGACGAGAATCCTGATCCCAAACTTGGGAGCGTGGCTCGACAGGAGGCACGGCGAGGCGGATTTTTATATCACACAATTCCTAAGCGGACACGGGTGCTTCTGCTCCTTTTTATCCCGTATTGGGAAAAAGGAAGATGGTGTCTGCTGGTTCTGCGCTGAGGAGGATACAGCGGAGCACACTGCGTTCTACTGTCCGAGATGGGCAGAACATAGGAACAGGCTTTGCCAAGATTTGGCAGCTGTTTTTAATAGAGAGACCGTGGTCCTGATCATGCTGGAGAGTGGAGAGGGATGGCATAAAGTCGCTGCCTTCCTAAAATCCATTCTCCAGGGGAAGACATCCCATGAAAGAGAAACGGTAAACGCCGCTCTGAGTACCGGATAGAAAAGGGGATATTCTCGTCACCTGAAGTAATACACTGTTGTCCCAGGTGACGGGGAAATAAGGAGGGGAGTTTAGTCAGTCCCTGAAAATGACAGGAACCTGACACTACCCTGAGGCACGACCGAGGGGTGTCTTTTTGAAGATTCTCCCCTCCCCTCGGAAAAAAAGACTACCAGATAGCGTATCGGAATTCTCAGTTTCTCAAATGACAAAGGATTTTTCCGATAAACAAGCTATTATACGTCTACTCAGTATTTTTTTTTTTTTTATTATTATTTTTTTATTTTCATTTTTTTTACTTTACCATACAGGGTATGGTACCGATTTTTATGGACGAGCTAGCTCAAAAACTTGTGTGAATATTGAAACCAAATTTCACAAGTAGTTTTGGTGCAGTGAGCTTAAGAGCTGATTAGATTTTGGTGCATTTCGACCCAAAATTAAGGGGGGTGGGGGGGGGTTACAAATTAAAAATCTAGGCCATTTGAGCAAACTCAACCAATTTTTTTATACATAATCCGTGGGTTCCCAGAAGACTAAAAATGCAAAAACTAACCGCCTAATAGGTGGGGGGAGGTCAACAAATTAAAAAACTAGACCCTTATACCAAACTCAACCAAATTTTCTATAGATATTCACTGGGCCCACCTAAGTCTAAAAATGCAAAAGCAACCACTCAAAATTAGGTGTGTGGGGGAATTAAAAAACTAGACCCTTGTACCAAACTCAACCAAATTTTGTAAACTTAATCAGTGGGCCCCAGAAAACTAAAATTGAAAAATCTCACCTCCTAAAATGGGGGTGGTGGATGAAATTCTAGGCCCTTGTACCAAGCTCAACCAAATGTTGTATACATTATCAGTGGGCCATCAGTAATATAAAAATGCAAAAACTAACCCCTCTACTCTACATGATTATAAATAATTTTATTAAATATTAAATATAAGTGAGAGGCCAGGTTGTATGGTAAAGTCAAGTGGATAGCCACATCAGAATGTGACAATTTATTTTATTTTTACTTTATCCAATGCAAAGCAAACCTGGCATTCTTTTAACAAAATGAAGCGCTGATTAGTTTTTGGTACATATCGGCCGACAAACATGTATGTATGTATGGATGGATGGATGGATGTATATATGTATGTTATCGTTTTTTTGGCCCACGATTTTTTCCACACCGCTGCACCGATTGAAATGAAATTGAAAACCTGGCATTCTTTTAACAAAATGAAGCGCTGATTAGTTTTTGGTACATATCGGCTGACAAACATTAGTACTTTATTACAGTACTTTTTAGTTTTTTCGAAATATCTTGAAAATGACTTAACCGATTTTGATGAAATTTAATATCCTAATTAAGTACCTTGGGGACCACAAAAAGGTTAAATAAAGTTTTTAGTAAAATTATATTTTAAAGTACTTTACTCTAGAGTAAGAGAGTACTTTTTTAATTTTTTAAATTCTTTAAAATTTATTCATTTGAAAGTTTTAATATAGCTCATTTAGCCTTGCTTAAGTAAGAATGGATAGGCTTCTCTGTGAAATGCTAAAAATTTGGGAGAAATTTTTAAAAGTAACCATAGCAACTGCGTTGTTTTCTTATCCGTTACCTTTGCTTAAGACATAGAGAAATCGACTTTAAACCAAAAATAGCGATTGATTCTCATCTGATACTTGAGGAATAACCATTCTATATTGAATTTTTGACGTTTCGGTGTTTATTGGTTTCTTCAGCAATGGTTACAATAATAACTGAAATGTCAAAAATCAAAAGTAGAATGGTTATTCCTCGACTATTAAATGAGAATTATTTTTGTATTAATGTCAATATGAACTACAAATTGCAACTGATATCTGATTAATAATAAAGGAACAAACATATTAATATTTCAAATGAATTTGGATAAAGTTTAGCAACGATCCGTTGCAGTTTATTTTTAGATTATTTCGATTTAGTACTTTTCAGATGGAACATTTTTACTATTTTTGATGCTTTCTTAAATTTTATTATTATTATTTTTCATATTCAAGTAAATGCATTAATGCAGTAATTACTATCTCTTTAATTGATTTAGTTGTATTATATATACATACTTTTTCAATGTAGAAAATAAAGTTCAATTCAAAGTGAATTTTTAATAAGAATAAGACAAGTTGAATAACTGATTCAAGTTGTTTTTAAGATTTAAATTACGAATCTTAACGATAAATATAAAAAGCACATTTGAAAATTTTGCCATTAGACTTAAAAGCCTCAACGGCGGCGCTGTATATATATATATATATATATATATATATATATATATATATAAAATTATTAATTCTTTTTATAAATAAAATAACAAAAAAACGACAACTAATAATTCATTTTTTTAAGAGGATAATATTTTGAAAAGAATTTTAGATTATTATTCAATTCACATAATATTTTATTTTAACTACAAGCTGCAAAGCCCGCCTTCGCCTCCGCCCCACTGGTTCCAGGTAGCAGCTTGTAAATATGTATATTTATATTTCTTAATTAGCAAAAGAAGCCTTTTTTAACCGACTTTGAAAAAAAGGAGGAGGTTATCAATTCAACGGAATGTCTGGGTTTTTTTATGTTTGAACATTTAATCCTCTTTACCATGTGGACCGATTTGGATGATTTTTTTTGCATTGGGTTCAGTCTAGTACCCGATTGGTCCCGGTTTTTTTCATTGCTATTGGAGTTTTTTGTTATGTATGTTCACGCATAACTTCTTTGTTTATGGACCGATTTCGATGATTCTTTTATTATTGGAAAGAGGGTACCTTAAGGGTGATCCCATATTAATTTGATCAAGTTCTGATGCTGTTTGTTTGTCAATTTCTCTTTACCACGTCGACCGATTTCGATGATTTGTTTGCATTGAGTTCACTCTAGTTGCCGATTGTTTCCTCATAAATGTCATTGGTATTGAACCTTTTTTGTTATGTATGTTCACGGATAACTTCTTTGTTTATGGACCGATTTCGATTATTCTTTTATTATTGGAAAGAGGGTACCTTAGAGGTGGTAGTATATTAATTTGGTCAAGTTCTGGTGATATGATCAATAAGAAAATAACGGAAATCTCCAATTCTTATGTGCAAATAATCGAAATTATAATAAATCTACTCTTATTAAACGTGCGAAAATTGTATATTTATTTATTTGTTTGTTTATATATTTGTATCTTGGTTATATTTTGAAAACGACTCTACCGATTTTGATGAAATTCACGGGTTAGGGGTTTTTGGGGTGACAATTCGATCTGTCACGGTCTCATCTTCGACAAAATTGTTTTTGATGGGTTTTTCGTAATCAAATTAATTATTCTCAGGTAGACAAATCCCATTCTTAGGGTTTTAAAAAAGGTTTCCCTTTTCCTTTTATACCCAGGCAGACAATGGGTTGTTTGTTTCATTGTTCTAAAAGGCCTTGAAGAAGTATTGTGATTGTGGATTTTAACATATTTTGTTCTCCCTAAACGTTAGAAATATTAATAAACGTTTTATAATTGTTTTTATAAAGAACTTTATTTATTTAATAGAATAAAAAATAATCAAGAATTTATTTAAAAATATATTTCGCATAAGCAGGTCTCAATTTTCTGAAAAAACAACACATTTTGATAGGTTTTATTCATTAATTGGATGAATAAAAATGAATCATATGGTTGAATCAAAACAGGTGCAGAAGGTGGGGCTCAGTGGTGGGGAATCCGGGGGTAGGGAGAGGTTTCGGGGGTGGGGTCGAGCGGGGAGGAGGGTGGGGGGCTACATTGACTATTATATTTTTTTGTATTTTTTTAATTTGAAAGCTGCTCTCAAATAAAAATCGACCTTTTTATCAGAATTTTAAATTAAAAATAATATTAAAATAAGGATTTTAACTGAAGGAAGAAGTTACCGAGCATCGCTCGGTGCCTCCAGGTACTAAATTATTATTAAAGGAATCGTACGGAGTTTGACTTGACTTTAAATTAAATACAAAGTTTTTTATTTAAATACGCCACACGTTTCGTTGCTGGTTTGCAACTTCTTCAGTGGCTGAAATAGCGAAACAAAGCCGTTAGACATCTTTTTATTCATCAATTATTTCATTTTTATAAAAGTATAATGGTAAGTAAGGTTAGTTTTTCTCACCTCATTTATCAAACTTATTTGTCTGGAGTTTTAACCAAGAGAAAAATCCCAGGCAGATAAGTTTAATAAATGAGGTTAGAAAAACTAACCTTACTTACCATTGTACTTTTTATAAAAATGTAATAATTGATTAATCAAAAATATGTCTAACGGCTTTGTTTCACTATTTCAGCCACTGAAGAAGTTGGAAACCAGCAACGAAACGTTTGGCGTATTTAAATAAAAAACTTTGTATTTAATTTAAAGTCATGTCCAACTCCCTACGATTCCTTTATTTATTAATCATGGACACGAATAATGAAATATAATAAATAAAATCTTGTATAAATAAACTGCAACGGATCGTTGCTAAACTTTTATCCAAATTCATTTGAAATATTAATATGTTTGTTCCTTTATTATTAATCAGATATCACTTGCAATTTGTAGTTCATATTGACATTAATTCAAAAATAATTCTCATTTAATAGTTGAGGAATAACCATTCAACATTTGATTTTTGACATTTCGGTTTTTATTGGTAACCATTGCTGAAGACATGGAGGAATCGACTTAAAATCAAAAATAGCCATCGATTCTCATCTAATACTTGAGGAATAACAATTCTACATTAGGTTTTTGACGTTTCGATTATTATTGGTAACCATTGCTGAAGGCATGGAGGAATCGACTTAAAATCAAAAATAACGATCGATTCTTATCTAATACTAGAGGAATAACCTTATTGCATTCCATTTTTGATGTTTTGACTATTAATGGCAACCTCTACTGAAAACGTGGAAGAATAGACTTAAAATCAAAAAGACTAAATTCTTTTATGGCAAACAACTCAAGCTTGAGTTGTTTACCAAAAAAGATTTTAGTCTTTTGATTTTAAGTCTATTCTTCCACGTTTTCAGTAGAGGTTGCCATTAATAGTCAAAACATCAAAAATGGAATGCAATAAGGTTATTCCTCTAGTATTAGATAAGAATCGATCGTTATTTTTGATTTTAAGTCGATTCCTCCATGTCTTCAGCAATGGTTACCAATAATAATCGAAACGTCAAAAACCTAATGTAGAATTGTTATTCCTCAAGTATTAGATGAGAATCGATGGCTATTTTTGATTTTAAGTCGATTCCTCCATGTCTTCAGCAATGGTTACCAATAAAAACCGAAACGTCAAAAATCCAATATAGAATGGTTATTCCTCAAGTACTAGATGAGAATCAATCGCTATTTTTGGTTTAAAGTCGATACCTCTATGTCTTCAGCAATGGTTACCAATAAAAACCGAAACGTCAAAAATCCAATATAGAATGGTTATTCCTCAAGTATTTGATGAGACTCAATCGCTATTTTTGGTTTAAAGTCGATTCCTCTATGTCTTCAGAAATGGTGACCAATAAAACCGAAACGTCAAAAATCCAATATAGAATGGTTATTCCTCAAGTATTTGATGAGAATCAATCGCTATTTTTGGTTTAAAGTCGATTCCTCTATGTCTTCAGCAATGGTTACCAATAAAACCGAAACGTCAAAAATCCAATATAGAATGGTTATTCCTCAAGTATTTGATGAGAATCAATCGCTATTTTTGGTTTAAAGTCGATTCCTCTATGTCTTCAGCAATGGTGACCAATAAAAACCGAAACGTCAAAAATCCAATATAGAATGGTTATTCCTCAAGTATTTGATGAGAATCAATCGCTATTTTTGGTTTAAAGTCGATTCCTCTATGTCTTCAGCAATGGTGACCAATAAAAACCGAAACGTCAAAAATCCAATATAGAATGGTTATTCCTCAAGTATTTGATGAGAATCAATCGCTATTTTTGGTTTAAAGTCGATTCCTCTATGTCTTCAGCAATGGTGACCAATAAAAACCGAAACGTCAAAAATCCAATATAGAATGGTTATTCCTCAAGTATTTGATGAGAATCAATCGCTATTTTTGGTTTAAAGTCGATTCCTCTATGTCTTCAGCAATGGTGACCAATAAAAACCGAAACGTCAAAAAATCCAATATAGAATGGTTATTCCTCAAGTATTTGATGAGAATCAATCGCTATTTTTGGTTTAAAGTCGATTCCTCTATGTCTTCAGCAATGGTTACCAATAAAAACCGAAACGTCAAAAATCCAATATAGAATGGTTATTCCTCAAGTATTTGATGAGAATCAATCGCTATTTTTGGTTTAAAGTCGATTCCTCTATGTCTTCAGCAATGGTCACCAATAAAAACCGAAACGTCAAAAATCCAATATAGAATGGTTATTCCTCAAGTATTTGATGAGAATCAATCGCTATTTTTGGTTTAAAGTCGATTCCTCTATGTCTTCTGCAAAGGTAAGGGATAAGAAAACAACGCAGTTGCTATGGTTACTTATAAAATTTCCTCCCAAATTTTTAGCATTTCACAGAGAAAGCCTATCCATTCTTATTTAAGCAAGGCTAAATGAGCTATATTAAAAAGGTTCAAATGAATAAATTTTAAAGAATTTAAAAAATTAAAAAAGTACTCTCTTACTCTAGAGTAAAGTACTTTAAAATATAATTTTACTAAAAACTTTATTTATCCTTTTTTGTGGTCCCCAAGGTACTTAATTAGGATATTAAATTTCATCAAAATTGGTTAAGTCATTTTCAAGATATTTAGAAAAAACTAAAAAAGTACTGAAATAAAGTACTAATGTTTGTGGGTCGATATGTACCAAAAACTAATCAGCGCTTCATTTTGTTCAAAGAATGCTAGGTTTTCAATTTCATTTCAATCGGTGCAACGGTGTGGAAAAAATCGTGGGCCAAAAAAGCGATAACATACATCCATACATACATCCATCCATACATCCATCCATACATCCATACATACATCCATCCGCACGCACTAAATGAAAAAATGGCACTTTTTGGCCTCTCGACGAGACCCCATGTAATTTTTGGCAAAACCGTCACGTGCTAAAATTCAACCTAATTGAATACTACAATTTGTGACTTTAATTGAGTCCATGGGTTCCGTAGTCTTTACCTGAGGACCCTTTGAAGCCACGCTTGCCCCGAGAGCGATTGCAATACTTTACCCATGCTTTGCATTGGATAAAGTAAAAAACATTCTTAAAACTTTCATTTAAAACCCGCTAACGTTTCGAGATAATTTCTCTATTTATGAATTGAATTTTATTATCATTTTTTGATTCATTCACACGAATCTTTTTTTTCTACGAGATGTATGCAAGGTATTATATTAAGTTAGTATTAATAACATCATTAAAAAGTTTTTTTTCTAAAAATTATTTGTTCGAATTGTTTTGGTTCAAGTGCAAAAGGGCATTCCTAGAATAATAGAAATTAAAAAATTTATCTCTTCCATAGTCTGAACGAGATTCGAAATTGTATTTGGCATCCTCGCCCAACACCTTACCTGTAAAGTAAGTGATAATTCAATCAGCGTTCTTTGTAGTTATTTTTTTTGACTTCTCGGCATTTGTGGCCATAAGCCAATTAACGATACTATATAAAATATTTTTAAAATTTTGTCTCTGCCCCGGGTCAGGTTGCAGCCGAATGCCTCGAGTCGGATTCGAACCTGGATTCATCTATATTCATCTATCAGATTCAAGGGCGGATCCGGGAATTGTTTATGGGGGGAGACATGCATATAAGCTGGCCGATGTATATAAGATCTACTTTTTTATCTCGAAAGTGTGTCGCGATCTAATTGTCCAAGCGGGGGGGGGGGGGGGGGGGCACAGATGCCCCCCGCACACTGCACATAAAACTTTATTTTCAATTTTAAAATTTTTTTATAAATTCCATATCTCATATTTTAAAGTTCATTAAAATAAAAATAAAAAAAATTGTTATAAATTCCTGTCGATTTGAACGCCGTTTTTTGGCTTCTGCGTGCGACGCACGTGTTGCACTCTCGCCAGGCACGAGGCAGCTGCAACGCTGTGGGGGGGCGATGGCCCCTCGCGCCCTGGATCCGCCGCTTGATCAAATTTTAATGAAACAATCACTCACCCGCATATTATGAAATCTGTTTACCGGGTGTTTTTTTTTGTTTTTTTTTTTTATCTTGAAATAGTTTCATAACTCAAAAACAGTGCATTATTTGAAAAAAAAGTTGTTTTATATTAAAGGGAAAACTAAACTACGCTATTGTTTGTCGACCTAGAACTTTTAGTTAACTTGAATTCCGATAAGACTCAATGTTGTCTAATTTCTGAGGCGCGAAATAGAGATTTCCCTGATATTCTGCTTCGATTCGAATACCCTGAAAATGTGTGACAGCCTATCCATGTGTTGGGCGTCTCTGTCGCATCCTGACCTGTCTTGGAATGAACACATCCTCCTCTGTGGCGAAATCTGCAGCAAGGAAGATTGGCTTCTTATTCAAGGTCCAAGCGATTTTTACAAACCCCCACAACTTCTCACCATCTACGAGGAGCCCGAATCCGCCACCAATGTCTCCAATACGGCTCTCATCTGTGGAGAGGAGCCTCAAAATATTCTCTTGCTACCCTTGATGCAATTCCAGAAACGAGCCGTCAGGCTAATTAGGCGATTCTACCCTCACCGACTCCCTCGACTCGCTAGCTCATCGAAGAGATGTCTCTGCCCTTTCCCTTTTCTATAGATACTATCACGGCAGGTGCTCTGATGAGATAAAATCAATAATTCCCCCCAAAGCATGCTTTGGACGCAGCACACGTTTTTGCCGACTCCCAACACTCTTTCGCGGTCAAATTGGAAAAGTGCCGGACCACTTCATTCGCGAATACATATATCGCCGTGACTTCAAGGAACTGGAACTCTCTCCCAGCCTCTATCTTTCCCAGCACCTATGATCTTCAAACCTTCAAAACCAGGGTGCATAGACACACTACGTCTACACCCTCTCCTCTTAATCAACTTTCCCTTCTCTTCGGTAATGCAAGGGTCCTTTCGAGATCCACAGGGGCCCCATCTTTTTCTGGTGCACCCCTTCTGTGCATTGGAATTTGCATCAAAAAAAAAAAAAAAAACATTTGAGGGTATTTCAAGATCCGGGTCCTGCTGTTTTTTTAAATGAAGCCCATATTTTTATTTTCCTACGTGTACTGGATCTTCTGCTTCGACGGCCTCTTTCATTCGAGCACATGCAATTGGATGTTGATGAAAGCAGTCCACGGTGGTTGTAAAAAAATAAGACTATAGAGGTTTTATTATTTTACATTTATTTGTTAAACCGACGTTTCGGAGCACTTATTCTCTCCTTCTTCAGAGTCTATATAATTGAGGGGGAGACGAACAATAATTAGTATTGGGATTTTCACAAATCATTCATAATATAAAAACAATATACACAAAACAAAAATAATAATCATAAATCTACTTACAAACAAAAAGTCAATGAAAGTAGTTCAAAAAATAGTTACTTTCTGTCTCCTTTGACAATGCCAAAAAAACACTGCTTTCATCAACATCCAAATGCATATTTATACCAGTCCGTCTCCCTAAAGAAAATCTCTATCAATTTCATTAGAACTATTTTTTATACGATATCAAATAATAAACAATATATTAAATCAATTAGATCTCATAAAAAATTCCTAAAAATTATTCAACTTAATTATCAAATAATAATAATGAAGTAATTAATTATTAAATAAATAATTATTAAATCAAAAACTCACAACAATGAAAATAAGTATTGATAATTATTTTAAAACTTCAATATTTTTATTCGAAACTATTGTTTAAATAATGCACCGCTTCTGAGTTATGTTATGAGACTTTCTCAAGATAAAATACTCACACGACACTTATAGCCAAAATTGACTTTCTCAGTCAGAAAAAGAGAATAAAATATTCATGGTTAGACTCGGAATCAATAGTACCTAGTTGTGATTGATTTGAATATATTAACACTCAGTAAAGTAAATTCCATTATCTAGAAGTCATAGAGATAAACGAATAATAAATACACTGCAGTGTGTAAATTATTTATTTAATAATTAAATATTTGATCATTATTATTTGATAATTAAGTTGAATAATGGTTAAAAATAATTATTAGGATTTTTTTGAGATCTAATTGATTTCATATTTTATATGTAAAGAAAATAAACTGATATGGCCATCTACATGACTTTACCACCTCTCTTGTATTTAATATTTAATAAAAATATTTATAATTATTTAAAGGGGTCAACCCCTTTTTGGATGGTTAGGTTTTGCATTTTTGCGGATTATGTATACAAAATTTGGTTGAGTTTGGTATAAGTGGTTAAAATTTCATTTTTCTCCTACACTCCCCCCCAATTTGGGCGGTTAGTTTTTGTATTTTAGACTTCTGGGGGCCCACTGATTATGTATACAAAATTTGACTGAGTTTGCTTAAATGGTCTAGATTTTTTATATTTTAAACCCCCTCCACCCACCTTAATTTTGTGGTCGTTACACACCAAAAATCTAATCAGCTCTTAATCTCAATGCACCAAAACTACGGGTGAAATTTGGTTTTGATATTCACACTAGTTTTTAGTCTAGCTCATCCACAAAAATTTGGTAACGCACAGACTAACAGACATTTTGACAAAACAGTTATTATCTCGAAAAATATAATTGTTTCTATGTTCACTTACTAGTACTTTATTGTAGACCGAAATGCCATGGTTTCGCTCAATTTTTTTAATCAAAATAGTTTCAGCCGTTTTTGAGATATTAAAAAAAACACTTTTTTCATGTACGTTTACAATACTTGACCATACCCTGTATGGTAAAATAAAGACAGAACTTGACCTTGAAATAACCTTGAAGGATGTTCTCCGTCGAAAAACAATAGCGTAGTTTTGTTTCCCCCCTCGATATAAAACAACATTTATTTGAAACTTTTTTTCATATAATTCACTGTTTATAACAGACTTCAAAAAAAGGAGGAGGTTCTCAATTCGATTGTTTTTTTTTGTGTGTGTCTATGTTAACTCATTTTTTGCATTGAGTTCAGTCTAGCTTCCGATTGGTCCCGTTTTTTTTTCATTTGGTGTTGGACCTTTTTTTCATATATTTGTTTAGGCATAACTTCTTTGTTTAATAACCGATTTTAATGATTCTTTTTTTATTGGAAAGAGGTACCTTAGGGATGGTACCATATTAATTTGGTCAAGTTCTGAAGAAATTATCAATGACGAAATAATCGAAATTATAATAAATAAGATCTTTTATAAATTTTTTTTTAAACATTCATTTAAAACCCGCAAACGTTTCGAGAGAATTTCTCGATTTATGAATTTAATTTTATTATCATTTTCTGATTCATTTGCCCGACGCTTTCTCTTATGAGATTCATGCAAAGTAGTATATTAAGTCACTATTAATAACATTACTAAAAAGAGAAAAATAAAAATAATTTTTATAAAAAATAAAAATAAAACCGACTTCAAAAATAAAATAATAATAACTTAAAAATAAAATAAAATACACTAAAAGGTATAAAATAATTATTATCTTATTTAGTTACAAATAAGCGACGAAATATTAACATGAAATTACTTTTTGAAGTCGGAGCCAAACATATACATTTTATGAATTGCATTCGACGGATCTCGCTTATAGGTATAGTTTGTTTGGCACCGACTTCAAAAAGTAATTTCATGTTAATATTTCGTCGTTTAGTTTGTATCTAAATAAGATAATAATTATTTTATACCTTTAGATAGTATTTTATTTTATTTTTAAATTATTATTATTTTATTTGTTGCATTTTTTTTTATAAAAATATTTTTGAGTTATAAGACTGTCTCAAGATAAACGAGACCAATTACTAAACTTTACACATATTTTACATTGGATAGAGCAAAAAACCAATCCAGAAATAATATGTTTCCGGAGAAACCAGGCTCGACTAGAATAAATATGAGTGAAAGTAAAATCAGAGAATACGCCGCTTATAATTTATACACGAAATTAAAATAGCAATTATATTTCCTCAAAATTACTTTATAGAAATAGGATGATGTGGGAAAGAGAGAGAGAGATAACAAAAACCATTTCAATTTCAGTGTAATAAGACCCCCCTAACATTTTTCTGCTATCCTATCATTTAGAGAATATCAAATCACCAGATCATATGTGACTCGGATGCCAAAGGTTATCGGGTTAGTCAAATAAAATTGGCTCAGAGAAAATGATGGAATCTTCCACACACACAGCATCCATCCCCCCCTACACCCTTAAATTATATCTTTTTAAAATTGGGATTTATTTTTCAGATTAGAGATTTATTCTTCGAGGATTATTCACTAAGCGTAGCGGTTATTCTTTTGCCGGATACGTTTGAGAAATGAATTGAATCCGTAAACTGACAATCAAAAAAAGAAGCAAAAAAACACCCACCTTTTTGATTCACGATTACAATACTTGACCATGCACTGTATGGTAATGTAAATAAGCTGATGTGTTCTGATATGGCCATCCACTTGACTTTACCATACGACCTGGCCCCTCATTTATATTTAATATTTAATAAAATTATTTATAATCATGTAGGGGAAGGAGGTTAGTTTTTGCATTTTTAGACTCCTGAGGGCCTACTAATTATGTATACAAAATTTGGTTGAGTTTGGTACACAGGCTAGATTTTCATTGTTTGATCCTGCACCCTCCCTCATTTTGGGCAGTTATTTTTTGCATTTTTAGACTTCTAGGGGCCCACTAATTATGTATACAAAATTTGGTTGAGTTTCGTAAATGGCCAAGATTTTAATTTTTTGACCCTCCGCCATCCCCCCCCGCCACCCTCCCCATTTTTGGGCTGGTTAGATTTTGCATTTTTAGACTTCTAGGGTGCACTGATTTTGTACCAATGCAAAATTTGGTTGAGTTCCGATAATTGGCCAAGATTTTCATTTTTTGACCCTACGCCTCCCCCCCCGCCACCCTCCCGATTTTGACCGGTTAGATTTTGCATTTTTAGACTTCTACGGGAACACTAATTATGTATACAAAATTTGGTTGAGTTTGCTCAAATAGCCTATATTTTTTAATTATTAACCCCATCTCCACCCCCCATAATTTGATGGTCGATATGCTCCAAAATCTAATCAGCTCTTAAGCTCAATGTACCAAAACTACGTGTGAAATTTGGTTTCGAAATTCACACTAGTTTTTGAGCTAGCTCGTCCACAAAAATTTGGTAACGCACAGACTAACTATCTAACTACAGACATTTTGACAAAACTATTATCTCAAAAAATATAATTTTTTCGATGTTCACTTATTAGGGCTTTTTTGTAGACCTTGAAATGCCATGGTTTTGCCAAATTTTTTTTAATTAAAATAGTTTCAGCCGTTTTTGAGATATTTCGAAAAAAGAAGGAAAAAAACCACTTTTTTCATGCACGATTACAATACTTGACCATACCCTCTATGGTAAAGTAAAAAAATACTGCGTAGAAGTGTAGCTACTTTTCAGGAACGATCTCTTGTTATTTAGCTGCATTTTATTATTAGATATGATTGAATATTATTAGACATAATTAATAAAATTAGATATAGAATATTGGGAAACTGAGAATTCCGGTGCGCTATCTGATGGTCTAAATTGAAACTAGCCACTGTGGGCCAAAATGAAGCCATCACTGCCCGCCTGAGGTTTCCAATAAAATTAGATGAAAATAAATAGATTTTATAACATGTGCTCATGTATCGGGAGCCGGTGGTTGAACTGATAAAGTCATCCCAACTGGTTAATTTTTGTATTTTTACACACTTCTGGAAGCCCACAGATGATGTATACAAATTTCGGTGGAATTTGAACCAAAAAGAGGGCTATAATTTCCCAATTTCACCTCCGTCCCCTTGTTAATTTTTGTATTTTTACACTTCTGGGGGCCCACAGATGAGGTACACAAATTTTGATTGAATTTGGACCAAAAGGGCCCATAATTTCAAAATTTCGCCTACCCATATTTAATTTTTGAATTATTATCATTCTGAGGGCCCACAGATAATGGTATACAAATTTTGATTGAGTTTGGACCAAAGGGGTCTATAATTTCAAAATTTCACCTCCCCCACTATATAATATTTAGTACCTGGCCACCGAGCGATGGTCGATAACTTTTTGCTTCAGTTAATAGCTATATATTAATCCTCGAAACCCCCTTGCCCCCACCGGACCCCCACCACTTCACCACACCTCCCTCCACCTTCCCACCTTCCCACCCTCCACCTCCCACCAACATCCTCACCCCCGAAAGCCTGTACATCTCCCCGGACCCCCCACAACTGCAACCCACCTCCTGCACCCCCAGATCTACCCCCACGCACCCAGGTTGCATTTCTAGCCGCAAGTGGCCCACAGATTATGTATAGGTATATAGGTATATAAATAAATACGGTATAATTATTTTTTTTAATTAATTAACAATTTTTGAGTTCTTCAATTAAATTGTCAAATTAATATTTGTGGGATTTAAAACTCGATTTTTAATCAATAATTTTTTTTTTTTATAAATTTTATTAAACCAATTATTTTACATGAATTTATGCATACTTTGTTTTTGAGCTTCGACTCCGAAGAGATATACTTCTCCACCATCGAGTGTCCTTGATCATCTTTTTAGTCCTTGTTTTTCTTCTTCTTCGTTTTTAATAAAAGGAAAAAACTAATTAAATAAAAAACCCTTTTTTCGATAATTATTCCAATTCCATCATTCTTTTCAACTCCATTCCTCAGTCCATCAATAAATTTTTTTTTATAAATTTTATTAAACCAATTATTTTACATGAATTTATGCATACTTTGTTTTTGAGCTTCGATTCCGGAGATTACTTCTCCACCATCAACTGTCCTTGATCATCTTTTAGTCCTTGTTTTTAATAAGAGGAAAAAACTAATTAAAGAAAAAACCTCTTTTCGATAATTATTCCAATTCCATATGAATTCAATCTATGAAACCCACTTGTGTAAAAAAAGGCCAAGTTCGATTAATATAAACAGATTGCAAAAAAAGTAGTGAGATTTAATGTGGTGCCAAGTTCAATATCATCAATTTAATAAATGAGTCAAGAATATAGTAACTTCAATTAAAACACATGTTTTTCATTTTTATTGATATCATATGATATGAGATGATATGATATCAATAAAATTTATTACCAATTATTTTACATGAATTTATGCATACATTGTTTTTTTTGAGCTTCGATTCCGGAGATTACTTCTCCACCATCAACTGTCCTTGATCATCTTTTAGTCCTTGTTTTTAATAAGAGGAAAAAACTAATTAAAGAAAAAACCTCTTTTTCCAATAAATATTCCAATTCCATATTCTCCCAATATCATTCATTCCCATCAATAAAATTAGCCAATTTTTAATATATATATAATGATAAATGTAATAATCTTATTGTGGGATATAACATTAAAAAACAATTATTTATTAAAAGGAAATTGAATAAAAATGTAATTATACATTTTTATCGAGACAACCACCTGTGAATAATTGTTTCAATTAACAAAAAACCCATCAAAAACAACTTAGCCGAAGATGAGACCGTGACAGATCGAATATCCAACACAAAACCCTCCTAACCAGTGAATTTCATCCAAATCGTTAGAGCCGTTTTCGAGAACCCGACCGGATATATATATATATAAACTTTGCTCGTTTAATATAATAAGATATGTACACCCCTTAAATTATATCTTTTAAAATTGGGATTTATTTTTCGATTAAATTTATTCTTCGAGGATTATTCACTAAGCGTAGCGGTTATTCTTCTGCCGGATAGTTTGAGAAATGAATTGAATCCGTAATCTGACAGAAGCGGAGGGTAACAGGAATTCTGCAAATGATGTTTTTCTATCTGCAGTTAGAATTAGTTACGCCATGGCTAATTGTCCATACTATAATCCAATTTAAGAAATCGTAGTATAAATTAAAACCGGCGGAAGGGATTTCATAGGGCCGACATGAGTGTAAGAGACAGCCAGCCCTTCGAAGGCTCATTTTCACATTGGCCGAGGGAACAATAAGTGTAATCGTCACTTGGGTGGGTCTTGCAGTGAGAAAGCCGCCCATTTGCTTGTCATTATAATGACGATTGACATCTGCAGTTAACATATGGACTCTAATGCTTGCTTGGACCCTCTAACATACATACTGTGTGTGTGACTCACCAACGAACATTCAATAAAAATCACTTGGAAATGTAATATTAATGCCTATTTTAGGCAATAGAAGAATTTATCATTTGATCAGAAATAATAAAAATAAATTATATTTGAATTTATGTAATCAATAAAGACCCATCAAAATGAATAAAGAGGAGATTAATGATTAAATAAAAATGAAATGCCAAGAAGTCCGAGTCAAATTGTGTTTTGATCAGGAAAGTTTTGGAGTAGTTCTGATTTTTTAACCGACTTCAAAAAGGAGGAGGTTCTCTATTCGAATGAATTTTTTTTTTTTTTTTTACTTTATCCAATGCGAAGCATGGGAGAAAGTATTGGAATCGCTCTCGCGGCAAGCGCGACTTCAAAGAGGTCCTCAGGTAAAGACTACGGAACCCATAGACTCAATTAAGGTCACAAATTGAAGTATTCAATGAGATTGAATTTTAGCACGTGACAGTTTTGCCAAAAATTACCTGGAATCTCGTCGAGAGGCCAAAAAGTGCCATTTTTTTTGGAAGTGCGTGGGGATGTATGTATGTATGTATGTATGTATGTATGTGTGTGTGTGTGTGTGTTATCGTTTTTTTCGTCCACGATTTTTCCACACCGTTGCACCGATTGAAATGAAATTGAAAACCTACCATTAGTTTAACAAAATGAAGCGCTGATTAGTTTTTGGTACATATCGGTCCACAAACATTAGTACTTTATTTCAGTACTTTTTTAGTTTTTTCTAAATATCTTGAAAATGACTTAACCAATTTTGATGAAATTTAATATCCTAATTAAGTACCTTGGAGACCACAAAAAAGGTTAAATAAAGTTTTTAGTAAAATTATATTTTAAAGTACTTTACTCAAGAACATATTAATATTTCAAATGAATTTGGATAAAGTTTAGCAACGATCCGTTGCAGTTTATTTTTTTGTGCCTATGTTACCTCATATCTCCCGCCAATTGTCAACCGATTTTGAAAATTTTTTTTGCATTGGGTCCAGTCTAGCTTCCGATTGGTCCCATTTTTTTCATAGGTATTAGACCATTTTTATTAGGTTTGTTTAGACCTAACCTCTTTGTTTATGAACCGATTTCGATGGTTCTTTTTTTATCCGAAAGGGGGTGTCTTAGGGATGGTGTCATATTAATTTGGTCAAGTTCTGATGATATAGTCACTATTAATAACATCACTAAAAAGAGAAAAATAAAAATTTTTAAGAAAAAAATAAAAACCGACTTCAAAAAATTAAATGCAACAAATAAAATACACTAAAAGGTATAAAATAATTATTATCTTATTTAGTTACAACTAAACGACGAAATATTAACATGAAATTACTTTTTGAAGTTGGTGCCAAATATATACCTTTTATGAATCGCACTCGACGGATCTTACTTAATACGTTTGGAGGGTATGCTTCGCTTATAGGTATAGTTTGTTTGGTACCGACTTCAAAAAGTAATTTCATGTTAATATTTCGTCGTTTAGTTGTAACTAAATAAGATAATAATTATTTTATACCTTTTAGTGTATTTTATTTGTTGCATTCAATTTTTGAAGTCGGTTTTTATTTTTTCTTAAAAATTATTTTTGCATATATGTTTTTTGGGACGCTGAATCCAAATCTGAGGTCTACCATCAAAATTTCGTTACGCAACATTGTAGAAAATGCAAAAAAACGTACATTTTTTGGCGGTTTGTCAGTTATAACTCGAAAACTATCAACTTTTCGTAAATAACCTTCCATTTAAAAAATGAAAGATCTTGAAATTTCCGACAAATTTTATTTCTCTAGGTTTTTTCTCCGACCTACCGTTCGGGCTCAATCGCAAAATCCAAATTTTTGACCCCGTCAGCCTCCCCCCCGGGTCACATAAAAACTCGCACTTTATTTCAATATTTTTCGATTTTTACCATGAAGGAGCACGTTTTCGACAAAGGCCACTCTTTTACAATTTTAAACTAAATTGAGAAAAAGTCAATTAAGATGAATTTTGATTAGGTCCAGACTCTAGCCAGATCGCTTTCTCATTCTCAAAACTTGTTAATAGAGTTGGTTTCATCAAAATCGTTAGAACGTTTTCAAAATAAAAAAAACATACAAATATATAAAATATACAATTTTTAGAAATTCGTCCCTTGATAAGGGACCATATTTATGTTTTTTAATACGGTATCCTAAAAATGTTTCTCCTATTACAGTTAAAAATCATATTATTTATGTAAATTAACTAGATATGAATATTTCATTTGATAATGATTCAATGGAATGCAATTTAAATACACGTATATTTGAATAGAATTGTTTCAATTGACCCGAGGTTTTACCTTTTCTCGCGCGCTATTAATTACTCGGGGGGTTATTTAAAAATGATTTGAAACGAATAAAGTTGTAATTGATTATATGAGAGAGGCTAATGAGCCCTAGGGGTGGCTGGCTGAGTGTTTCGTGAAATCATAAAGTCGAGTCGAGGAGTCGAACGCGTGTTAGTCACGCCCGAAAGTGAAGCTGTCAGCCGCCCCGGCAGAGCAATTCCCGCCCACCCCTGCCCCCAACCCTCGACATCAACTACAATCCTTCTTACTTCGAAAAGGTTTCCCTTATCCGATGCTGTTATGTATCAAATAAAGCAAATTTGAAGCATTATTAAAAGGGGTCTTTTGGAAAGGATAATGAAAGATTATTTGTCATGTAAGTATTCAGACACGCTTGATGATTATACGTGCATTTAATTGGATAAATTTATCTAATTTTCATATAATATAATACTGAAAATAAAGGGAAAACATAAGAGCTCGCTATATTCAAATATGATATACATATTTTGGTTAAATATCTGTCTGATTGTAAATAGTGAAATAATACGTAATCAGCTATGTCATAGTCTATATACTGGTTGAGTTTTACTTTATCCAATATGAAGCATGGATAAAGTATTGATAATCGGTTCTCGCGGCCGAGCGCGACTTCAAAGAGGTCCTCAGATAAAGACTACGGAACCTGAGACTCAATTAAGGTTACTAAATTGTAGTATTCAATTGAGACTGAATTTTAGCGCATGACGGTTTTGCCTAAAAATTACCTGGAATCTGTCGAGAGGTCCAAAAGTGCCTGGGGATGGATGATGGATGTATGTGTTATCGTTTTTTCGTCCACGAATTTTTCCACACCTTTGCGCCGAATTGAAATGAAATTGAAAACCTACCATTAGTTTAACAAAATGAAGCGCTGATTAGTTTTTGGGTACATATCGGTCCAACAAACATTAAGTAAAGCTTTATTTTAGCACGTTGCTTAGTTTTTACTTTTATCCAATGCAAGCGACGGATAAAGTATTGCAATCGCTCTCGGGGCAAGCGTGCTTCAAAGGGTCCTCAGGTAAAGACTACGGAACACATGGACTCAATTAAAGTCACAAATTGTAGTATTCAATTAGGTTGAATTTGTACACGTGACGGTTTTGTCAAAAATTACATGGGGTCTCGTCGAGAGGCCAAAAAGGGCGATTTTTTCATTTAGTGCGTGCGTATGGATGGATGTATGTATGGATGTATGTATGTTATCGCTTTTTTGGCCCATGATTTTTCCACACCGTTGAACCGATTGAAATGAAATTGAAAACCTACCATTACTTTAACAAAATGAAGCGCTGATTAGTTTTTGGTACATATCGGCCCACAAACATTAGTACTTTATTTCAGTACTTTTTTAGTTTTTTCTAAATATCTTGAAAATGACTTAACCAATTTTGATGAAATTTAATATCCTAATTAAGTACCTTGGGGACCACAAAAAAAGATAAATAAAGTTTTTAGTAAAATTATATTTTAAAGTACTTTACTCTAGAGTAAGAGAGTACTTTTTTAATTTTTTAATTCTTTAAAATTTATTCATTTGAACCTTTTAATATAGCTCATTTAGCCTTGCTTAAATAAGAATGGATAGGCTTCTCTCTGTGAAATGCTAAAAATTTGGGAGGAAATTTTATAAGTAACCATAGCAACTGCGTTGTTTTCTTATCCATTACCTTTGCAGAAGACATAGAGGAATCGACTTTAAACCAAAAATAGCGATTGATTCTCATCTAGTACTTGAGGAATAACCATTCTATATTGGATTTTTGACGTTTCGGTTTTTATTAGTAACCATTGCTGAAGACATAGAGAAATCGACTTTAAACCAAAAATAGCGATTGATTCTCATCTAGTACTTGAGGAATAACCATTCTACATTGGATTTTTGACGTTTCGGTTTTTATTGGTAACCATTGCTGAAGACATGGAGGAATCGACTTAAAATAAAAAATAGCGATTGATTCTCATCTAATACTTGAGAAATATCCATTCTATATTGGATTTTTGACGTTTCGGTTTTTATTAGTAACCATTCCTGAAGACATAGAGAAATCAACTTTAAACCAAAAAATAGCGATTGATTCTCATCTAGTACTTGAGGAATAATCATTCTATATAGGATTTTTGACGTTTCGGTTTTTATTGGTAACCATTGCTGAAGACATAGAGGAATCGACTTAAAATCAAAAATAGCCATCGATTCTCATCTAATACTTGAGGAATAACAATTCTACATTAGGTTTTTGACGTTTCGATTATTATTGGTAACCATTGCTGAAGACATGGAGGAAACGACTTAAAATAAAAAATAACGATCGATTCTTATCTAATACTAGAGGAATAACCTTATTGAATTCCATTTTTGATGTTTTGACTATTAATGGAAACCTCTACTGAAAATGTAGAAGAATCGACTTAAAATCAAAAAGACTAAATTCTTTTTTGGTAAACAACTCAAGCTTGATCATACGGATCATACGGATCAAGCGGATCATACCCGGCTGGGTCCTGTATCTTTTTTCAACTCTTGGTTCACTATCAAAACGAGTCTGGTCCCAAGTGCACCAAAATAGGGCAGTGACCGGATAAAAGTTTTAACTTTCGCTTTTCATTTAAATGATAATATGTATATATATGAGTGAGTGAGCAAGCAAGCAGTCAGACTAGAGTAGAGCGCTCACGAGGAAAGAGATGGAATACGAGTTGGGCATTGGGGCTAGGGAGGGTGCGAGTGAGAGATAAGATAGAAAGAAACAGCTCGTTCCGCGCTCTCGCTTGCACTTCAAGCCTTAAATGGAAGGCCTCAGATGAGTCATGTTTTTTCGATCGTGCAGCCGGCTTCATCGAATTATAAGACGTTGTCACGTCAAAATGCAAAAACTAATCCCCCCCCCTACATGTTTACAAATAATTTTAGGGGCCAGGTTGTATGTTAAAGTCAAGTGGATGTCCACATCAGAACATGTCAGCTTATTTATTTTAATTTTTATATCCTGTGGTGTGTAAATACATTCTTTTGGTTGAAACAAGTTCAAATTAGTAAATATATGTGGGATTGCTGATGCTCATTATTAATTATTTTATATTATATAGAACATTCCAAAAGATCTTCCTCCCCAGTGATACATACATAACATATATAATATATAATTTCAAGAGATGTGGAAAAATAAAAATTATTCCGCTTCAATTAATTTTTCAATTAAATGCTAATTAAATATTCCCAAGTCTTGGAGAAAAAAAAACATTCCATTTCAAAATACCTACCTACATTTTTTCCCTGGTATTATTTTAAAGAAAAATAATTTCTACTTTAATATATATAATAATATATATGGGCTGGCTTATAAATTCCCCAACGGCAAAGGATAATATAAAATATATTAAAATTAATTTCTGTTTTTGTATGTTCGTCTTTTATTCGTTCGCGCATCGTTCATTCAAGTTGAAACTTTGTAGAGTTGTTGTTGGCAATTGTGTGAACGTTTGTTACATAGTTTCATCAACGTACGATAGGTATGTGGGTCTCAAAAATTGAAAATCTAGATCCTTGGAAAAATTTATAGTAATTACATTTTTCTCCTTTTAATAATTAATTAGGGGTCAGATTGGCTGAGTGGGTAACGTACATGTGACATTCTAATCAAGCTAGCGATAAGTCCAAGCCCGACTCACTGCAAATCGACTTTAATCTGATCCTAATCTAATAGAGAAAAAATTAATTAATTAAGAGTATATAAGGGGCCATCCATAAATTACGTCACACGAATTTTAAGATTTTTAGACCCCCTTCCCCCTGTGTCACATTCTGTCGCATTTTCATTGAGCCCACCCCCATGTATTGTGACGTCACACTATCACTTTTATACCCTATAATTGAATAATTATAGAATTTTTTATAAATTTCTACCAACAAATATCTTCAGGGAATGAATCCTCAATTATAAGAAAAAGGGTTTATTTATTTGCTGAAAATTGCAAAAAATTGCTTACTTACAATTTTTTGTCTAGATTTATTTTACCAATATTTTCAGTTTGGTATAATAATAACCTATAATCTAATAAATATATTTGAAAAATATTTAAATTTTTTTATTTTAACTTTTGTGACATCACAATTTTTAACATCCCCGGGGCCCCCATGTACATTTGGTCAAAAATCTTAATGCCCCTTCCCGCCTTACTGTGTGACGTAATTTATGGACGGCTCCTAAAAAGTAAGCTGATATGAGAAAGGCAAAAAAAATTAATTGTTTTTAATTTAAAACACACTATAAGTTCATTACAAATATTATTATATGTTAAAATTAGGATATTTAATTAATTAGATCATAACTGGTTCAATAATTTGTTAATTGTTTAAAAGAAAAATAATTAATTAGAAGTATTGAAGAGAGAGTGGTGGAATTTGATTCTGGGTTGATGGAAAGGCAGCCCAAGGATAAAAAAGTCCCACTTTATCTTCTTTTTATATATAATAAATTGACCCGTTCTGATGTGGCCATCCACTTGACTTTACCATACACTTCTGGTTGAGGTTTGGTACAAAAAAGGATCTATATTTTCAGCTCTTGACCCTAAATCCCCCCCCCCCACCCCCCGTTTCGGGATGTTAGTTTTTAAATTTTTAGACTTCAGGGGAGCCCAGTGATTATGTATACAAAATTTGGCTGAGTTTGGACCAAGGGCCTATATTTCCATTTTTTGAACACACTCAGCCCCCCCCCCCCCCCAAATTTTGGCTGTATGTTGGGCTCACTGATTAAGTATAAACAATTTGGTTGAGCTTGATCAAATGACCTGGATTTTTATATAAACAAATATTTTCGTTATTATAAGTTCATTTTATAGAATATTTCATTTTTTCTTGTTTTTTAGTTTTAATTTTTAACCCCCCTCCCCCCATCCTCCTAATTTACACCGCCTTCCTTTATTTCAATCGGATTAAAAATTTATACACGACTAATAACTCATGACACTTCAAAAACTCACCAATTTTAAAAAATCTTAGAAACCATTTTTGAGAAAATCACGAAAAATGGTCCATTTGCTGGTATTTCGAATTAAGCCAAATGCTTGCTGTACTCCTTCTAGCCTATATCGAGCTTAAGTTTCGAATTTCGTAGCTCTGAGACTTATGGTTGCAAAACGCAAGGGGGGTACATACGTACATACATACGTACGCACTGACCAATGGATTTTTGGCCCCTTTTTTGGTCTCTGGGGAGCACAATATCATATTTTCATGCCCCTGCATCGCATAAAAACCGTCCAGACATAGCCTCCTCAATTAATTTAGACTTATGCTAACTTAAAAACTGGTGATCCCAAAACTTAGTTAACTTCAATGCAGTGAAAACTCAGTGTTGCCTTATTTCTAGGCGCGTCGACAGAAACCTCCCAAACATATCATTCGACTCAAACTCACTAGAATTCAGGGATAAAATTTCAATGCTAGGCGTAACTCTAGGGTCTGACCTTTCATGGAATGACCATATCTCAACCACTACTAAAGCTGCAGCGCGCAAGCTTGGTCTCCTATTTAGGTCTAGACGCTGTTATACTCCCAGTCAACTTCTTATACTGTATAAGGCTCAAATTCGTCCCTGTCTCGAATATGGCTCTCATCTGTGGAGGGGTGCCTCCAAGCATTCTCTTGCTACACTGGATGCAATTCAGAAGCGAGCAATTAAACTAATAGGAGACCCGGCTCTAACCAACTCACTCGACTCCCTGGCTCACCGAAGAACCGTTTCTGCCCTTTCCCTGTACTACAGATACTATCACGGTGTCTGTTCAGTCGAGCTGAAATCAATTATCCCCCTAATGCCCTCTTTACGAGAAACACGCGGTTTTCTAACGCTCAGCACCCCTTCGCTGTCAAATTGGATAAAAGTCGAACAAGCGCTTTCGCCAACTCTTTTATCACTATGACCTCCAGAGACTGGAACTCGCTCCCTGCCACCATCTTTTATAACCGTCAGCTATTTAAGACCCGTATCCACATATACCTTCGATCCCCGCCCAACCCATAAAATTCTTTCTTCTTCTTTTCACGATGGAGGGGCCAACCCAGGCCTTTAGGGGTTGCACCTTTTGGTGTAACTCCTTCTCTCATGATTTTCATAAAAAAAAAATTAACTTTTTCATCTCTGAGATACAAGCTCTCAAAGAGTCAGGAACCAGACAGCCGATCACAATACACCACATTATATTCTATAGAATATAAATGTGAAAGCAATTAATGTATAATGTGTGTATGCTTGTCTTTTATTAAAAGATATGGTGGGGTGAAAGCTGATCTGCGGCAGAGGGTTGGTGGGGTGAAGAGCGATAGAAAGCGGGGGTCGCTATTAGCTAATATAAAATAAAAATTTTCCGGACCCTGCTTATTGTTACGTATTAAAGAGAGTAACATTCAGCTAAGGTATTAAATATGAATATCAAAGATTTAATTATTAAATATTTTTTAATTAATTTCAAAAGGGCTCTTTCATCCTGTCGCAAAAAGCCAATAGCTTTTGTAAGCCGTTTGGCCCTTGAGGGTCCTATTTCCAAGAATGTATAAAAGCTCTCTCTTTGTAGGTATCAGAAATAAAAAATATTTAAAAGATTTTTTATAAGAACCTTGTAGTCTTGTTTCAAAGAAATGTAATATTTTGGAATTTAACGAGTCTTTAAGTTGGAATTTTGAAAATAAATAAATAAATAAATAAAAACATCTTGAAACCGAAAACTAACTTTTTACATTATACGAGATTCCATTTTTCTTATATTTCTGTGTCTATATGTTTTGAGTTATTGTGAAATCTAATTACGTCTCTCTAAATACCCTAGTATTGGAATCGTAAGAAATATCTTTGGAATTAATACTTAATTATTATATGAAAATCAAATATAGACAGCGCAGGGGGGGCCTTTGTGTTCATTGCAGATTTTTTCGAGGCTGTATATGAAATTTTTTTTCGCTTTATATAAAAATAAATAAATTGACGTGTTCTGATGTGGCCATTCGCTTGAATTTACCATACAACCTGGCCCCTCACTTGTATTTAATATTTATAATCATGTAGGGGATGGGGGTTAGTTTTTGGAATTTTTAGACTCCTGGGGTCCCACTGATTATTATTTTTAGGACCTCCATATCTCCCCTTATAGCCGATCCTCCGACTCAGGATCCTCCCTGACCCTGAATACAAGACATGTATTATAAATTGACTACTACGTCGAGATTAGAGCCTGAGGAGTCCTGAATTGGAGGCGAAACGTTACTGAATTTCTAATTTCTAGGCGCGAAAATAAAAATTTCCCTGATATTCACTTCGATTCGAATCCCCTGAAAATGTGTGACAGGCTATCCATGTTGGGCGTCTCTGTCGCATCTGACCTGTCTTGGAATGAACACATCTCCTCTGTGGCGAAATCTGCAGCAAGGAAGATTGGCTTCTTATTCAGGTCCAAGCGATTTTACAAACCCCACAACTTCTCACCATCTACAAGGCCCAAATCCGCCCCTGTCTCGAATACGGCTCTCATCTATGGAGAGGAGCCTCAAAATATTCTCTTGCTACCCTTGATGCAATTCAGAAACGAGCCGTCAGGCTAATTGACGATTCTACCCTCACCGACTCCCTCGACTCGCTGGCTCATCGAAGAAATGTCTCTGCCCTTTCCCTTTTCTATAGATACTATCACGGCAGGTGCTCTGATGGAGATAAAATCAATAATTCCCCCCAAAGCATACTTTGCACGTGCAGCACGCGTTTTGCCGACTCCCAACACTCTCTCGCGGTCAAATTGGAAAAGTGCTGAACCACTTCATTCGCGAATACATATATCCCCATGACTTCAAGGAACTGGAACTCTCTCCTCAGCCTCCATCTTTCCCAGCACTTATAATCTTCAAACCTTCAAAACCCGAGTGCATAATCACCTACGTCTCCACCCCCTCACTTAATCAACTTTCCCTTCTCTTCGGTAATGCAAGGATCTTTCGTGATCCATAGGAGCTGCATCTTTACTGGTGCACCCCTTCTTGCATTCGATTGCCATTAAAAAAAAAGTGGCTCAGGGTGTGGCCACAGCAGAACGGATACAAAATTTGGTTGAGTTTGGTACAAAAGCCAAGATTTTCATTTTTTGACCCTACACTCCCCCATTTCGGACAGTTAGTTTTTTCATTTTAGACTTGTGGGTCCCACTGATTATGTATACGAAATTTGGTTGAGTTTGGTACAAAGGCCTAGATTTTCATTTTTGACCGTTCACACCCCTACCCCCATTTTGGGCGGTTAGCTTTTGCATTTTTAGACTTCTGGGGTCCCACTGATTATGTATACAAAATTTGGTTGAGTTTGCACAAATGACCTAGAATTTTAATCCCCCCCTCCACCCCCTTAATTTTTGGTCGATATGCAATCAAAATCTAATCAGCTTTTAATCTCAATGGAACAAAACTACGTGTGAAATTTGGTTTCAATATTCACACTACGTTTTTAAGCTAGCTCACCCACAATATTTGGTAACTGACAGACTAACAGACCAGACTAACAACCTAACAGACATTTTTGACAAAACAATTATTATCTCGAAAAATATAATTTTTTCGATAGTTCACTTATTAGGGACTTTTTTGTAGACCGAAATGCCATGGTTTCGCTCAATTTTTTTAATCAAAATATTTTCAGCCGTTTTTGAGATATTTCGAAAAAAGAAAGAAAAAACCACTTTTTCATGCACGATTAAAATACTTGACCATAACTTTTATGGTAAAGTAACATATCCTGTATTGTGAAGTAAAAATAGCGTATTTCGTCTCTCTAAATACATTAGTATTAGAATCGATAAAAACATCTTTGGAATTAATACTTAATCAAAAAGCGTGGGACACAGAAACTATTAATTAATTTCCACAAAATGCCCAACGCTTTTTGATTAAGTATTACATTATTTTGTACTTTTTAGAAGGATGTTTTTTACTTTATCCAATGCCAAGCATGGGTGAAAGTACTGCAATCGGTCGCGCGGCAAGCGCGGCTTCAAAGGGTCCTCAGGTAAAGACTACGGAACCCATGGACTCAATTAAGGTCACAAATTGAAGTATTCAATGAAATTGAATTTTAGAACGTGACGGTTTTGCCAAAATTACCTGGAATCTCGTCGAGTGGCCAAAAAGTGCCATTTTTTTTGGAAGTGCGTGCGGATGGATGGATGGATGGATGGATGTTATCGTTTTTTTCGTCCACGATTTTTTCCACAACGTTGCACTGATTGGATTGAAATTGAAAACCTACCATTAGTTTAACAAAATGAAGCGCTGATTAGTTTTTGGTACATATCGGCCCACAAACATTAGTATTATACAACATTATTTATTTCAGTACTTTTTTAGTTTTTCTAAATATCTTTAAAATGACTTAACCAATTTTGATGAAATTTAATATCCTAATTAAGTACCTTGGGGCCGACAAAAAAGGTTAAATAAAGTTTTTAGTAAAATTATATTTTAAAGTACTTTACTCTAAAGTAAGATTTTTGAATTCTTTAAAATTTATTCATTTGATCTGTTTATGGTAATATAGGACTCATTTAACCTAACTAAGTAAGAGTGGATAGGCTTTTCTCTGTGAAATGCTAAAAATTTGGGAGGAAAGTTTATAAGTAACCATAGCAACTGCGTTCTTTTCTTATCCGTTACCTTTATAGAGGAATCGACTTAAAACCAAAAAATAGCGATTGATTCTCATCTAAGTACTTGAGGAATAACAATTCTACATTAGATTTTTGACGCTTTCGATTATTATTGGTAACCATTGCTGAAGACATGGAGGAATCGACTTAAAATCAAAAATAACGATCGATTCTTATCTAATAATAGAGGAATAACCTTATTGCATTCCATTTTTGATGTTTTGACTATTAATGGCAACCTCTACTGAAAACGTGGAAGAATCGACTTAAAATCAAAATAGATCAATTCTTTTATGGTAAACAACTCGAGTTTGAGTTGTTTGCCATAAAATAATTTAGTCTTTTTGATTTTAAGTCGATTCTTCCACGTTTTCAGTAGAGGTTGCCATTAATAGTCAAAACATCAAAAATGGAATGCAATAAGGTTATTCCTCTATTATTAGATAAGAATCGATCGTTATTTTTGATTTTAAGTCGTTTCCTCCATGTCTTCAGCAATGGTTACCAATAATAATCGAAGCGTCAAAAACCTAATGTAGAATTGTTATTCCTCAAGTATTAGATGAGAATCGATCACTATTTTTGATTTTAACTCGATTCCTCCATGTCCTCAGCAATGGTTACCAATAATAACCGAAACGTCAAAATTCAATGTAGAATGGTTATTCCTCGACTATTAAATGAGAATCGATCATTATTTTTTACTTAAAGTCAACATGAACTGCAAATAGCAAATGATATCTGATTAATAATAAAGGAATAAACATATTAATATTTCAAATGAATTTGGATAAAGTTTAGCAACGATCCGTTGCAGTTTATTTTGGAAGTGCGTGCGGATGGATGGATGGATGGATGTGTGTGTGTTATCGTTTTTTCGTCCACGAATTTTTCCACACCGTTACACCGAATGAATTGAAATTGAAAACCTACCAGTATTTTAACAAAATGAAGCGCTGATTAGTTTTTGGTACATATCGGTCCACAAACATTAGTACTTTATTTCAGTACTTTTTTAGTTTTTTCTAAATATCTTGAAAATGACTTAACCAATTTTGATGAAATTTAGTATCCTAATTAAGTACCTTGACGACCCACAAAAAAGGTTAACAAAGTTTTTAGTAAAATTATATTTTAAAGTACTTTACTCTAGAACATATTAATATTTCAAATGAATTTGGATAAAAGTTTAGCAACGATCCGTTGCAGTTTATTTTAACTTGTAAACTCCTGATGATGGACTAATAATCCGAAATATATTGAGTTTGTTCCACCATGTCTTCAGCAATGGTTACCAATAATAATCGAAGCGTCAAAAATCTAATGTAAAATTGTTATTCCTCGAGTATTAGATGAGAATCGATGGCTATTTTTGATTTTAAGTCGATTCCTCCATGTCTTCAGCAATGGTTACTAATAATAACCGAAACGTCAAAAATCCAATGTAGAATTGTTATTCCTCGACTATTAAATGAGAATCGATTATTTTTGAATTAAAGTCCACATGAGACTGCAAATTGCAAGTGATATCATGATTAATAAATAAAGGAATAAACATATCATTTTTTTATTGTTAAAGGATTATTTTTTTTTTTTTTTTTTTTTTTTTTTTTGGCTTTTCGGCCTTTCTAGCCCAATTACGATACTAGCTATATTTTTAAAATTTGTCTCTACCCCCGGGGGTCAGATTTTAGCTGGCTGCCTCGAGTCGGATTCGAACCCGGGTCCCCTGGTTAGCCTCGCTGTCACGCTACCGCCTAGCCTACCGACCCCCGTTAAAGGATAATTAATTTAATATATCCAGTACACACCAAGCCGGAAAACATATTAACAACATTTCAAATAAATTTGGATAAAAGTTTAGCAACGATCCGTTGCAGTTTATTTTTTTAAATATAATTTCATTCAATATTCTTTAAAAATTCTCAATAATACATTTCAATTTTGTGCCCGAATTATTTTTATCGCAGGCTGTTATAAATGAGAAAGAATCTGAAGAGATTTCAATGTATTTGATAAAGAAAGAGAATTGATTAATTCTGTTTCCATTGTCCTATCAAAAAAAAAGGTCCTTTTTTTTCTATGTAAATCTGAGCCCGAGCTCTCTCTTTGTGAATAGACTAAGTTCGTATTGCCTCAGAATTGCATCGATTTCAACTTGGCTTAAAAATAAGCCCTCGTTATTTTTAATTAAGCGTTCTTTTCCCAGCGGAAAAGACTCAGGAAAACCGTTCCAATTAGTAGTGATTATATTTTGCCTATGCAAATGCCTATTTACATATGTAAATGGTTAGTCACAATCTCTTCAATCGGCTGATATATTTATTTCATTTGATAAATGGAATGAAAATGACATTGCTGTCTTATTCGCCAGAGTATAAAAAATTTCGATTATTATCTATCTATCTATCTACTCTTATTAAACGAGCAAAAATTGTTTATATATTTATTTGTTTGTATATATATTTGTATCTTAGTTCTATTTTGAAAACGGCTCTACCGATTTTGATGAAACCAACTCTATGAACAATTTTTGAGGATGAGAAAACGATCTGGCTAGGTCTGGACCTCGACAAATTTCATCTTAATTGATCTTTTCTTAATTAAAGTAATTATTTATAGGTGAAAATCTCAATAAAAAAAGTTTGTTTACATTTTTTTCAATTATCTTTTATTTTTTATTAATTAGTTTTTTAATTTTAAAACCCACTAATAGGTTATAGCAAATATTAATTAATTATATTAAAATTAGGAATTTATTTGTTGGGAATTCGATCGGGGAGAAGGGAATAGGGCAATCCAATCGACTTGATTGGGGAATAATGGAATTGAAATAATTATCGGAAAAGAGGTTTTTTTATCTAATTAGATTTTTCCTCTTATTAAAAACACGGACTAAATATGAATAAGGACACTCGATGGTGGAGAAGCAATCTCCGAAATCGAAGCTAAAATACAAGGTATACATTAATTAATGTAAAATAATTGGTTTAATAAAATTTATGAAAATTTATTTGTTCAAATAAAAAAATTAGTTGGGGAGATGGGAGGAGAGAGATACCAATCGATTTGATTGGGGAATAATGGAATTGAAATAATTATCGGAAAAGAGGTTTTTTTATCTAATTAGATTTTTCCTCTTATTAAAAACAAGGACTAAATATGAATAAGGACACTCGATGGTGGAGAAGCAATCTCCGGAATCGAAGCTAAAATACAAGGTATACATTAATTAATGTAAAATAATTGGTTTAATAAAATTTATGAAAATTTATTTGTTCAAATAAAAAAAATAGGGGGAAGATGGAGGAGAGGATACCAATCGATTTGATTGGGGAATAATGGAATTTAAATAATTATCGGAAAAGAGGTTTTTTTATCTAATTAGATTTTTCCTCTTATTAAAAACAAGGACTAAAGATAAATAAGGACACTCGATGGTGGAGAAGCAATCTCCGGAATCGAAGCTAAAATACAATGTATACATTAATTAATGTAAAATAATTGGTTTAATAAAATTTATAGAAAATTTATTTGTTCAAATAAAAAATAGGGAGAGATGGAGGAGAGGATACCAATCGATTTGATTGGGGAATAATGGAATTGAAATAATTATCGGAAAAGAGGTTTTTTTATCTAATTAAATTTTTCCTCTTATTAAAAACACGGACTAAAGATGAATAAGGACACTCGATGGTGGAGAAGCAATCTCCGAAATCGAAGCTAAAATACAAGGTATACATTAATTAATGTAAAATAATTGGTTTAATAAAATTTATGAAAATTTATTTGTTCAAATAAAAAAAATAGGGGGAGATGGAGGAGAGGATACCAATCGATTTGATTGGGGAATAATGGAATTGAAATAATTATCGGAAAAGAGGTTTTTTTATCTAATTAGATTTTTCCTCTTATTAAAAACAAGGACTAAAGATGAATAAGGACACTCGATGGTGGAGAAGCAATCTCCGAAATCGAAGCTAAAATACAAGGTATACATTAATTAATGTAAAATAATTGGTTTAATAAAATTTATGAAAATATATATTTGTTCAAATAAGAAAAATAGAGGGAGATGGAGGAGAGGATACCAATCGATTTGATTGGGGAATAATGGAATTGAAATAATTATCGGAAAAGAGGTTTTTTTATCTAATTAGATTTTTCCTCTTATTAAAAACAAGGACTAAAGATAAATAAGGACACTCGATGGTGGAGAAGCAATCTCCGGAATCGAAGCTAAAATACAAGGTATACATTAATTAATGTAAAATAATTGGTTTAATAAAATTTATAAAAAAAAAAAAAAAAAAAAATATTTGTTGGTGGAGGATTGGGAGGGAAAAAGGATGGTGGAATAACCAATCGACTTGATTGGGGAATAATGGAATTGAAATAATTATCGGAAAAGAGGTTTTTTTATCTAATTAGATTTTTCCTCTTATTAAAAACAAGGACTAAAGATGAATAAGGACACCCGATGGTGGAGAAGTAATCTCCGGAAAGGAAGCAAAAAATACAATGTATGCATTAATTAATGTAAAATAATTGGTTTAATAAAATTTAAAAAAAAAAAAAAAAATTTATTTGTTGGAGAATGGGAGAAGGAGATCCAATCGACTTGATTGGGGAATAATGGAATTGAAATAATTATCGGAAAAGAGGTTTTTTTATCTAATTAGATTTTTCCTCTTATTAAAAACAAGGACTAAAGATGAATAAGGACACTCGATGGTGGAGAAGTAATCTCCGGAATCGAAGCAAAAATACAATGTGTACATTAATTAATGTAAAATAATTGGTTTAATAAAATTTATAAAAAAAAAAATATTTGTTTGTTTTTAATTAACAGGTGTCTAAATCATAACAAAACAGGTGTGCTTACAAAAAAAGTGGTTGAAGTTGCTTTTTTATATAACTTGGAAACAAATCTTATTTAATTTTATGTTTTTATTTCAGATCCTATCACGATTATTTTTTATTATTATTTTCCTATTTATTTTTTTAAAATGTTTATCAATATGAACGAATGTGGGCAAATTGGTGTACGAGTAAACAAATATTCACATAATATGTGTGACCATTAGAAAGCTAGAAATGCAAAAACTGGGTGCGGGGTGGGGTGGATGTGGGAGGTGCAGGAGGTGGGGTGCAGTTGTGGGGGATTCGGGGGGTGGGAGGCGCGGTTGGGATGGGGTGGTGCGGAGTGTGTTTCCAGTGGTTGGGGCGTGGTGTGTGGTTTCGTGTGGGGGGGGGGGGGGTTTACCGTGCATCGCTCGGTGGCTCCAGTTACTGGTATATATATGATGGAAAATTCCAATTTAAACTGCTGATAGAATAATAATAATAATAAAAAGTATTCTCATATTAATAAAAAGTAACTATCAAAGATGGGATTTTTTTATATTTCTTATCTTCCTTCTATCCATGGATAATTGAAAAAAAATTGAAAAGTATAAGAACTTGTTGATTGAATTATACTGCATATAAGTAGCATTACCATTATTCTGAATTATTAAAAACCAGGTACATTGAAAAAACGATATTTTTATAGTTAAGAAATGATTTTTGATATGAATAGATGGTGAAGTTAATAATGGCGAAATCGATCTCTGTTCAAAATGAATAAATGATATATATATTTTTAGTATTCTCATATTTTTGGACCAATTTTACATATATATTAATAGTTAAAATGTAGCTATTTGAACCAAGCACCAATAAGTAAATTATGAAAATATTGTTATTTGACTAAAATAGTGGAATAGTTATATTTAATAGTTGGGTATTTAAATGGAATAATACTTAAATACGACAAGAAATTATATAAAGTTTAATATTTTTTATTTATAATAAATCTAGGTATATATTTCTGCCTAGAAGATGAGTATATTTATTTAATATAGAATCTATATTCAATCAAATTAATTTTATAAATATAATAGAAAGGGGGTCAGTACCCACCTCCCCCCTTGGGCAGGGCTCATGGGATGACTAACGGAAACGACAAACGGTTTCTTATAGCAAACTAACCTAATTAAATATATTTCATATGTTTAATCAATAATTATTTTTCTTATTTAATTTCTTGAAGTACCTTTTTAGTCCAGTTAAATTGTTCTCTAAAGAGCATCTCGCGGGAAAGTTTTTGGGTAGTTTTGATTTCTTGATCCTATATGTTTTTGGGTGTGCTGAATCCGAATCTGAGATTTTCAAACAAAATTTTGTGACGGAACATGGTCCAAAATGCAAAAGAAATGTAAAAATCTAATTTTTTGGCGATTTTTTGCTTATAACTCGAAAACTATCAACTTTTTATAAATAATGTTCCTATTCAAAATGAAAGTTCATAAAATTTCCTACATATTTTATCATTTAGGTTTTGTCTCCGATACGGAAAATGCAAGATATCTATAAATATCAGTTTTATCAAAAAAGTGGTCCAAGTAAACGTTCAAGTCAACAAAATTTCCTAGAGAATTAGATAAAAATCAAGTTTTTAGGATGAGTGGTTTTCATTTTATAAATGAAAAACTGAGATTTTTTGCAAAAAATTACAGTTTTTCAAAACTTCAACCTCATTGCGGCACGGGTTACCATTATCCAATTAAGATGAAACTTTATTTTAATTGCATCAGATTTAATCTATATATTATACTTTAAAAATGTATAGAATAGTCTTTATCGAAAACGTGCTCTTTCATGGTCGAAGAGGTATAAAGTCGAAAAAAGTGCGAGTTTTTGAAATAAAAAAAAATACGTCAATTTTCAAATAGTGCTTGAGCCCGAACAATTGTTCAGACAAAAAAACCTAATTAATGAAATTTATAACAGATTTTATGACCTTTCATTTTGAGTAGGAAGATTAAGTACGAAAAATTGATAGTTTTTGAGTTATAAGCAAAAATAGAGAATTTTAACCATTTTTTTGCATTTTTGACAATGTTCCGTTACGAAGTTTTGTTAAAAAACCTCAGAATCGGATTCAGCACACTTAAAATCATAAAGGGTCGAAGAAATTACAACTGTCTCAAAACTTTCTGGGTAAAAACACAATTTAACTTGTCTATTTCTTTTAATAAGAAAAAAATTCCCACTATATATTTTCCTTTGTGGATTGACCCCCTCCCCCTCCTATGAAAATTTTCTGGCTACGTCACTGGGCATATAACTATAACGTTTGAGGCCCTTGGAAAATTCATCGGACCTTTTTGTAGTTTCTTTTTAATAAATCACTAGGCAAAGAAGGCACAAACGCTATTAAAATTATTGTGTGCATTTTTCGTTGATTTTCTGGTAACTTTTAATTTAAATATGGTAGTTAGATTGAAATAATAATAAAGCTTAGGGAAAGCGGTGTTGGTTTATAGTGAAACATATTAAACACAGGAATTATTTAACGGGTTATAGTGGTGTTTCACAAAGAGGAAATAAAATTAAAAAATTAAAAAATCTTTTAAATTATTTTGGAGATTTTTTTTATTTATCTCTATACATATTTCGGGCTATGAACCCTTCATCAGGAGGTTTAACAGAAAACTGAAA
The DNA here is from genome assembly GCA_024734495.1 of Forficula auricularia. Taxonomy (NCBI): domain Eukaryota; kingdom Metazoa; phylum Arthropoda; class Insecta; order Dermaptera; family Forficulidae; genus Forficula; species Forficula auricularia. The sequence continues at coordinate 9,378,039 of JALMQS010000108.1, read as the reverse complement.
TAATAATGTCATTGTCAATGAACATGGTATCTTATTTCATATCTAACGTCACTGGGCTTATACTATATTTTTGTGATATATTTTAATTTTTACTTTACCATACAGGGTATTGTCAAGTATTGTAATTGTGTATGAAAAATGTGGTTTTTTTCCTTCTTTTTTTCAAAATATCTCAAAAACAGCTGAAACTATTTTGATTAAAAAAATTGAGCGAAACCATGGCATTTCGCTCTACAAAAAAGCTCTAATAAGTGAACATCAGAAAAATTATATTTTTCGAGATAATAATTGTTTTGTCAAAATGTCTGTTAGTCTGCGTTACCAAATTTTTGTGAACAAGCTAAGCTCAAAAACTAGTGTGAATATAGAAACCAAATTTCACACGTAGTTTTGGTCCATTGAGATTAAGAGCTGATTAGATTTTGGTGCATATCGACCTCAAAATTAAGGTGGGGGTGGGGGTTTAAAATTAAAATCTAGGCCGTTTGAGCAAACTCAACCAAATTTTGTGTACATAATCAGTGACCCCATAAGACTAAAATGCAAAAACTAACCTGCCAAAATGTTGGGGGGGGGTCAAAAATGTAAATCTAGACCCTTATATCAAACTCAACCAAATCTTGTATACATATCATTGGGGCCTCAGGATGTATGGTAAAGTCAAGTGGATGGCCACATCAGAACACGTATATGCTTATTTATTAAATTTTTATAATGTATAATAATATTCTTTCAATCTACTATGCGAACTTCTTTACGGAACTTGAAACGCATCAGGTTCGCACTTGGCCGCTTTTTAAACTAAAATGATAATATCGAATCGTTTGTCCTCTCCATAGTGAGGGATAAATTTCCTTTATTAAAAAAAAAAAAAAAAAAAAAAAACGATAAAACGTATAAATCAACCGAAAATTAATTATTTTACGTGTTACTTAATAGATAGGATAATAAATCTCTGTTATTACAATTAATCTAATTCCTTCAAATAATAATAGATTATCGAAATATAATTAAATAAAATATTTCAAAAATGTAATTTCCTAAAATAAATATTGATTCATGATGTTTCATCTGAGTGCGATATTTTAATATTGGTTTTTACGTAAAAAAAAAAGAGTTGAATTTAATTAAAATTTTTGAACCCCAATTATTTTCAATTTTTATTAATACCCCCCCTTTTTTTTCCTTTCTATATTATATTTTTTCATTAAAGTACTATTACTAACACGTTTATTAATTAAATTGAATAAGCCTATTCTTTAAATTGAATAAGTTATAAAATACTTAATTTAAAAAAGTTGAATTTTTAAGCTTAAAAAAAAAAGGAAATTTCTTTAATGAATTTATCTCAATTAGAGAGAGGAAAGGGGTTTTTTTGAAAGAAAAAAGACAGGGCATTTCAATCTGATGCGTTTTATTAAATTATATTACAAGATCACCTGTGGATGGCTTTTTGATCTTTTATCACCAAATGCCATGCATCTTGATAGTTTCCTACAATCATTATATATTATACTCCTACAAAATATACTATATATATTTGTCTAGATTAATTTGTAACAACGCTTAGAGAAATTTCTCTAAAAAAATTACCTTACTTGAATTTCTAAATAAGAAAGCTGGTCTGCCCTACCCTAGATATACTATATTTTAAAAATTATATTTAAGTTAATAAACAGTGATCTTAATTTCGATTTGTTTAATTAATTTTACTGATGGACATGGACATAGTTATCCATTTCTAAACAAACATTCGTTCTTCTACAACAATACATCCGCAATAATTGAATTCTTTTCAAAGAGAAATAAATTTCTCTTTATTCTTTAATGCGGCAAGTGTTGAGGACACGGCGTTTCAAATCATCTCATCTCACCCTATTGAACAACATTTTCTCTTTCATATAAATAAAAAGCCCCTAAATATGCAGCGACGCTTGCAAAAATATCATATTCTCATTATTAGAAGGGAAATTTCCATGACTAACGGAGGTTTCATTTGGACATTATTGAAATTCCAAACCAATGGTCGCGATCTATGCATAAATGTGGGGCTTGCAATATGAGCGTAATGGGAACCCACGGTTACTCTCAGTTGGTAGAAATAGGAACAGTATAAAGTTGGAAATCACATATCGTCGGCTTAGAGTGTAAACCTGCTAACTATATTTTTTATCATATAAGACATATTAATACCATTCGAAAGAAAAAGATAAGCAACATCGTCCAAGTAAAACTGTTACTTAAAATTACGACCGTAAGTTGTAGAAAAAATAAGTGAAACATAGCGATGCTCGGTAATGCATGTGTTGGTTTTGATTTAGTCAACTATTTGTTTTATTTTGATTCAACCACCTGTTAATAATAAGTTTCAATAAAAAACTGTAGCGGCCCGCTGTTGCTCTGGCGACGAGCCTTTAGACACGGCCGCTAGATGACTCAGTCAGATCGTGCGACACTTTTGCATGACTGATAATATACCAGTCATGCTATAAGTGAAGCAACTCGATCTCGGCTGAGCATCGAATCGAGCATCGAGCATCGAATCATCGATCGCATCCGTTTGGAAGGAGGGGCCAACCGCCAACTAGTAGCCCCTCCCCCGCTAACAAAGCGGATGGCGCCCAGCCCGGCTTTCCATCAGGGCACAAACAACGCCCTGCACACATGCAATCATTGTTAGGACCCCATCGACTTGGCGGGGGCGCGGACACACACCACACAGCACTCAGCACTCACGAGCGCCCTAACAAAAACTTATCAAAATTTATTTTTCCAAAAGTCAGACCCGGTATTAAATCGATTCTTCCATGTCTTCAGCAATTGAATAATCGAAACGTCAAAAATAGAATACCACTTCAATTCAATGTAATAGGAATTAGTAATTTTCTTTATCTTTGGGCAGCCTTTCCATCAATTCAGCATTAAAGTCTACCTCTCCATTTTCAATATCTACCTATAATTTTTTTTATTTAAATGACAATTTTTTGAACCAGCTATCGGAATTAATTAAATTTTCTAATTTTAATATATATATTCATATTTGTAATGAATTGTTAGTGAAATTTAAAATAAACAAAACCAATTAACTTTATTAAAAGAAAATTGAAAAAAATTTAATTATACATTTTTATTCAAACAACCACCTGTGAATAATTATTACAATTAACAAACAAAAAAACCCATCAAAAACAACTTAACCGAAGATAAGAGCTTGAGAGATCGAAATGTTAACTCAAAAAAAACCCCTAACCCGTGAATTTAATCGAAATCGTTAGAACCCGATTCTATATATACTATATATATTTGTCTAGATTAATTTGTAACAACGCTAAGAGAAATTTCTCTAAAAAATTTCCCTCTTGCCTAAGAATCGAACCTACGAACTCTTGAACTAAGGTCATTAACTTTAACCACTAGACCAATCTAACATGTAATATACTATGATTTCTGTTACTAAAACTATAAAATTTTGATTTAGACTTTGTGTCGAGATAATATTGCATCATTTGAACTTGAATGAAAATGAAAAAACACCAATAGATTTTAAATTAAGAAACATTAAATATATATTAATTAACAAGGCAAATTTGAAATATAATTGTCAGCGCGGATTTTAAACTGATGGCTCCAATCGATTTTCATTAACCAGGCCAAAGTTGAAATTCTAATTTCTAATTTGGACTCGGGTTATCGAAATGAAAGACTCCAATTCATTTTAAATTAAAAACATTAAATATATCGATAATTATTCCTACACCTCCGTCGCCACTCAAAAGTTAAAGAGGCGAAACTTTTGAGAGACGATGTAGTTTACCGAGTATACATTTGGAGTGTGGTTTTTTAAGAGGAATAAAATTTTTGGACCGAGACGCTGCCCGCCAGGGCTCCAGCCGGACGAGCCGAGCTTCGAGGGCATGCCGAAGGCGCGGACGAAAGGCTCGTATTATAATACTCGTATATAACAATATATAGGAAATGATTAAGATGATAGATGATTTTTATTATTTTTGGCTCGAAAGGTTGGAAGGATATTAGCCGGGATTGGATGGGAGATGATCTTCAGAGATTAGAATCTCTCTTGGCGGCGTAAAGCCAGAAAAATGCTTTTCTAAAATAAGAATTTGCACTGGGCAGTTGAAAATATGCTTTAATAAAATAATGGCACAAAGCCTGCATTTATTGCTTTTTCGTTACAGAACGTGTATACAAATTACTTCTTAGACACAAGCCGTCTCTTTACCAAATCGTTCCCAGGTGATCAGTCACCTCGGAGAGTTGCCCCATTCAATGAGCTTCAACAACTGAACAGCAGCCGACAACTCACAACTGACAACTGAACTCGCGTCGAGGAGCCAGCTGCTTTTATAAACCTGGCCCTAATTAGCAATTAAACTGATTGGTTAATTATTCGCGGCTTTTTAGGATGACGTATGCATAACTTTTCGCGCGCTCGCTTCTCATTATAAAAGGGGCGTGTCCTTGCTGCTCACCTGTCAGTTTATCGAAGGATTCTGACCGGCAAACAGCAAGCGTCTTTCTCAAGGCGAAAATGAGCATTTTACAGCGAAAGGAGCGGAGAATAAAATCCTACATATATATATACAAGAATTGCTCGTTTAATATAATAAGATAACTTAAATATTGGATTGGAAACTAAGTAATTGCGGATTTTTGTTTAGAAAATCCAAAGACAATTCTTTCATGGAACTAAATAACTTTTTATTCTTTAATGTATTGCCCATTTTGATCCAATGACCTTTTGCCATCTTTCAGGCAGCATCATAATCTCACGTTCATAAAACTTCTGGATTTTATTAGCAAAAAACTGAATCAGGTACAATTTGACATCATCATCCATTATTGAAATTTTTACGATTCAAGGAGTTTTTGTAAAGATCGAAGTAAAAAGTAATCAGATGGTGCAAAGGTCAGGACTATGTGGTGGATGTGGCAAAACATCAACCAAGCTCAATAATTTTACCCAAGTGACCAAAGATATGTGTGGCCTTGCATTGTCATGATGGAATACAACACCTTTCGATGTGTCAATTCGGCCCGCTTTTCTTCAACTGCATTGAATTTCGTTAGTTGTTCAATGTAGACAGAATTGATCGTTCGGTGGAGTGGTAAGAGTTCAAAGTAGACAATTCCTTTGTAATCCCACCAAACTGATAACAAAACCTTCTTTTGATGAATACCAACTTTTGATGTTGTTTGAGCTGGTTCACCTGGCCTGCTCCACGATCTTTTCCGCTTGATATTGTTGTAAACATATTTTTCATCGCCAGTTATCGGATCGTTTTAAAAATGGTTCATTTTCATTACGTTTCTTTAGCAAATCGCAGCTGTTAATGCGTTGCGTTAAATGCGTTTCTTTCAGTTCGTGAGGAACCCATGTATCGAGTTTTTGAACATAGCCAAGTTGTTTTAAGTGATTTTCAATGCATGTATGTGATACATGAAGCTTCTCTGCAATCTCACGTGTTGTACTGTGACGATCCGAATCGATTATTGCTTTGATTAGGTCGTCATCAACTTCAACTGGACGACCAGAGCGTTTTCATCTTTGAGTGAAAAATCACCAGAACGAAATTTGGCAAACCAATTTTGACACTGCCGTTCTTTAAGGCTTCGTCGCCATAAACAGCACATAACTTTTTGTGAGCTTGCGATGCGTTTTCCTTTGCGGAAATAAAAAAGCAAAATATGACGAAAATGTTCCTTTTGATTTCCATTTTTCAACGAACGCCAGCTGAAAACTACGCAACCGATCATTAAAGCTTTTTGACCTTGACTGCTGCCGAAACTGCCAACTATCAAATAACCAAAATGTGTTTTATCACTTGGACTGCGCCAGCAAACCTGCAAAACTTCCAACCGGAGCCATCTATGAGTGAAATCCGCAATTGCTTAGTTGCTAACCTTATTTAGTTTCCTAGCTCCAACCGTTAAACTGATTTGAGGCTAGCACGACCCAGAGCCATAGCCAGTTTAGCCCTGTATTTAAGCTGGTCCTGTCAGATTGATATCAGCCAGCTCGTTTCTAAGAAATTACTTCTAATATTAGTAACTGTCATTTCAAACAGAAGCAGTACCAATATACATCAAACCAATTCACTTAATAAAATAATCATTGCTTCTGGAAATGTTAAATATACATATACGTATAATTCTATCTGGAAGATGTTATCAAGGAGATCAATCAAACCTCTTGCATTGATTCGCTTGTTAATTGCATTTTCGCAATTACCAGGAGCCATAGAGGGGGGATTGGGTACAAAAGCGAATTAGCATGGGGTAGGTACTCTGGCCCCGTTTATAGGCTGGCTAAGCCCAAACACCTCTCCGCTATTTTCCTGCTGGCATCTATATCGTCGGGACGGGACAATAAAGCCATAGCTTATTATTACTATACATATGCAAATAGCAGTTTACTCTAATGGCAGTCAATTTGTCTTGACTAACATTGATTAAATTGCGATAATGAGCGAAATACAGTTGGATTGGTATTTTAATCACTCGTTCTCATTTCATTACCATTCATATCGGAAAACGAAAATTATATTATTAGTATATATATTGTAATTAGTATCTTTCGTATTTAACTAATTAAGATTAATATGAAAATAAAAATAATTCGATTGGATTTGGTGTAGTTATTGTAGTTATCTATCTGTACTTATTATATATTAGGGTAATTCAAATTTAAACGAGCCTTTTGCAAAAAATATTTATTTGAAATTTAAGAAGAAAACACTCTTTTTACTTATATTTCTACGTAGTTCCCTTTCTTATTAATGCATTTTTCCCATCGAACATGTAGTTTTTTTTCATGACGATTTCGAAGAATGACTTCGGGCGGTTCCATCCAATTGCGTGAGAACTGTTCGTTTGCAAAACGCTCTCCTCCAAGTGCTTTTTTGAGAGGTCCAAACATGGATATCGCATGGTGAAAGGTCAGGGTTGTAGGTAGGGTGGTCAAGTGTAGTTCAATGCATTTCAATCAATTTTTGGGTTTTTAGAGCTGCAATGTGGGGTCTTGTATTGTCATACAAGAACAGGACGTCTCGAATGGGTCTCGATATGCAGCTCAAAGCTGGTCAAGAAGGCCACAGTAGTAGGTAGCGTTTATTGTGCGATGATCGTGAAGGAAATCAAGTAGTAAAACTCCTTTAGAGCCCCAAAAAACCGTCTCTTTCAATAAGCTAGCGAACAGTAGCAAAATTATCAGGTTTAATGCTGGAGCGGGGGCGTCTTCGGTGACTCACATTTTCAACTTTTTGACGTCCTTCGTTGTACTCGGCACTCCTAATTTACAACCCCTTCCCTCTTTTTTAATCGGATTAAATATTTGACACAACTAATAAGTCATGACACTTGATAAATACATTAATTTAAAAAAAAATTGTTAGAGCCGTTTTTGAGAAAATCAAAACTAAACGAAAAATCTTTAATATAAATGTCCACTTCCGGTCTTCCGATTTCAACGAAAAGCTTGATATACTCCTTCTAGCCTATATCAAGCTTAAGTTTCGAATTTCGTATCTGTGAACTTATGGTCTAGGGGTAAATACGTACATAAATAGGTACATACGTACGCACTGGCCAATGGATTTGTGGCCCCTTTTTGGCCCCTGGGGACAACAACATCCGGTTTTATGTTCCAAAACCAGGTTTCCAACTATTAAGGGCATCGATCCCTTCCACCTAGAAGTTACAAAATGAAATTAACTTTCTTCATCTCTGAGATACAAGCTCTCTAAGAGTCAGAACCCAGACAGGCCATCGCAATACTTCCACATTATATTCTATGAATATAAATGTGAAAGTAAACATTTTGAATATGGACCATTTTTGAATAAGAAGTTATGAGCGAAAAACCAAAATTCGATATCTTTTAAATCGGTGATCAAAAAATTTCAAAATTACCCAGAAGAGTTTTTTGATTGGTACTAAAAAATGTCAAAAAATGAAGGAAATCAAAAATTAAAATTTTTCAAACAGTCCTATTTGGCGTGGAAGAAATCAAAAATTGATATTTTTTTTTTTTTTATAAATTTTATTAAACCAATTATTTTACATGAATTTATGCATACATTGTTTTTGAGCTTCGATTCCGGAGATTACTTCTCCACCATATCGACTGTCCTTGATCATCTTTTAGTCCTTGTTTTTAATAAGAGGAAAAAACTAATTAAAGAAAAAAACCCTTTTTTCCGATATTTATTCCAATTCAATATTCTCCCATCAAAAATTGATAATTTATTAAACCAATTATTTTACATGAATTTAAGCATACATTGTTTTTTGAGCTTCGATTCCGGAGATTACTTCTCCACCATCGACTGTCCTTGATCATCTTTTAGTCCTTGATTTTAATAAGAGGAAAAACTAATTAAAGAATAAACCTCTTTTCCGATAATTATTTCAATTCCATTGATCCAGTCCCCATTCCCATTCAATCAAAAATTGATAATCTAATTCAATTCATAAATAGAGAAATTATTTCGAACCGTTAGCGGGTTTTAAATGATCGTTTTAAGATTGTTTTTTTTTTATAAAAAATTTTATTTATAATAATTTTGATTATTTGGACATGAATTGGAGATTTCCCGTTATTTTGTCATTGATCATATCATCAGAACTTGACCAAATTAATATGATACCACCCCTAAGCTACCCACTTTCTAATAAAAAAAGAATCATCGAAATCGGTTAATAAATAAAGAAGTTATGTCTGAACAATTGAACATACATAACAAAAAAGGTCGAATACCAATGAAATTTAAAGGGAACCAATCGGGAACTAGACTGAACCCAATACAAAAAATCATCGAAATCGGCCCACATGGTAAAGAGAAATAAATTTTCAAACACAAAATAACAGACTTTCCTTTGAATTAATAACCTCCTCCTTTTTTTCGAAGTCGGTTATAAATCATATGAGCTTTGGGAAAATGCATATTACTATTCAAATAAAAAAAAAAAAAAAAAAAAAAATGGTTAAATTAGAAATAAATAATAGCTTGGCTAGATTGTTCAGTTAATTGTACATATAATGTATACAAGAAAGTTTAAAGTTAATAGAATGTTAAATGTTTGCATGTTGCTTTTTAAAACTGTGGAAACAAAAAAGGCTAATCCGACGATCAATAAAATAAGAAAGTTTTAGATTGGTTTACGACCTGTTTTGCATTTTAAATAAATATAATTAAGTATTTTTTGTTATAGAGAGAAGTATTTAAAAAAAATCTTCCCCCCAGGTAACTTTTATATTTTAAAGTAGAAATGGCTCTAAGCACGATTTAAGTTAAAACTTTAGAAAAAAATTATATAATTCAAAATAGAGTGTTTATGTAAATAAACATTTAGTTTCAAACATTTGAATTGAAGGTTTAATTATAAGTACCTGGTCACCGAGCGATGCTCGGTAACTTTTTGCTTCAGTTAGTAGCTATATATTATTCCCCGAAACCCCTTCGCTCCCCGGACAACCACCACTTCACCCCACCCCCACCACCGAAACCTCGTACCTCCCCCGGACCCTCCACCACTGCAACCCACCTCCTGCATCCCCCACATCTACCCCCGCCCAAGCCCACGCACCCAGTTTTTGCATTTCTAGCCTTCTGTGACCCACAGATCATATATATATATATATATAGGTATATAAATAAATACGGTATAATTATTTTTTTTAATTAAATAAAAATTTTTGAGTTCATCAATTAAATTGTCAAATTAATATTTGTGGGATTTAAAACTTGATTTTTAATCAATTAAATAAATTTATTAAACCAATTATTTTACATTAATTAATGTATACATTGTATTTTTGCTTCGATTCCGGAGATTACTTCTCCACCATCGAGTGTCCTTATTCATCTTTAGTCCTTGTTTTTAATAAGAGGAAAAATCTAATTAGATAAAAAACCTCTTTTCCGATAATTATTTCAATTCCATTATTCCCCAATCAAATCGATTGGTTCCTCATCCTTCCATCCCAATCCTCAATCAATTAATTAAATTATTAAACCAATTATTTTAAATTAATTAATGTATACCTTGTATTTTAGCTTCGATTCCGGATATTGCTTCTCACCATCGAGTGTCCTTATTCATCTTTAGTCCTTGTTTTTAATAAGAGGAAAAATCTAATTAGATAAAAAAAACCTCTTTTTCCGATAATTATTTCAATTCCATTATTCCCCTATCAAATCGATTGGTTTCTCATCCTTCCATCCCAATCCCTCAATCAATCAATTAAATTATTAAACCAATTATTTTACATTAATTAATGTATACCTTGTATTTTTAGCTTCGATTCCGGAGATTGCTTCTCCACCATCGAGTGTCCTTATTCATCTTTGAGTCCTTGTTTTTAATAAGAGGAAAAATCTAATTAGATAAAAAAACCTCTTTTCCGATAATTATTTCAATTCCATTATTCCCCTATCAAATCGATTGGTTTCTCATCCTTCCATCCCAATCCCTCAATCAATCAATTAAATTATTAAACCAATTATTTTACATTAATTAATGTATACCTTGTATTTTAGCTTCGATTCCGGAGATTGCTTCTCCACCATCGAGTGTCCTTATTCATCTTTAGTCCTTGTTTTTAATAAGAGGAAAAATCTAATTAGATAAAAAAACCTCTTTTCCGATAATTATTTCAATACCATTATTCCCCAATCAAAGTCGATTGGATCTCCTTTCCACACCTCTCCCTCAATCAATTAAATTGCCCAACTTTTAATATATAATAATAATTAAAATGATCTTATTGTGGGATATAAAATTAAAAAACCAATTATTTATTAAAAGGAAATTGAATAGAAATGTAAATAAACATTTTTATCTAGACAACCACCTGTGAATAATTATTTCAATTAACAAAAAACCCATCAAAAACAACTTAGCCGAAGATGAGACAGTACAGATCGAATGTCCAACATAAACCCTCCTAACCCGTGAATTTCATCCAAATCGTTAGAGCCGTTTTCGAGAACCCGACCGGATATATATACAATTTTTGCTCGTTTAATAATATAAGATTATTGAATATATATTGGCTTGGCAACTAAGTTCCCGTCGTTTTTTAAAGATGTTTTCTTTAAAAAACGGCGAGATCTTAGTTTTCAAACTAATATATATATATATATATATATATATACCAGGTGTGTAGCTTTAAAAATCCGTTTTTTTTTTAATAGAATCCCACAAACCCTTATAGATTTTGGCGCCATAACAAATATGTCGTTTTGTGGCTATGACAGCAGGCTTCAAAACGTCATATTTGTTAAAACGTTTTAAGAGTTAGTAGGATACTTTTTTCGGTGGTAAACATATCGAGCTTTGAGGCAAATAAAGAGCATTTGGGGCACGTGCTGATTTTCTTATTCAATCAGAAGAAAAAAGCAGCGGAAACGCATCGAATACTTGTCGAAACATACGGTGCAGCTAGTCTATCTGTCGACACTTGCGAAATGTGGTTTAAATGATTCAGAATCGGTAATTTAATTGTCCAGTGACAAAAAACGTGAAAATCTACCGAAACAGTTTGATGACACCAAATTGCTGCTGAAACCTGGCGAAACAGTTAATATAGATTGCTACCAACCACAAATGATTAATTAGAATCATACGTTGTCGAAAAACGACCAGTATGGGCTCGAAGGCATAGGAAGGTGATTTCGCTGAATATCAACGCACCCAGGCACGCAGCAAAACTGGTCAAGTACACTCTGACAGCAAATGGATGGGAAATGTTATCCCACCCGCCGTACTCACCAGACTTTGCTCCTTCCGACCACCACCTGTTTTCATCCATAAGACACGAAATTATCGAACATCATTTCTATTCTTATGAAGACGTTCAAAAATGGCTCGACTAGTTTTGTTCACGCCACTTTCAATTCTTTTGAATTGGCATGCATAATTTGCCAACTATATGTCCGCCCCGTGGTGTAATGGTCAGAATAACTGACTGGCAACCCGGAGGTCTCGGGTTCGATTCCCGGCTATACCCAGACATTTTTTCTGTAAGTATAGGGTCTGGTAATAAAAATTAAGTGGGAGATAAATTTAACCGAATTTATCGCGCGGAGAATTTACCACTGCTCGAAGCCCCTAAAACCTTATTAAATTGGATATTGAATTGTATCTAAGTTTCATGAGATTGGCTCGTGATCCCGGCTTCTTTTCCTTCTACTCTGTTCTTTTCACGATTGAGGGGCCAGCCCATACAAGCCTTTAGGGGATCCACCTTCTGGTGTATCTCCTTCTCACATCAATATCATTAAAAAAAATAATAAAAAAAAAAAAAATGTCAAAATGTGTAGAAAGCAAGGGGCGTTACTTTGAATAAAATATATTCTTAAATTTTTTTTCTAAATTATTGTGTATTTTTATTGAAAAAACCCGCAATTTAAAGTTACAGTAAAAACCCGTTTTTAGTAAGAACTGGTTCTTACTAGTTAAAACGTGTTTCAATGAATACCTTTATGGCAACTAGAGTTTATTGATGTTGGTTGAGTTTGGTTCAAAGGTCTAGGATCTTCATTTTTGACCTTCCGCCTCATTTTGGGTCTTTATTTTCAAAATTTTTTAAACAAAAAATGTCAAAAACGTTGTACAGGATGTAATTTTTGACATTTTCGTTTAAAAATTTTTGAAAACAAAAAACACGAAATGAGGCATGCACAGAAAAACTTTCAGCTTTTATAAAATAACGAAGGTCTGGCCGTCGTGGGCTCTTACTCTATTACTTTAATTAAGAAAAGATCAATTAAGATTAAATTTGTAGAGGTCCAGACCTAGACAGATTGCTTTCTCATCCTTAAGACTTGTTAATAAAATTTTTTCATCAAAATCGGTAGAGCCGTTTTAAAATAGAACTAAGATACAAATATATAAACAAATATATATATATATATATATATATATATATATATATATATATATATACAATTTTTGCTCGTTTAATAAGAGTAGATATTGAATTATAAAATATAAATAAATCACTGTAGGTATTAATTAATGTCCTCAAAATGTAGTCTGAATTTGAACTTAATTTGTGAGGTTGGTGCGCCTGGATTTAGGCAACTAATCGCGCGTAGAAGAATGAAAGCTGCGTAAGAGCTAGGCGAGTCCAGTCGATGGAATGCTCCAGAGCTTATGTATGGATGTATGAAAGGATGATATTTACATCAAGTTTAAAAATAGGTAGAGAATAGAAAAGTTAGAGTTTACCATATAAACATTTGTGTTTTCCCGATTTGCTGCCTGAGTTCAATTTTATTAATATGAATTTGCTTCTTACTTCATCCAATGCGAAGCATGGATAAAGTATTGGAATCGGTCTTTTTTTTTTTCAATGAAATTTTAGTTAAATAAATATTTAAAAATTTATTTCGTATCTTTAACTATTTATTAAGTTTTACATTTTTATTTCACCATTCTTCAACATTGTGAAGGTAGCCACACACAATAAATTAATTCTAAATAAATTATTCGCCCACACGTACACGTTGAAAAAAAGTGGCCTGTTTATTATAATTTAAAAGATACAAATTAAAAAATTTAAGTTTAAAGCTGTGGAATCCCTCATCGACATGGGTATATTCCACAAAACAATAAACGATTTAACATATAGGGCCTCCTTAATTTTTACACTTTCAGCAGAAGAACATATAGAGCTGGTGAAATATAACTATTTGGTTGTAAATACTAAAAAAAAATTACAATACTTAACCATACCCTATATCAGGGGTTCCCAACCTTTTTGCACCTGCGTACCACTTGACTTTTTGAGAAATTTTGGCGTACCACCAGATATAAATATTTTTTTATTTTTTGAATTAAATTCCTGAGAAAGCTTCATATTTAATGGTTAGATATTTGTTTATTTATAACATGCTTATAATAAAGGATTAAAATGGTATTAATTTACAATTTTATTTATTACCCATAGGTATAAAAACATACAAATAAAAATTTAGTACAAACTCAGCAAAAAATTAATCATCATACAAAATATACTTTTATAGTCTTTAGTGCGAAACTTGTTGTTGTTTGCCTGTGATTAAAATATCAACATTAGGAGTAATGGAACTTATCTTCACTCTTCAACACTTATTCTGCTTTTATGTTTATTTTTTATGTACAAGAGTTCAGAAAATCCACTCTCACACAAGTAACTCGTAACAAATAGCATCAAAAATAGCAGAGCATGTCGGAAGATCAAAGGGTACTCGGTTTTACATCCGATCCAGAAGTTAATTAAAGATTTATCTTTAAAATAATCTTTCATGGATCTATCTTCTGTAAGATCTATAAAACTTTCTTTAGTTCCAGTTCATTTGGTGAGGCTCCGAAAAAGGTTTTCTGATCCAGTCCACTTTTGAATAATCTTCAGAGAAATACTTCTTAAAGATTTTTTGAAGACCTTCCAAGTGAAAATGATATCTGCAATCACATCTGGTTTTGCAGATATTTCATTTTCTTCAAAAAATGATGATAGGGTGGGAAATGCAAATAAATTCCCTCCTGTATTTGTGAACAAAACAGGACCAACTTTCTCTTGAAGGAGTTTATTTTGTCACTGGTTGTGAAGACTGCTGTACACGCGTACCACCGGTTGAGAACCCCTGCCCTATATGGTAAAGTAAAAAAAAGAAATATGAGTCAGGATTAATCCTGATTCGCTCAGCCACCCACTCTGGATCTGAATTTATTTGTTTTGAAGCTAAAAGTGTTAAGTTCCTTGTAAATAAATTTATGTATATAGTATATATTTTATCTTTTGTAAAAGGCGGCCTGGTCCTCTGAGTCCCAATATACCAAATATAAGTGTAATGCATGTTATATAAGGTGTCCATCTACTTTAATTGTAAGCGATTTGATTTTCACCTGCACTGGCCTTTAAGTCCTTTAAATACGAGGTGTCTAATCAAATTAATAAATACAGTAATTACTTAATTAATTCATACAGTTTCTGACGTAATTCAGGAGAGAGAGCATGTAGTAGAATGTAGGATTTTGATTTAGTAGAATTTGCAGAAACCGTAAAAACCCAGGGTACGGGTCGACATAATTCTTTAGAACTTGAACTAACCTACTATAATCTTTTGAAATGGGTTCTTTCTTTCGGTGCGAGAATTTCATACACTTTCTTCAGGAGAGAGTAGTAGAATCTAGACTTTCGACTTTCCTAATTATTTTTCAAAACATAAATATGTACTTCTAAGCGCATTATAAAATCAGAAAAGTTTTTCATTTCATGTTCCTGAAAAAGAATACAATTTATTATATTTCATCATTCGCGTTCGCTATTTTATTAAATATTTTAAAATCGTAGGAAGTGGACAAAAAATTAAACAACAGAGTTAGTTATTCAATTTACCAGACGTTTCGTCAATTTATTGAGAGCTAGCTTTCACAAAAATGAAATAAAAACAAAATTGAGTTTTGAATTTAATATATTTCGGGGGTGAGCCCATCATCAAGAGTCAAGTTTTATTATTATATCAAAATGTTTCTCCTAGAAAACCAAACACCTAACTCCTTAAAAGTTACTTTATTGGGACTTCATCCGTCGGCTCATTCAATATAACCCTTTGTCAAAAATCTCTTCAACTATAAGGCAGCCAGCAACAAACATCTTCCATTAAAACAGAACTAAAACATTTTAAAAAACAACCTAATGTCTTACAGTTGAGAGATTTTTGACAAAGAGTTATATTGAATGAGCCACCGATGAAGTCTCAATAAAGTGACGAAACGTCTGGCAAATTGAAATAACTAACTCTGTTGTTTAATTTCTTGTCCACCTCCCTGCGATTTTAAAATATTTAATACACTTTATGTTCGAGACAGCATTACAAACTATTAAAATTCAGATGATATGCTTATCTTATTAAACTTTTACTTTCCTCCAATTTACTTTAATTGAAATAAAATATGTCTCGAGTTCATGTCTGTAAAAAATTTCACATTTCAATTTCCTTTTCATTGACAAGCTCTTATATTTAACAATATAAATACATAAATATAGTTATATCTGTGTGTATGTTTATTTGCATCAAGCAGAGGATAACCTCTTTTGTTTCTCTCTATCTTCTATTTGGTCTTAGTATCAAATTTATTCCAATAGTTCTAAATATAGTCCAGTCTAACATTTACTTCTGATAACAATAACGTGGCATTTTTAAATATTAAATTTTTAACCACAAACATTTCCTGCTCCTTTTATTTCTAATTTTTGTACCTTTCTAAATCTTGATTTCTTCTGCACACATTGTTCATTTTTTTTTCGTTTTGGCCAATTGATGTAACTTTTAATATTCAATATTTTATAAATAAATTATGAAGTACATAAAATATATATACGTTAGAACGAAGAAATATGTTTGTTTATTTTCTATATTTGTTTATTTACTATATCAATAATAATAAATACATTGTTGTTGCCATGGCAACCTATTTAGAATAAATTAATTAATTAATATAAATATCAACTTTCAAATAAAAAATAATGTTTAATGAGTTTCTTAGACAAAGAAAAAGTTCATGCAGTCGTTTAATAAAATAACATTTAAACAGATTATTAAAAAAAATATCCTACATATAATCTTTCAAGTTCTCCTTTACTTTATCATTTCAAAATAAAATTTCCATTTTAGTTCAGGGCCTATTTCATAAAATGCGAGTGGAATGTGTCAAAGAATAAAGTAAATCAAATTCAAATTTTTATCGTATGGTCTTCTAATAAACTGAACTTTTAATATTCAGGATATACTGATGAAATAGGGCAAATTGTGATCAAGAAGGGAACTTGGAGGGGGAGTTAGATTTGAATTTCCAAGTTCTTGGAATCCTCTTCTAAAAACTTTCACTCGTTATGTTCGGTAAAGTCCGACTATATTTAATGTGAACTCATTAATCTGTTGCCTTGAACTGAGATCAAAACAGAGTGGTAACTTGGAAAACTTCTATTCATAATCAAGCCTTTGACAATCATGTTGACCAACACTAGAGGGATATCCTACTATATATGATGTAACTTTTAATATTCAATAATAAATTATGAAGTACTTACATCACATATTAATTAGAACGAAGAATATGTTATTTATTTTCCATATCAATAATAATAAATACATTGTTGTTACCATAGCAACCTATTTAGAATAAATACTAGGTGTACCGGAAAGTCATTACCGGTTTTTTCGAAAAAAACTAAGTAATTTTTAAGAAAATGGAAAATTTATTTATTTAAAGTATTGGCCATTTGATTCTATACCATCTTGCCCATCTTTCTGGCAATTTATGGATGCCATCCCAAAAAAACTGTTTGTCCTTTGAGCAAAACCATTCATCGAGCCATTTTCTAACTTCTTCGAAATTGGCGAAGTGCTGCTCTGCAAGCGCGTGTCCCATCGATGCGAAAAGTTGATAGTCGGACGGGGCAAGGTCTGGAGAGTACGGCAGGTGCGATAATATGTCCCACCCAAGTGCTTTCAACGCTTCCTTGACCGGTTTTGCTTTATGAGACGGCGCGTTATCGTGTTGTAAAATCACTTTACCGTGTCTTCGGGCCCATTCTGGACGTTTTTCGATCAATGCGTGGTTCAAATTGATCATTTGTTGTCGGTGTGGTAAATTAGTTAATATACAGGGTGTCACGGATTTAAAGGTGGTTAATACATCTCAAAACAATAAAAAAAGTAAGCACCGTTTTCAAATAAAAAAAGTATACTTTTCATAACAATTTTATTTTCACATGAAAGCCTGTATCTTAATCTACGTTTCGACATAGTTTCCGCAAATATTAAAGCATTAATTGTATCTTTCCAAAAGCTTTAGTTTTCCTTCCTCTAAGAAGTTTGCCGGCTGATGACATCCACTGCCACTTTCGATAATTTAGTCGTTCAGTCACAATTGCATAAAGAACACCTCTTGACATTAGAGAAACCAAATCATATAACAACGAAATCGCAAATCTGTTATTTCTCACTTTTTCGTCAACTTTATGCACCAAATCTCCAGTAATGAGGGAAGGTCGCCCACTTCGTTCCTCGTCATGAATTTTCGTGCGACCATCTTTAAATGTTCTAACCCATTTGCATACCATCTTATTTGTTTCCTCTAATGCCAAGAGGTGTTCTTTATGTAAGTGTGACTGAACGACTAAATTATCGTAAGTTGCAGTGGATGTACAATCAGGCGGCAGACTTCTTTGAGCAGGGAATACAAAACCTCGTGGAAAGATACAATAAATTCCTTAATATTATGGAAACTATGTCGAAATTTAGATTAAGATACAGGCTTTCATGTAAAAATAAAATTGTTATGAAAAGTATACTTGTTTTTTTTTTTTTTTTTTTTTTATTTGAAAACGGCGATTACTTTAGAAACATGCCTCGTATTTTATTTCTGTCATAGTACAACTCATACTTTTAACATTACAATAAAATCAGCGGGCGTGTACAATGGAAAACCGTTTACGCTAACGTATTGGTAAATCCATGAGATGTAGATTACAATATTGTAATGAATTTCAAGGTAGACATTTTGAACATTTTTTATAATTTATAATTTGACTGTCTTCTATCGTACAGGGACACTGATTTTATTATAATGTTGAAAGTATGAGTTGTACTTACTATGACAGAAATAAAATGCTTAAAAATAAAATAATTTTTTTTTTTGGCTTTTTCGGCCCTTCTAGCCATAAGCCAATTTACGATACTATATATTTTTAAAATTTTGTCTCTACCCCGGGAGTCAGATTTTAGCCGAATGCCTCGAGTCGGATTCGAACCCGGGTCCACTTGGTTAGCAGGATGATACGCTACCGCCTACCCTATCTGACCCCCCATAAAATAATTTAAAAACCGGAATTTTCTTACAACAATAAACTAGAAACTTAATCGCCTTCAAAGTACTCGCCCTTGGCGATCCCATTGTTCAAAGCAGTGCTGGAAGTCCGCCTCTGTCAACTGGTTGAGAATCTCCGTTGTTTTTGATTTTACCTCTTCAAAGGGCCGATTTGGCCCTGGAAAATAAAAAATGTCATAGGGTGCTAGATGGGGCGAGTACAGTGCATGGCCCAACACGTTGATGCCATATTTTGCAAGGAACGCCTTCACAGCCAGAGCGGAATGGGCTGGTTAACCACCCATGGACTCGCAAACTTTGCGCATGTTGAATGATTCATACAAAATCTGACAAACAATGTCTTTTTCGATTCCTGTCATTTCAGCAAGACCTCGAATACTCAGACGACGATTTTCGCGAATCAATTTACCAATTTTTCCGGAATTTTTGTCCGACTTTGACGTTGAGGGTCATCCAGGGCGCGAATCGTCTTCGATTGTTTCACATCCCTGGTTAAGCCTTTTAAATCACTCAAAAACTTGTGTGCGCCATAAACATTAATTTCTGTATACCTCTTTTAACATAGCATAAGCTTCTGAAGTTTTCCCCAGTTTCACAAGAAACTTGAGATTAATCGGCTGACCGCTTGGCATTTTCCAAAATGTCACTGACGCGGAGACTACTTCGGATGATTGCTACAGACAAACTGAGCGACCCACAGACTTGCCTAGCGAGCTGAGGGTGGGGGAAGGATCACCAGATAAAATCATGTTAAAATCTGCCGTGATGCACTCTCTGTTTGCCAGTAGTAGCATCATCCCGGTTTTTAAATTGACTTTCCTCGTATTAAAATCGCTATAGTTCTGAAACTAGGCATTTCCGGACATATGTTTATATGAACTTTTTTTATTGTTTTGAGATGGATTATCTACCTTTAAATCCGAGACTTCTATTTTTTGAACACCCTGTATATCAATGATTCGACTATCATTTGATTTTTGTTCTTAAAATTTGGTTACCATGGCGACGCATACCGTCATTGTCAATCAATATCTTTTTAAGATACGGCCTCGTCCTTCCCAATAATTTTTCCCAATTTATACTTACCTAATATTCCTATCCGTGTAGTTCCTCGCTTTTATTCTTTCACACTGATATTCAGAATTTTGTAGTCTAATCTTTTATCTCGTCTTCCCTCTTCCCTTACGTCATTTAGAAGATCCATGTGGTCTAATTTTTCTTCGGAATATAAAATCATAATATGAAGATTCTCGTAGCCAATTGATGTAACTTTTAATATTCAATATATTATTATTATAAATAAATTATGAAGAAGGTACATACCTATATTAGATAGAACGTGGAACGTGTTTGTTTATTTTCTATATCAACAATAATAAATACATTGTTGTTTCCATGGCAACCTAATTAGAATCAATTAATATATATTTTTAAAACTCTCTTTTCATAATATATTAACTTTAAAGGTAAAATTTGGAAAGCATATAAAATATACTATTAAAAACATAGTATAAAATGATTCCAATTACTGGATAAATTTAATTATTTGACGCAATCTTGGATTAATAGTTAAAATATTGATTTTCACTCAAGTGCTTAAGATACTTGAATTAAATGTTGTTCTCGACTAAGGAAGATTAAACGCGTTTTATATGGGTAGGTTGGTTTGTTCTTTGCATGTAACTTTGAGAACACAAAGCTTTAAAAAAACTAATTTTAATATTACGATCAATATATGAAGGCTAAGCATCTAAGGGCAGACATATATGGGTTAAGAACCTCTCAAGAATATTTTAAAAATAAGAGAATATTCATATAGAAGAAGAATCCTTTCTTTTATACAAACTTTTTATATAAGAAAAATAATCATCTCTCTCTAGAATTCCGTTGAAATATTTGAATATATTTTCTTGATTATTATTGGCAACCAGTGCTGAAGACATGGAAGAATCGACTTAAATTAGAGAAAAAGTATTTTAATAAGTGTTTTTAATTATAAACTAATTATTAACAGTCGGATGAATAAAAATGAATAGTGTGATTAAATCAAAATAAAACAAGTAGTTGAATAAATAAACAATAATTAAAAACAAACAGTTTCCCCAGCGGAGCTCCGGGAACTTAATAATTAAGTAGGTATAGTCAGGTCAAATTGTGCTTTTATGAGAAAAGTTTTGGGGTAGTTCTGATTTTGTCCATATATATGTTTTTTGGGGGCACTGAATCCAAATCTAGGGTCCCCAACCAAAATTTCGTGACGTAACATTGTAAAAAATGAAAAAAAATAGGTGAAAATTTCCATTTTATGGCGGTTTTCTGCTTATAACTCAAAAACTATCAACTTTTCTTAAATAATCTTCCTATTTAAAATGAAAGTTCATAAAATTTTCTACAAATTTAATAATTCATGTTTTTTTCACCGACCAACCGTTCGGGCTCAAGCGCAAAATCCAGGTTTTTGACCTCGGCAGCCCCAAAAACTCGCACTTTTTTCGATTTTTTCCCATTTTTTAACCGACTTCCAAAAAAGGAAGAGGTTCTCTATTCGACTGAATTTTTTTTTTTTTTTTTTTTTGTGCCTATGTTACCTCATATCTCCGCCAATTGTCAACCGATTTTGAAAATTTTTTTTGCATTGGGTCCAGTCTAGCTTCCGATTGGTCCCATTTTTTTTCGTTTTTTTTAATAGGTATTAGACCTTTTTTATTAGGTTTGTTTTAAACCTAACTCTCTTTGTTTATTAACCGATTTCGATGGTTCTTTTTTTATCCGAAAGGGGGTGTCTTAGGGATGGTGTCATACTAATTTGGTCAAGTTCTGATGATATGATCACTATTAATAACATCACTAAAAAGAGAAAAATAAAAATAATTTTTAAGAAAAAAAATAAAAACCGACTTCAAAAAATTAAATGCAACAAATAAAATACACTAAAAGGTATAAAATAATTATTATCTTATTTAGTTACAACTAAACGACGAAATATTAACATGAAATTACTTTTTGAAGTCGGTGCCAAACAAACTATACCTATAAGCGAGTCGCACCCGCCGGATCGTACTAAGTACGATCCTTGGCGGGTGCGACTCGCTAAAAGGTATAGTTTGTTTGGCACCGACTTCAAAAAGTAATTTCATGTTAATATTTCGTCGTTTAGTTGTAACTAAATAAGATAATAATTATTTTATACCTTTTAGTGTATTTTATTTGTTGCATTTAATTTTTTTGATTAATTTTTGTAGTTTTTCGAAAGTTTTACCACAAAGCTTCAAGAAATTTGATAAAAAATAAATTAACCTTCAAATCTTAAAAAAGCCTTAAATTAAGAAATCAATACAAAGGATTGTTTAGATATTGGAATCTCTAGTTTTATAATATCTAGTAAAAAATATTATTACTTTACCATACAGGGTATTGTCAAGTATTGTAATCGTGCATGAAAAAAGTGGTTTTTTTCCTTCTTTTTTTTTCGAAATATCTCAAAAACGGGTGAAACTATTTTGATTAAAAAAATTGAGCGAAACCATGGCATTTCGCTCTACAAAAAAAGCTTTAATAAGTGAACATCGAAAAATTATATTTTTCGAGATAATAATTGTTTTGTCAAAATGTCTGTTAGTTAATTAGTTAGTTAATCAGTGCGTTACAAAATTTTTGTCAACGAGATAACTAAAAAACTAGTGTGAATATCGAAACCAAATTTCATATGTTTCTGTAATTTTTGATCATTATAATTTTAAATGATTGTTAAAAATAATGATTAGAAATTTTTTTTGAGATCTAATTGATTTAATATTTTTCATTATTTGATGTCTTATAAAAAAATAGTTTCCATAAAAGTTGTTCAGTTTTTATTGTAAATTCAGAATATGTACAGAAACATATAGGTTTCTATTTAAAAAACAGAACTTGACCTCAAAATACCCATGAAAGCTTGTTCTAGATCGTCAAACAATAGCGTAGTTTACTTTCCCCATGATATAAATAATCTTTTTATTTGAAACTTTTTTTCATATAATGCACTGTTTTTTGAATTATAAGACTGTCTCAAGATAAATAAACTCCAACGGATCGTTGCTAAACTTTATCCAAATTCATTTGAAATATTAATATGTTCTAGAGTAAAGTAACTTTAAAATATAATTTTACTAAAAACTTTATTTAACCTTTTTTGTGGTCCCTAAGGTACTTAATTAGGATATTAAATTTCATCAAAATTAGTTAAGTCATTTTCAAGATATTTAGAAAAAACTAAAAAAAGTACTGAAATAAAGTACTATCATGTTTGTGGACCGATATGTACCAAAAACTAATCAGCGCTTTTATTAAAATACTGGTAGGTTTTCAATTTCAATTCAATCGGTTCAACGGTGTGGAAAAAATCGTGGAAGAAAAAAACGATAACACACACACACACATACATCCATCCATCCATCCATCCCCACGCACTTCCAAAAAAATGGCACTTTTTGGCCTCTCGGCGAGATCCCAGGTAATTTTTGGCAAAACCGTCACGTGCTAAAATTCAATCTCATTGAATACTTCAATGTCTGGCCTTAATTGAGTCTATCGGTTCCGTAGTCTTTACCTGAGGACCCTTTGAAGTCGCGCTTGCCGCGAGAGCGATTACAATACTTTCTCCCATGCTTCGCATTGGATAAAGTAAAAACTCACCCAGTATATAATAAATAAATATATATACAAAATGAACATAGATATCTGTTTTCTGAAACATCTGTTCTTCCAAGCTTAAAATCATCCGATGTCAAGGGGTGAATAGAATGAACATTGATCCCCTAATCGTTTTTTTTTTTTTTTAATGCAATCGAATGCAAGAAGGGGTGCACCAGTAAAGGTGTAGCCCCTATGGATCTCGAAAGACCCTTGCATTACCGAAGAGAAGGGAAAGTTGATTAAGTGAGAGGGTGTAGACGTAGGTGTCTATGCACCCTGGTTTTGAAGGTTTGAAGATCATAGGTGCTGGGAAAGATAGAGGCTGGGAGAGAGTTCCAGTTCCTTGAAGTCATGGGGATATATGTATTCGCGAATGAAGTGGTCCGGCACTTTTCCAATTTGACCGCAAAAGAGTGTTGGGAGTCGGCAAAACGTGTGCTGCGTGCAAAGTATGCTTTGGGGGAATTATTGACTTTATCTCATCAGAGCACCTGCCGTGATAGTATCTATAGAAAAGGGAAAGGGCAGAGACATCTCTTCGATGAGCCAACGAGTCGAGGGAGTCGGTGAGGGTAGAATCGTCAATTAGCCTGACGGCTCGTTTCTGAATTGCATCAAGGGTAGCAAGAGAATATTTTGAGGCTCCTCTCCACAATCGTGACATGTCATCAAAATTTATATACCAGTGAGTTCTTTCAAAAACAGATGATCCATGATAACAAAACCATACTCAATTTCACCCAAGTCCGGGGCTATAATTTCGAAATTTCGTAACCCCCCCCCTTCCCCGGTTAATTTTTTCAGCTCAATTTTTTAAAGTTATTGTATTGTCACCTGAATTGCATTTATACATCTAAAGTTTCAAATCGATAAGACAATTAGAATTAGGATAATATTGAAATACTAGACCGGGTTTACAACCAACTTACTTACAAGTGAAGCTAATAAGGTGGGGCATAAAGATCTCCCACATTTTGAAGAGGCATAAAAAAAATGAAAAAAAATTAATTAGAAAAAAAAGTGAATATATTTTTGAAAAGAACATAATTTTTTTTATGTGTTTTAAACATTATATCAGACAAAAAGTTGTGGGGTGTCAAACATAAAAATTATAGCCCTTTTGACCAAACTATGTATACAAAATTTGGTTGAGTTTGGTCGAAAGGGCTAGAATTTTCATTTTTGACCACCCCTCCCCCTTTTACTTTACCATATGGTCAAGTATTGTAATCGTGCAAGGTTTTTCCTTTTTTTTTCGGAATATCTCAAATACGGCTAAAAATATTTTGATTAAAAATATTGAGCGAAACCATGGCGTTTCGGTCTACAAAAAAGCCTAATAAGTGAACATCGAAAAAATTATATTTTTCGAGATATTAATTGTTTTGTCAAAATGTCTGATAGTTAGTCTGTGCGTTACCAAATTTTTGTGGACGAGCTAGCTCAAAAACTAGTATGAATATCGAAACCAAATTTCACACCTAGTTTTGGTCCATTGAGATTAAGAGCTGATTAGATGAAGTGGAGGGGTTAAAAATTAAAAATCCAGGCCATTTGAGCAAACTCAACCAAATGTTGCATAATCAGTGGGACCCCAGAAGTATAAAATTGCAAAAACTAACAGCCCTAAATGGGGGGGGGGGGGGGGGGGGGGGGTGAAAAAATGAAAATCTTGGCCATTTATCAAACTCAACCAAATTTCTTATACATAATCAGTGGGCCTCCAGAAATCTGAAAATACAAAAGCCAACCTCCCAAAATGAGGGTGGGATGGGGGATCCAAACAATGAAAATCTAGGTTCGTGTACCAAACTAAACCAAATTTTGTATACATAATCAATGGACCCCTAGAAGTCTAAAAATGAAAAAACTAACTGCCCAAAATGAGGGGAGAGGGGGGTGCAGGGTCAAAAAATTAAAATCTTGGCCATTTACCAAATTCAATCAAATTTTGTATACATAATTAGTGGGCCCCCAGGAATCTAAAAACTAACCTCCCAAAATGAGCCCCCCTCAATATGAAAATCTAGTCTCTTGTACCAAACTCAACTAAATTTTGAATACATAATCAGTGGGCCCACAGTAATCTAAAAATGCAAAAACTAACCTCCCCCCTACATGAATATAAATAATTTTATTAAATATAAGTGAGGGGCCAGGTTGTATGGTAAAGTCAAATGGACGGCCACATCAGAACACGTTAGCTTATTTTTGTCTGATATAATGTTTAAAACACATTATAAAAATTATGTTCTCTTAAAAAATATATTCAGTTTTTTTCTAGTTAAATTTTTTCATTTTTTTTATGCCGCTTCAAAATGTGGGAGATTTTTATGCCCCATCCGTGTAAAAAATCACGTCGGTGTCAGCTTGCAAGCCGATTATAATAAGTATTTATATATCAATTGAAAATGAAAAATATTATTGACCAGTTTTATTTTTTACTTTACCCTACAGGGTATGGTCAAGTATTGTAATCGTGCATGAAAAAAGTGGTTTTTTTCCTTATTTTTTTTCAAAATATCTAAAAAATGGCTGAAACTATTTCGATTAAAAAAATAGTGCCAAACCATGGCATTTAGGTCTACAAAAAAGCTCTAATAAGTAAACATCGAAAAAATTATATTTTTCGAGATAATAATTGTTTTGTCAAAATGTCTGTTAGTTAGTTAGCTAGTCTGTGCGTTACCAAATTTGTGGACGAGCTAGCTCAAAAACTAGTGTGAATATCGAAACCAAATTTCACACGTAGTTTTTGGTCCATTGAGATTAAAGAGCTGATTAGATTTCTGGAGCATATCGACCCAAAATTAAGGGGGTGGAGGGGGTTAAAATTAAAAATCTAGGTCGTTTGAGCAAACTCAACCAAATTTTATATGTATAATCAGTGGACCCCGAAGTCTAAACATGAAAAAAAAATGGAGGGGGGGGGCGGAGGGAATAATGGTTTTTTTCCTATTTTTTCAAAATATCGAAAAACTGGCTGAAACTATTTCGATTAGAAAAATTGTGCAAAACCATGGCATTTAGTTCTACAAAAAAGCTCTAATAAGTAAACATCGAAAAAATTGTATTTTTCGAGATAATAATTGTTTTGTCAAAATGTCTCGTTGTCAGTTAGTCTGTGCGTTACCAAATTTTTGTGGACGAGCTAGCTCAAAAACTAGTCTGAATATCGAAATCAAATTTCACACGTAGTTTTGGTCCATTGAGATTAAGAGCTGATTAGATTTTGATGCATATCGACCACAAAATTAAGGGGGTGGAGGGGGGTTAAAAATTAAAAATCTAGGTCGTTTGAGCAAACTCAACCAAATTTTGTATACATAATCAGTGGACCCCCAGAAGTCTAAAAATGCAAAATCTAACCGCCCAAAATGGGGGGGCGGTGTAGGTCAAAGAAATGAAAATCTGGCTATTTACCAAACTCAACCAAATTTTGTATACATAATCAGTGGGTCCCAGAGGTCTAAAAATGCAAAAACTCAACCCCCCCCCCCCCCTACATGATTATAAATAATGTTATTAAATATTAAATATAAGTATGAGGGGCCAGGTTGGTAAAGTCAAGTCATCAGAACACATCAGCTTATTTTCTTTCAATTTAAATTTATTTGTGCTTTTCAATTTATGACCCGTTAAATTATCAAGAATGATAAAATTTCTCAAGGGTTTGAATGATTTTTTTCAATATAATGGGA
>JALMQS010000108.1:9259651-9342052 GCA_024734495.1 Forficula auricularia | reverse complement strand
CCCAGGTGGGGGATTCGGGGTGGGATGACGCGGTTGGGGTGGGCCGGAGTGGGGGTGCGGTGGTGGGGGCGAGGTGTGTGGTTTTGGGAGGGTGGCCAGATGTTACCGTGCATCGCTCGGTGGCTCCAGGTACTACCTATTAAACCAAGAGCTAGTGAACATTTTGGAGGATTATTTCAGAAAGCAAATAACAAATCAATTACTATAGTATGATCAGCACACACCCCGAGAATCCAGTCGTTTTTATGGCTAAATGGCCCCTGAAGATAAGTAGAGCCTTCTTTTTATTTCTTTTGAAATTGTTTTCTAATGAATTTGGGATTGAAAAAACATAATTTTTTGGTTTATAGACTTAATTGGATTGGCCTCTGAACGGCTCATACATGGACGTAGAGATATATTATACCTATACTTAAATTTGTAAAGGTTATTCCTAAACAATATTTGAAAACAATTATATTATTGCTAATGAGAAATTTTAGCCTTGTACGCACTAAACGCCTGAATATAGGCAATCCATACGTCATCTCTTCTTCATAGCTGCGTAAAATCTAGGCTCTACCGTAAAGTACTTGAGTATTAGAGTTAAAATTAGTAATATACAATTTGACAATAACTTACAAAATCACATTTCGTCATCATTGGTACTACATCCTCTTTCTTGTGAGCACTGGCCTTCAAAAGAATTTCACCTGTACTACTTTAATTTTGTTAAGGGAGAATGGTCTGTAGGTTTGTTGTAGCCAGTGTCGCTAGATGTCAGTACCCTAGCTCATTAGAAGAATTAAAACTTAAGTTTATTAGCAAATTAATTAAAAGCATTTGAAATTAAATAAAATTAAATAAATTGAAAATGTGATAAGATTATGTTCAAAAAAACATATTAACCCTATCATAAAAATAGTTGATAAACAAATGTTAAATAAAGGAAAAGAATGATTGTAAATACAAGCGAAAATGTTAATATTTTATTATATATAATAATCGTTAAAAATATAAAATGTGTACTTTAAAATTCTATAAATATTGATATAAAAATCAATATTTAATTCACTGCCCTTCAATTTCAAAAGTCTAAAAAACTACTTCACTTCTGCAACCCCATAGTATTAATCACGTGACCATCTCCATTTTCATATCGTTCAGGCTCCCTCCCAATTGGCAACACTGCTGTACACACTTGCAACCCAATAAATTCACCCCCCACACGCGCTCAACCAAAAAATAATTATTTGGAAACATAGCATTAAGGTTGGCATTCCGGAATCCAAGCGCGCAAAACTAGTGGCTTTCTAGTGACTTTTTTCTGCCGCCAGATTTCAAATCCAAAATAACTTTAATATATATTATATTAATAGCCCCAGGAACTCATTTCTGATGAGTACGTGGATTGCGACCACGGGGTTATCCGAGCTAAGTCTGACATTGCTTCCACTCACTTGTGTCAGGCTTCTCTTTTTCTCTTTCCTATACGGCCTCCCTTGACCAACTCTTGTTTTTTTTACCGACCCCGACGCTATTAGATTTTCGAGGGCTAGGAGTTGATTTCCTTTTTCATTTTTCTTCTCTTCAACATGTGGAAGGCAACGGAAAACCACCACAGTACAAATCCCGAGAATATGCATCATGACGTTTTCTCTTCGAGTAAAGAATTCCGGAGGTAAACTAGCCCCTCGTTCGGATCTCCGGGAAGGGGCTACCCGAGGAGAGACCATCATAAAGGGAAAAATAAATAATGACTTTCTACGAGTCGGAGCGTGGAATGTTAGGACGCTAAAGAGAATAGATAAACTAATGAATTTAAAGCGGGAAATGGATAGACACAAATTGGACATTATTGGGATTAGTGAAATGAGATATCCAGTAGAGGGAGATTTTTGGTTTGAAAACAGCCATAGAATCAATCTGGGGGAAGACCAGTTCGGCTTTAGAAGAAACAGAGGCACCCGAGAAGCAATTCTCTCTCTTAGACTAATAATAGAAAGGGCTTTTATCAGGGAAGAATCTGTCTACATCGGATTCATAGACCTAGAAAAAGCATTCGATAACGTCAATTGGGAAATTATGTTTAAAATATTAAAACAGGCGGGAATAAAATTCAGAGAGAGAAGACTAATCTACAATCTATATCAAAACCAGACGGCAATTATAAATATTGGAGATGAGCAAAGAGAAGCCAAAATAAAAAAAGGTGTAAGACAAGGATGTGTGCTGTCACCCATGATTTTCAACTTATACATAGAAGAAGCGATTAAAGAATTCAAAGACAAAATTGATACAGGTATCGAAATCCAAGGTCAAAAGATCGCTATGTTAAGATTTGCCGATGACATTGCCCTTCTAGGAAGCAATAAAAAAGAATTAGAGGACGCCCTGAATGGAATTAACCAAATCATAATAGAAGAAATCAAAATGAAAATAAACAAGAATAAAACCAAGGTCCTAGTATGTACAAAAAAGAACAAACGAGACAGGAATGCATCAAAATTAACCAAGAAAACCTAGAAGGAGTTAAGGAATTCCGCTACCTAGGAAGTAAAATAACATGGGATGGGAGGAGCGAAAACGAAATTAATTCAAGAATTGCCCAAGCAAAAATGGGGTTTAATTCAAAACAAAAACTACTATGGCTCCTCCTCAATCAGCTTAGAAAACAGGAAGTTGCTATTGAAGACATATGTATGGAGCATAGCCATAGAATCATTCTTACCGGGGGGGGGGGGGGGCAGAATGGGCAGGCAGGAGTGGGTGCATTATTATGAATAAAAAAATAGGGCAAAGGGTAAAGAATTATCTTCAGGTAAGCAAAAGGATTGTTATGATCACAGTGGATTCGAAACCGAAAGATACTGTGATAATCCAGGTATACATGCCTACTACATCATATAAGGATGACCAAGTGATAGAAGAAATGTACGAACAAATTGAAAACCTGATGAAGCGCGTTAAAGGGGATGAAAATTTAATAATTATGGGGGATTGGAATGCAAGAGTAGGAAAAGGCAAAGAAGGAAAAGTGGTGGGCGAACACGGTCTAGGAGATAGGAATGAAAGGGGCGAAAGATTAATTGAATTTTGCAGTAAGCACAGTTTAGTAGTAGCAAACACACTCTTCCAACACCATCCAAGAAGGATCTACACGTGGAAAATGCCAAAAGACAAGGGGAGATTTCAAATAGATTACATATTAGTCAAACAAAGATTCAGAAATCAAGTAAAGGACTGTAAAAGCTATCCTGGGGCTGATATTTTTAGTGATCACAATCTAATTGCGATGAAATGCCAACTAAAATTTAAAAAACTAATAAAAAAGGGAGGGTCGCGAAAAAACTGGGATATATCTAAATTAAAAAATAAGGAAACCCAAAAACTTTTCGAAAACGTAATGAATAAGAAACTGGAAGAAAAAACACCCACAAATAATAAAGAAGAAGAAATCGAACAAGAATGGAATGATATGAAATCAAGCCTGACTGAAACAGCCAACGAAGTCCTTAAATCAAAGAAAAACGAAATTAAAAAGCCATGGGTAACAGACGAAATACTGCAACTGATTGACGAACGAAGAAAATTTAAGAACAGAAAAGACGAAGAAGGGAAAGAAACATATAAAAAATTAAGATGGAAAGTTATAAGAGAATGTAGAAAAGCAAAAGAAAAAAATGATTCAAGAAAAATGTAAAGAAGTCAACGAAAATCTAGTATTGGGAAAAGTTGATGTAGCCTATAGGGCAATAAAAAGAAATTTCCAAGAAGACAAGCCAAAAAGCAAGAACATAAGAGATAAAGGAGGCCACATTATTCTAAACGAAAACGAACAGGCAAATAGATGGAAGGAACACCTAGAAGAACTCTATGGAGAAGAAAAAACAATGAACCCAATAGAAGAAGAAGAATCTGTGGACGAAAACGAATTAGGAGACCCCATACTCAGGTCAGAATTCGAGACAGCTTTGAAGGAACTAAAAAATAATAGAGCACCCGGAATAGACAATATACAAGCTGAAATCCTAAAGAACTCTGGGGAAAAGGCACTTGACAAACTCTTTGAACTAATTAGCAAAATCTATAAATTGGGAATCATCCCAAAAGATTTCCAAAAAACAAAATAGTCACATTTCCCAAAAAGACAGGCGCGGATAAATGTGAAAATTTCAGGACCATTAGCCTAACCTCACATGCCTCCAAAATCCTAACCAAAATAATCCAGAGAAGAATAGAACAAGAGTTGAAGAAAATCTGGGGGAAGACCAGTTCGGCTTTAGAAGAAACAGAGGCACCCGAGAAGCAATTCTCTCTCTTAGACTAATAATAGAAAGGGCTTTTATCAGGGAAGAATCTGTCTACATCGGATTCATAGACCTAGAAAAAGCATTCGATAACGTCAATTGGGAAATTATGTTTAAAATATTAAAACAGGCGGGAATAAAATTCAGAGAGAGAAGACTAATCTACAATCTATATCAAAACCAGACGGCAATTATAAATATTGGAGATGAGCAAAGAGAAGCCAAAATAAAAAAAGGTGTAAGACAAGGATGTGTGCTGTCACCCATGATTTTCAACTTATACATAGAAGAAGCGATTAAAGAATTCAAAGACAAAATTGATACAGGTATCGAAATCCAAGGTCAAAAGATCGCTATGTTAAGATTTGCCGATGACATTGCCCTTCTAGGAAGCAATAAAAAAGAATTAGAGGACGCCCTGAATGGAATTAACCAAATCATAATAGAAGAAATCAAAATGAAAATAAACAAGAATAAAACCAAGGTCCTAGTATGTACAAAAAAAGAACAAACGAGACAGGAATGCATCAAAATTAACCAAGAAAACCTAGAAGGAGTTAAGGAATTCCGCTACCTAGGAAGTAAAATAACATGGGATGGGAGGAGCGAAAACGAAATTAATTCAAGAATTGCCCAAGCAAAAATGGGGTTTAATTCAAAACAAAAACTACTATGCTCCTCCTCAATCAGCTTAGAAAACAGGAAGTTGCTATTGAAGACATATGTATGGAGCATAGCCATGTACGGGTGTGAAACCTGGACAATTGGAAAAGCGGAGAGAAAGAGATTGGAGGCTTTCGAAATGTGGTGCTACAGAAGAATGATGAATATCAATTGGATGGATAAAATTACAAATGAAGAAGTTCTTAGAAGAATCGGAGAAAAAAGAACCTTGTGGAGGAGTCTGAGGAAGAGAAGAGGTCAGATGATGGGGCACACACTGAGACATGGGGGACTGCTTAGGGATATCTTGGAGGGGGAGGTGGGAAAGAAAAGGGGAAGGGGAAGACCCAGATTAGAATATTTCAACCAAATAATTGGGGATATGGGATGCCAGACATTTAGAGAGGTCAAACAGCTGGCGGGGGACAGAGTCGAGTGGAGACGGATTGTTGCATCAAACCAGTCTTAGGACTGTATACTCGATGATGATGACTTTAAAATGAATAAATGACTTTTGTTAAAATATACAATTCTTTTAATTCATCAGACAAAGTGACCAAAAGGAAAGTAAGAGTGCCTTTGACAATATCATAGGTAAATCAGGCTGGTGCAGATCAGTCACTCTTCTTTCCCTGACAATTTCATGTGGACCCAATCAAATGCTTAGACCGCCTTGAAGAATATTCTCGGCAACCCACTTTGATCTAAAATCGGAGGGTCTGACCATTTGAGACAGACTACTACAGGTTCTTGGTGAAACATATTAAATAAAGTAAAGAAAATTTTTTTAGAAACTTTTTAAAATTTAAAATATAAAATACCAGGTAGGTTTCACATAAATTTAGTTTCTAAAAATTTTCTTTACTTTACTACTTTAGTCCCGTACAGTAGTCAGTTTCTTGTAAAAGGGCATTTCCCTTCATTTCCATCCCTCTATTTTTACTTGAATCTTCTTTCGTAACATGTGTTTTTTTTACTTTCAAAATATTGTAATTAAATAGTATAACCGTGTAGGAAAATAGTGGTTTTTGATTGATCTTTTCAAAATACGTCAAATACAGCTAAAAATCGTGTTAAAAAAATTGAGCAATATCAGAGATTTTAATATTTTACAAAAAAGTATTATCTAATGTATTATTTTATATTTCAATATTTTTTGTCTACCTAATCGGGTATTGACCTCATCAGAGATAGAGATAAAATATTTCTAATTAAAATGACTGATTATGAAGGTCCAACCTTCGAAATTATAGTCTAGTCTCAAACAAATAAATTATATATATATTTATAATTATTATATTTAAATTAGATAGAAGTCAACAAAATCCGCCTTTCTGCTGGGATAGTCAACGGCCCAAGTATTAAATATACTATATATATTTGTCTAGATTAATTTGCCGCAACGCTGACGTAATGCATCCGAGTGAGAGCGCCATCGGTATATTCGCGGCAAATTTGAAATATAATCGTAGTTTGGACTCAAATTTCGAAATGAAAGACTCCAATTGATTTTAAATTAAGAAACATTAAATATATTCATAATTATCACCCCCCCTTCACCACTCAAAAATTAAATATTCAATTCGCTTTTCTTTGCGCACGGAAAAAGAAATCAATCACATCTTATTTGATTTATATATTATTTGTTTATTTTTTAATAATTTGCCACTTTCTTATAATATTAGTATTTATTTATTTATTATAAGGAAATTCAATGTAAAAAATCATTTGATTTTTCTTTATTAATTTTAAAATAACATGTAAATATAAAATATGCCGAGAATTAAAATCTCTATGAAATATATTAATAATAAATAATAATAATATAATTTCTTGTAGTATAGAAAAAACAGAAGACCCCAAAACTCAAAAATTACACAAACGCGGTTTCATTTCAAGATATACACCTACTTCCACTTGTACTTCCAAATATTTTCAAGTACTTCGAAATATTTCCAAGTATTTCCGAATATTTCCTAGTACTTCCAAATATTTCCAAGCACTTTCAAATATTTCCAGGCACTTCCAAATATTTCCAAGTAATTCCAAATATTTCCAAGTACTTCCAAATGTTTCCAAGTACTTTCTAATATTTCCAAGTGCATCCAAAATACTTCCAAAGATGTGTACATCTATTTCCAATTGCGGATCACCCCTCGACAAAACTAAATTGTCACCATATATATATATGGGTGAAAGGCTAAGACCAGAAATTCGGTCAAGTCATGTGGATAACCTCATTATCTTGTTTCAATTAATATAAATTTAGAAACAGATAGTAATTATTTCTAACCTTATTAAACTCTATAAACGAACTATTGTACAACTTGTATACATTGTAATTCTCAACTCATAACAGAAATTGAATCAGGTAAACAAGCTGGGAATATTTATGCCCAAATGGTCTCTTTACGTTAAAGTTGTACTTGTACGTAGCAACTTGTCTGATTTAATTCATTCTAATTTCAGAGAACTTCGAGCAACGTCTGGGGTGAATGGATGGGGGTGATGCACGGGGATGAAATAGAGTACGTGTTCGGTCACCCACTCAACATGTCTCTTCCGTACACAGACCAGGAGAGGAAGCTGGCCTATCTAATTATGCAGGTCTACACCAGATTCGCTTTAACCGGGTAAGTTCATATCGATATTCTCATATTCTCTCTTATTTCTAATATTTTATACTATTAAATGAGCAATATATAAATAATCTGTTTCTCGAAAACAGCTCTACCTATTTCAAGAAAATCACAGATTAGGGGTTTTTGATTCGAGAAATCGTTCTGTTAGGGTCTGTCTAATACTCGAGAAATTTTAATTTAATAGGATTTTTCTTTAATTTTAAAATGAATTATTCAAAGATATATCAATAAAAATGTAGGGGGTCGGTAGCGCAATCGGTTAAATCACCAACTTTTCTAATCCGATTAGGAGAACATCAACCTAGGCTTCATCAGTTCGATCCTAGCAAGAAGCAAAGTGAATTTATTTGAAAATAATAAATAACCGGCCCCTCGGCTCCAGAAACTGACAATCTTTGGTTCTACAAAACCTCGCGCATGTGCAGGACAAAATTTCGTAACAAGCAACATGAATCGTGAGAGGCACAAACAACATTACCCCAGGTGGTAACAAATCCATCCACCCTCGAGTGGCAACCGGGCATTCAGATTCTGGGGGATCTGGACCATCACGAAGTCAAGCAAGAAACAATGGAAGAATAACACCAAAAATCCATACATACCTGGGCACCTTTAACATCAACACCATAGAGTATATAGAGAGGAGGACTCCACAAGGGCCCTATGTATTTTAGCGTATACGAGTTACAGAGCTCTCTGGCGGTTCGTATACTGAAGCAAAATGGCGGGAACCGCTCTCATCGAGGAAAATTTTGGTGACGTCAGAAGAATTTAAAAAAAATCGGGCTTGGTGAAATGTTTTTTTTTTTTTTGCTTTATCGGATTCAACCATTAGCGATACTACATATTTTAGTTTATTTTCAAATATGTAGGAATTTGACTAAAAGAGGATTGCCGAGAGTAAGGCTTGAACCCGGGCTAGCTTGATTACGATGCATGTACTTTAACCATTCGACTATTAGTGAAATATCATTAAATATATGAGATTTGATAATAACATCTAATACGTCTTCGGATGCCTCAAGAAATACTTTATATAACACAAAATTATTTAGAATTGCTATAATACTTATATTGAAATGAAAATTTTATATATATATATTTGTTTGTATATATATTTAGTACCTGGCCACCGAGCGATGCTAATTTAATAATATAAGATTTATATATTTGTATCTTTGTTAGAAATCGATCTGGCTAGGTCTGGACCTCGACAAATCTCATCTTAATTGATCTTTTCTCAATTAAATTAATTATTGATAGATGAAAATCTCAATAAAAATGTTTGCTTACATTTTTTAATTTATCTTTTATTTATTAATTGGTTTTTTAATTTTAAAATTAAATTAATATTTATTATTTATTTAATTTATTAAAAAACTCTATAGATTCTTATTTAATTTAAAAAAAATTAATGGTGGCCAGTGAGGATTGAACACCCCCTGGAATGGCTCTTAAGGATTAAGAGTTTGGGTATGACTCGCTAGAGAGCGCTTTTTCAATATACGCAAGCTTTCCTCTCTATATACTCTATGATCAACACATTCATCCGGCCAGGAAAAATTACATAGCCTGACCATGGAACTCGATAACACGTTCCGGAAAAAGATAGAGGCGTGGAAGGTCCAACCAGAAAGAAACATCAAGATTTGCGTGATCCCAAGGGTCCAAACGCAACAAATAATAAATAATAATAAAAATGTATATATTTATCTCAAAAACGATCAATTTTAATTAAACAGACTTTATTAACAATTTTCGAGAAAATGGAATCAATTTAATGAGGTCTCAACTTTGGGAAAAATTATTATGGTAGGTATTTTAATTAATTTTCATTTAACGAATTCTAAGTTTGGGTTCTTAAAAGGTTTTTTTTTTATAATCATACTCACAATTGAGCTGGGCCAGGTCTTTTTTCTCAAACTCTGGGCTGGTTCTCTAGGTTATTTTAAACCGACTTATTTCGACAAAAATTATAAATATATATTTTTCTTTTGAGACGTTTGAATTATTGAGTGGATATCGATGAGGCAGTCCAAAAAAACAAGAAGATAATTTACACTATCTTTTTATTCATAAAACCGACGTTTCGGAGGCTATTCCCTCCTTCTTCAGGGTTTATCAGTCCGTCTCCAAAAATTACTCCAATCTTGTTTGAATTATTTATTAATAAACTTTTCCTGATTGATTTTATAAAGTACTGTTTTCATTTACCTTATAGAATAAAAAACATAATTAAGAATTCATTTCAAAACATATATTATATAACAAGGTCTCAATTTTGGGAAATAAAATTTTGCTAGGTAAGTTTTTTAATTAAACTAATTATTAAACAAGTGGTTGAAAAAAATGAATCATCGTGTTGAATCACAACAAAACAAGTGGTTGATTATATAAACAATAACCAAAACAAAAAATTATTGAACGAACCACGGTCGTCGAGATACTTTCTGATTAAAAAGACTAATGATGAAGGTGACTCCTTTGAATCTATAGTCTCTAACAAATAATTATATACCGGGTGAGTTTTTTATCTTGAGACAGTCTTATAACTCAAAAACAGTGCATTATATGAAAAAAGTTTCAAATAAAAGTTTATTTATATCAGGAGAGAAACTAAACTACGATATTGTTTGTCGATCTAGAACAGGCTTCCAAGGGTATTTCATGGTAAAGTTCTGTTTTTTAAATGGAACCCTATATTTTTCTTTACATTTCCTAAATCTAGAAAAAAAACTGAACAGCTTTCATAAGAACTATTTTTATACGACATCAAATAAAAAAATATTAAATCAATTAGATCTCACAAAAATAAAATATTTAATTTTTAAATAAATAATTATTAAATTGAAAAGTCACAACAATGAAAATAAGTATTTATAATGATATTAAAACTTCATTATACACAGATACAAGAGTTTATTTTCTACTTGATAGATCTATTTAAAATTCTTGAGCTTAAAAAAGTTTATTTCTCGTGTCAATTCACTAGATAGTTATATTGTATTACCATAATAAAAATGGAGCATTATTTTGTTGAAGAAAAATGTTTCATCCAGAAGACTTACGATACACTCTGGAATGTCACAGAACATTGTCCGAAAATTATTAATTATTATTAAATTATTTATTTACTAATTAATTGTTTAATCACTACTATTTGATAATTAAGTTTAATATTTGTTAAGAATAATTAATATTTGGATTTTTTTGAGATCTAATTAATTTAATATTTTTTTTTATTTGATGTAAAAAAAATAGTTCTGATAAAAGTTGTTCAGTTTTTTTTTTGTAGATTCAGAATATGTACAGAAACATATAACTTTTCATTTAAAAATAAAAATTTGACCTCGAAATACCCTTTAAAAGCTTGTTCTAGGTCGACAAATATCCTGATATAAATAAACTTTTATTTGAAACTTTTTTTAATATAATGCACTGTTTTAAAGTTATAACAATGTCTCAAGATAAAAAACTCACCCGGTATATTTATCTATATTCGTTATATGATACAGGGTGGTCCTGAATTCATGGTACAAACTTTAATGCTAGGTACAGGACATTGTAGCAATGAGTTATTGTATAGGAATGTATAGTCGCAAGTGACGCAGTGAGGCGTAAACAGGGGAAATAAAAGGAAAGAGACATAGAGTGATCGGAGGGTATCATTGCCGGTAGAGGGCAGAAGATGTATATTGTTACAATGTTATATATATATATATATATATATATCTACAATAGATATATATTGTTACAATGTCCTGTACCTACCATTAACGTTTGTACCATGAATTTGGGACCACCCTCTATAGCGAGGAGTAGCACATATAATATATAGCGTGGGAGAGAAGGCCGGCAAGCAAGAGGTAGGCGGTTAGGGTTAAATAAAAATGCACATATAAAATTGGTACACGACACAAGGCGAGTGGACGCAGGTGAACTTGTAGGGAAAGAGATGATACTATTCGATACACTTCGGGCTACCGTACCAGTAAGAGACCCCCGTTGTGTAGGTATCACCTCAATCTTCTAGTGTATTGCACTTGAATCTAAGTTGCTATTGAATTGTCATGACTTATATTTAATCAAAATTGGACATGTTTATCACTTCTGAAATTGATCTGTTTATTTCTTGCATTTCATAATTTATCCCTCGCCTTGGTGGTAATTTATTTATGATAAATCTTTACATACAGTTGCATGTGTGTGATGTATATTACAAATATTGATATTTTGTATATTGGTTTGTTTTTCTGTTAAAATACAACTTGTGTGTTGAAAGTAATTGAATATGTAGCGCGCTCTTACCGACAGCTTTTAGAAGCGCCACATATACATATATATGTATATGGTTATTGCATCAAGCAGACGAGAAACTCATCGAGTTCTCTTTATGAATCAACAACACGACAAAACTAAATCTTTTCAATTATATGCTATCGTGGGTATCTGAATCCAGACACATTTACAGAAAAAACCTTAGTTAAAAATGATTGTTGTTCATATTTCACATACGTTTCTACACTTGAATAATGAAAAAAATGAAAATTTTGGCTGAATTAGTATTCGGGCCACCTGGCGACCTTCGTCGAGCACATTTATAATATTTTGGTGTCATGTATTGCTACCTACAATGGCAAAGTACATTCTCCATCTTATAGATAGATTGATAGCGGGTCATTCCAGATTATTTCTCTATTAAAATCCCAAGGC
The DNA here is from genome assembly GCA_024734495.1 of Forficula auricularia. NCBI lineage: Eukaryota > Metazoa > Arthropoda > Insecta > Dermaptera > Forficulidae > Forficula > Forficula auricularia. Next base: position 9,329,745 of record JALMQS010000108.1, on the reverse strand, counting down.
ACTAATTTCAATAGAAACTTTAAAAATGTTAAATGCTATAATAAATGTCAGCGATGTTAAAGATAAGCGTTAATTTATTAGCACTCTTACAATTTTATATCTATCTCCAAGTGAATTATGAAATGGTCAGAAAGAGAAAAATTACATTCTCGTGGCTTAGAGAGAAATGGAGATTTAAAAAAAAAATCTTGTATTTTTTAATCAGATAATTTTTATGATTTTTTTTTTTCTAAAAATAATAATTATCTACAAATGTTATTAATTTTAGAGTTATTATTGACTTTTAAAATTTTATAAGAATGAGTACTACTATATACTATAAACACTTTTGCTTCTTCAAATTATATACTACCCACGCGAGCTAATACTAACAAAAATAAGCTGACGTGTTCTGATGTGGTCATCCACTTGACTTTACCATACATCCTGGCCCCTAAAATTATTTATAATCATCTAGGGAGGATTAGTTTTTGCATTTTTATACTTCTGGTGTCCCACTAATAATGTATACAAAATTTGGTTGAGTTTGGTAAATGGCCAAGATTTTCAAATTTTGACCCCTCCCCCTCCCCCATTTTGGACGGTTAGTTTTTGTATTTTTAGACTTCTGGGGGTCCACTGATTATGTATACAAAATCTGGTTGAGTTTGCTCTAACGGCCTAGATTTTTAATTTTTAACCCCCCCTCCCCTCCTCAACCCCCTTAATTTTAGGTCGATATGCACCAAAATCTAATCAGCTCTTAATCTCAATGGACCAAAACTACGTGTGAAATTTGGTTTCGATATTCCCACTAGTTTTTGAGCTAGCTCGTCCACAAAAATTTGGTAACGCACGGACTAACTAACAACCAGACAGACTAACAGACATTTTGACAAAACAATTATTATCTCGAAAAATATAATTTTTTCAATGTTCACTCATAAGAGCTTTTTTGTAGAGCGAAATGCCATGGCTTCGCTCAATTTTTTTAATCAAAATAGTTTCAGCCGTTTTAGAGATATTTCGAAAAAAACCACTTTTTTCATGCACGATTACAATACTTGACCATGCCCTGTATGGTAAAGTAAATACCCTGTATGGTAAAGTAAAAAATGTTACAAGGTTAATCACTTCTACAATATAATAGATCTACAATTAGGAACCACTCTGTAATTTGTAATTGGCTTGCGCGACTACTCCGACGTGATTTTTTTAATTTTAAAACTCAGTATAGTCATCACAAATAAAATTTATTAAGAAATAAATTTATTAACCGGCTTCAAAAGAAGGAGAAGGTTCTCAATTCGACTGATTTTTTTTTTTTTTTTTTTTGTATACATGTTACTCGATTTCTTCGCCAATTGTGAACCGATTTTGATGATTTATTTTGCATGGAGTTTAGTATAGTTTCCGATTTGTACCATATTAATTTGGTCAAGTTCGGATGATATGATCAATGACAAAATAGAGGAAATCTACAATTCATATGAGCAAATAATCGAAATTATAATAAAAAAAATATTTTATAAAAAAACAATCTTAAAACGTTCATTTTTTTTATTTTTATTTTATTTATTTATTAACGGGCAGTCACACTCTTTTTCACAAATCACAAGTACATGTATATAAATAGTAAAGTATGAGAAAAAAAATAATATAAAATTAAAATATAAATGACAAAGACAATAGGAATAGATAGATGATATTATAAACATTTTATAATTATAAAACAAAGTCCAATGATAAAGGTATAAAAAAACCATAAATAGACTTAATACAAATTATATAAATTTGAAATATAAATTTAGAACAAGATTATAAATCTAATATAAGTAGATATAAATACAAAAAACAATAAATAAATTTAGTACAATTTATATAAATTTAAATTATAAATTCAGAACATAAATCTAATATAATTAAATATAAATATAAAAACAAAGTAAACCTAATATAAATTTAAATCATAATATCAGAACACAAATATAAATTTAAATCATTTAGATCAACCATGGCAAAAAACACAATTAACGCCAATTAATTAAGATTTGATTTATCCACACTATAATATGCTAGAGAGCTTGGACCTAAAAGTTCTCAGATTATCACTGTTCATTGAAAACCCGCTAACGTTTCGAGAGAATTCCTTTAATTATGAATTGAATTTTATTATCATTTTGTGATTCATTCACACGGATCTTTCTCTTATGAGATGCATGCAACAAGGTATTATCTTAAGTCTCACTATTGTCAATATGATCATATATGTTTAATTGTTTATTAAAGAAATAGTATTATAAATGAAATGCCTAATCATTATAATATTATATTGGAAGAAAAATTTCTTTTCTGAAAAATTACAACTGTGTAGATCATCATTCTAAATTTTGAAGTTTTTCATTTTGGAGCTTATACGATAATTTATAACAATTTAACAATACTTTTTTTTATAGAAGTTTAACTTTGCAAAGTTTCACCTTCCGTGATCAAAATTATGGAAATAAATATATAAATAATGAGCTTTTCTAGGCAGTGCCTTCGGCACGCTCCCAACAACTCAGCCCTCCGGGCAGGTGGCCCTGGCGGGCAGCGTCTCGACATGTGATTATTAGATATATATTTGTAATATTTTGCCCCCTCTTTCACCCCCACGCACTCATTTTGGCTATTGATTTTTACTCTTTAGAAAACTGAGAGTTATTTATTTGCAAATATCTAAAAAATAATTTCAACCTCTCAAAATGTGAGTGGGGTCAAAAAATTAATACTATATCCGATTTAGATCAAATTTTGTAATGTTAGTTTTTAAGACTATATAAAATGTATGCTGTAAAAATCAATAGCCAAAATGAGTGCGTAGCGAAAGAGGGGGCAAAATATTACAAATATATTTTACAGACTTAATAATCACATGCCGAGACGCCGCCCTGGAGAGATTATTAATTTTTGCCCCCACTCACATTTTGGGAGTTTGAAATTATTTTTTAGAAATTTGCAAATAAGTAACTCGCAGTTTTCTAAAGAGTAAATGTACAAAAAAATCTAAAAAAAAAATATTTTGCCTCCACTTTTCGCTCCCATACAATCAATTTTGATAGTTAAGTTTTACAGGAATAGTTTCTTAAAAGAATAACTCTACAAAATTTGATCAAGATAGGAGAGAGTTCTAATTTTTGCCTCACTCACATTTTGGATGGTTGGGAGTCGAATTTCAAAAAAATCCTGAAATTACTTTTTAGATATTTGTATTTAGAATTTTATTAAGTAAAAATCAAGTAGATATCTTATCGTTCTTAATTGAAAATGCATAATTAGTGTAAACACATTGCAAAGATATTGTGCCCCTTTTGACCCCTTTTAGGGTTCGAATTTCAAAAATCCTGAAATTACTTTTTAGATATTTTAATTTAGTATGTTTATAAGTAAAAAGCAAGTAAATATTTTATTGTCCTTAAGAGATATCGCATAATCAGTGAAAAACACTTTGCCCCCTTTGACCCCCTTAGGGACGAATTCCAAAAATCCTTTCTTACTGAGCCCCTATGTCATAGATGTAATATCCTCTCCAAATTTCATGTTTCTATCTCCAGTGGTTCTGGTTGTTTTGATGATGAGTGAGCGAGTGAGTGTATCGGGCAAAGAATACTATATATATTTGTCTAGATTAATTTGTAACAACGCTGAGAGAATTTTCTTTAAAAAAATTACGCTCTTGCCTAGAATCGAACCGACGAACTCTTGAACTATGGGCATCAGCTCTAGCGATTACACCAATGCAACATTAATATTTGTATCTTGATTTCTGTTACTAAAACTATATATTTTTGATTTGGACTTTGTGTCGAGATAATATTGTATTCATTTGAACTCGAATGAAAATGAAAAAACACCAATAGATTTTAAATTAAGAAACATTAAATATATATTAATTAACCAGGCAAATTTGAAATATAATTCTAATTTGGACTCGAATTTTTGAAATGAAAGACTCCAATTCATTTTATTTTATTTATTGGGCCTCCGAGGAGCGGGCCGCCTCTTACAAGAAAATTTAAGATTATTACACAAATTTACCCACAAATCTTTCACACCTTCGGCTTCAGAACAAATTAATTCAGATTCAGAGCGGGTGGCTGAGAGAGCCAGGATTAATCCTGGCTCACATTTCACATTTCTTTTTTTTTTTTTTATTCACAAAAAATAATCATACGCCACCCGCTCTCCATGTTCTTCTGCCGAAAGTGTAAAAATTAAGAAGAGATCCCCTCATCGCCCTATATGTCAAATCGTTTATTGTTTTTTGGGATATACCCAGGGCGATGAGGGACTCCACCGCTTTATGCCACCACACTCCCTTCCACGAGAGTGTGATGGCCTCGACCCTGACCGAGCCCGCCCCGACGCCAAATCGCTCCGCAATATTATCTACCAGACTGGAGTTGCCCCTATATTTTTCTATTTTGTTTCGGTGGGCAACACCCAGTCCTGCAAGCGCGGAGACGATCTGGACGTCCAAAACCCACACCACCCCCGCCGCATCCTTTGCCACGATGTCTGGCTTTCTATTGCCCGCCGAGCTGGAGTACAAGTACTCCAACTCGACACGCATTCCCTTTTTTGATCAAATCGTCGGCCAGACATCGTACCACAGCGTCATGCCTCTTAACCCGCCCATCCGCGGTCCTATCACAACATTGGATGATGTGCGCGGTTGTCTCAGTTCGTTAAGTAACATTAAATATATTGATCATTATTCCTCCCCCCCCCCCTCGCCATTCAAAAGTTAAAGAGGCGAAACTTTTAGGAGAAGATGTATTTTCGGTAGTTTGCCGGTACTACATTTGGAGTGTGGTTTTTTAAGAGAAATAAAATTTTTGGACTGGGACGCTGCTCTCCAGGGCCCCAGCCCGGAGGGCCGAGCTTCGAGGGCGTGCGCGAAGGCACGCACGAAAAGCTCGTACTATATATATATGATAAGCCGGCCAAGTACGAGTCGGACCACCGTATGTCGAGAGTTCCGTACCTACGCGTCTAAAAGTCTTAAAATACTTGAAATATCGAATTCGTGTTTATTTATCATTGATAAGTTTGGGGAATCAGAAATTTATGGTATTTTTTATATTTTAAGTTAAACTCCTAGTTTTTCATATTAAACTCCGGGATTACACACTTACTTTGTTGATTTCATATTTAATTAGCTGTTTTCATACTTAATCACGGTTCAAATACTTAACTACGGTTCAGATACTTAACCACGGATCAAACACCTAACCACTGTTCAAATAACTAACTACGGTTCAAATACTTCCCACGGATCAAATACCTAACCGCTGTTCAAATAACTAACCACGGTTCAAATACTCAACTACGGTTCAAATACTTAACTGCTGTTCAAATACTTAACAGCGGTTCAAATATTTAACTCTCAGTTTTATTAGCTAACTCCTCGTTTTCCTAATTAACTCGCTGTTTACATACTTACCTCGTTGATTTCATAATATGAATATTATTTACTTAGCTGTTTTCATACTAAACTAAATACTTAACTCTCAATATTCTTACTTACCTAGTTTTCCAAATTAGCTCGCTGTTTACATACATAGCTTGTTGATTTCATTTTTAAATAGCTGTTTTCATACTTAACTCACGGTTTAAAAACTTAGCTCTCCATTTTCCTAGTTACCTCCTTGTTTTCCTACTTAACTGCTTGTTTTCATACTTAACTTTTCGTTTCAATAATTAACTCATATTTTTTATACTTAACTTTTCTTCCAGTTCCCGTACACTACAAAATAAACTGACGTGTTCTGATGTGGCCATCCACTTGATTTTACCATACAACCTGGCCCCATCACTTACATTTAATATTAGTTAGTTTTTGCAATTTTAGACTCCTAGGGGCCCACTGATTATGTATACAAAATTTGGTTGAGTTTGGTACAAGGGCCTAGATTTTCATTTTTTGAACCTACAATCCCCCTCCCCCCATTTTGGGCGGTTAGTTTTTGCATTTTTAGACTTACTGTGGGTCCACTGATTATGTATACAAAATTCGGTTGAGTTTGTTAAAAGGGCCAAGATTTTCATTTTTGACCCTCCACCCCCCTTAATTTTGGGTCGATATGCACCAAAATCTAATCACCTCTTAATCTCAATGCACTAAAACTATGTATGAAATTTGGTTTTGATATTCACACTAGTTTTTGAGCTAGCTCGTCTACAAAAATTTGGTAATGCACAGACTAAAAGACATTTTGATAAAATAATTATTATCTCAAAAAATATAATTTTTTCGATGTTCACTTATTAGAGCTTTTTTGTAGATCGAAATACCATAATTTTGCCCAATTTTTTTTAATCAAAATAGTTTGTGCCGTTTTTGAGATATTTCGAAAAAAAGAAGCAAAAAAAACAACTCTTTTTGCATACGCGATTAACCCTGTATGGTAAAGTAAAAAAAATTTAGGTTCTGGGCCGTTATAAACTGCCCTATCCCCTGTTCACAGTTTACCTTTGTGATACGGGACACCCTGTATACGCGGTTGTAGAAGAGGACGTGTTGGTTACCAAATGGACCATTTCTATGCAAGATCAACAATAACTTCAACAGTACCACCTTAGAGAACATTTAAATATTCATCTTGGAAAAAAGCCACATTTATTGTTCACACTGTGCCGTCTCTTCTGTCAAAAATTGCAACTTACTGTTGTGTACATTCAATAAATAAGATTGAAATAAAATATTATTTAATATTAATCAAAACATTATCAAGAATTAGAGATTATAAGCAATTCCTAAATGAAATAATTTATCAAAAAAAGTTAAACTATGAATATAATAAGGGCTTTAAAACAATTATGAAATAGTCAAAATATAGATCAACAATAGTTTTGTGTAAAGGACAATTAGTATTTGTAAATTTGTTTAACTTAAATTTTTTATTAAGAAAATTTGTAAATTTCTTTATCATAGTAGAAATTTGATTCTTTTTCATTTTATCAAAGAATACATTATTTCGTTATTTTAAATTATACTACGAAATTCCTTGGTAGGGCAAACAAAAACCTACACACCAGCTTAGAGAACAATTTTATATCTGTGAGTGATGGAAATTTGTGAACTTTCTTCGTTTTAACCCATGGAATAATTCTTTTTAACAAAAAGAGAGACAAAGAGGTTGTCCTCTGCTTGATGCAAATAAACATACACACATATATATATATATATATAGAGAGAGAGAGAATTCTTTGCCCGATACACTCACTCACTCACTCATCATCAAAACAGCCAGAACCACTGGACATAGAAACATGAAATTTGGAGAGGATATTACATCTATAACATAGGGGCTCACTAAGAAAGGATTTTTCGAAATTCGTCCCCTAAGGGGGTCAAAGGGGGCAAAGTGTGTTTTCACTGATTATGCGATATCTCTTAAGGACAATAAAATATTTACTTGCTTTTTACTTATAAAAATACTAAATTAAAATATCTAAAAAGTAATTTCAGGATTTTTTGAAATTCGAACCCTAAAGGGGTCAAAAGAGGCACAATATCTTTGCAATGTGTTTACACTAATTATGCATTTTCAATTAAGAACGATAAGATATCTACTTGATTTTTACTTAATAAAATTCTAAATACAAATATCTAAAAAGTAATTTCAGGATTTTTTGAAATTCGACTTCCAACGATCCAAAATGTGAGTGGGGGCAAAAATTAGAACTCTCTCCTATCTTGATCAAATTTTGTAGAGTTATTCTTTATTAGTTTAAGCAAACTATTCCTGTAAAAATCAACTATCAAAATTGATTGTATGGGGGCGAAAGAGGGGGTGCAAAATATAGAAATTTTTAGCTTATTTTGTACATTTACTTTTTAGAAAACTGAGAGTTATTTATTTGCAAACATCTAAATATTTGAAAATAAATAACTCTCAGTTTTCTAAAGAGTAAAAATCAATAGCCAAAATGAGTGCGTAGGGGCGAAACAGGGGGCAAAATAATACAAATATATATTACAGACCTAATAATCACATGCGGCGACAATATCGTGGAAGGGGGTGTGGTGTCCCCGACCAGGGACCTGTGCGCCCTGGGTGTCCCTAAAACTACATTGAACAAAATGACACTCAGGGCGATGCTAGGTTCCCTTTAACCTTTCTAGGTTCATGCGGCGGACTTTCCGAACGGGCCCGGCCTTAATTAATTAAATAGTGAGTTTAGATTAATGTGCATTGCTGGGCTGGCTTCTCCTCGACAAATGACCTTTCTGCGGTGGCCAGCCCATTTTAAACGAGTTTTATTATTATTATTATAATTATTATTATATTTATTTATGTTTTTTTCCTCTACTTTATCGCATTGCACAGTTGTGGCGCGCTTTTGGCGCTCCCAACACTCTGGCCTCGGTTCTGGAGTCCTAAATGTATTTTTCACAAATAGCCATAACATCTGGCGTAATTTTTGGACGGCTGATGAGGGTTTTAACCTAATTTATAAACGAATCTGTATTCTTTCTGTAAAGGGCTGCCCCCTCTGCGTGGCGAAATAAATCAGTCATTGAAATCGGAACACCGGAGGTGGACATTTACATGAAAGATTTTTCGTTTTTTTTTTTTTTTCTCAAAAACGGCACTAACGATTTTTTTTTAAACTGATATATTTATCAAGTGTCATGAGTTATTAGTCGTGTATACATTTCAATCTGGTTGGAATAAAGGGAGGGGCTGTAAATTAGAATGACGTAAAATAAATATTTTACTCATTCATATGTCGTCTTCGGTGAGTCGCAGAGCCTTGAAATTTGAAACTTAAGCTATTTAGAGGCAAAAAGTTACCGAGCATCGCTCGGTGATCCAGGCACTATTATTTACTTGTTTGAGACTATAGTTTCGAAGACTTGGTCTTCATCATTACTCTTTTTTAATTATAAATATTAATTATTCTTTTGGTATTTGAGTATTTTGTAAATACTAAGTTTGCTAAAATACTTTTACTAATTACCAATGCAGTTTTCTTTACATTACAGCATATCATCATAAAGACAAAACTGAACGCACCCTTAAAATTTTAATTTATGAAACTATTAAAAGACTGTATGGTCTAATTATTTTTGCCTGCCGCCCTCGCCACGCCAAATTATTTTATTGTATCTTAGAAACACTTGTTTTGATTTTTTTTTTCGTTTTAAAACGTGCTCTTCAGAAAAAAATACAAAAAAAGCTGACGTGTTCTGATGTGGCCATCCACCTGACTTTACCATACAACCTGGCCTTTCACTTACATTTAATATTTAATAAAATTATTTATAATCTTGTAGGGGAGGGGGGTTAGTTTTTACATTTTTAGATTACTGTGGGCCCACTAATTATGTATACAAAATTTGGTTGAGTTTGGTACAAGAGCATAGATTTTCATTTTTTGACCATACACCCCCCCCCCTTTCTCATTTCGGGCGGTTAGTTTTTGCATTTTTAGATTACTGTGGGCCCACTGATTATGTATACAAAATTTGGTTGAATTTGGTACAAGGGCGCTAGATTTTCATTTTTGACCCTACACCCCCGCACCCATTTTGGGCGTTTAATTTTTGCATTTTTAGACTTCTGGGGTCCCATTGATTTTGAACACCCCCCCCCCATTTTGGCCGGTTAGTTTTTGGATTTTTAGACTCAGCTCTTAATATCAATGAACTAAAACTACTTGTGAAATTTGGTTTCGATATTCACACTAGTTTTTGAGCTAGCTCGTCCACAAAAATTTGGTAACGCACAGACTAACTAACAGACATTTTGACAAAACAAATATTATCTCAAAAAATATAATTTGTTCCATGTTCACTTACAAGGGCTTTTTTGTAGAGCGTAATGTCATGGTTTTGCTCAATTTTTTTAATCAAAATAGTTTCAGCCGTTTTTGAGATATTTCGAAAAAAAGAACAAAAAAAACCCTTTTTTCATGCACGATTACAATACTTGACCATGCCTTCCTTGTATGGTAAAATAAAAAGAGGTGGTTCTCAATTCGACTGAATTTTTTTTTATCTATGTTACTCGATTTGTTCGCCAATTGTAAACCGATTTTGATGATTTTTTTGCATTGTGTTCAGTATAGTTTCCTATTGGTAACATATTAATTTGGTCAAGTTCTGATGATATGATCAATGACAAAATAGCGGAAATCTCCATTGCCTGAAGGGTATTATCATAAGTCTCACTATTGTCATGAAAATATGTTAATTTAACATGTTTTTAAAATTCTCCACAAAAATCAGCTCGATTAAGCAATTTTAAGTGGTCACTTAAAATTTTTAAAAATTTCTAAAATTCGGCGCCACTTGTTCAAATATTAATAATTTCTCATGTCGGACGTGGTCGGATGAGATTTTTGGGAATAGCTTTTATATAATAGCCCAGATTAATTTGCAGCAACGCTAACGTAATGCTGCCGACAGGGAGCGCTGATGCCGTCGGTATATTTGCGGCAAATTTGAAATATAATTGTAATTTGAACTCGAATTTTGAAATGAAAAACTCCAATTGATTTTAAATTAAGAAACATTAAATATATTGATAATTATTCCTCCCCCTCCCCTCACCACTCAAAAATTAAATATTCAATTTGCTTTTCTTTGCGCACAGAAGAAGAAATTAATCACATCTTATTTGATTTATATTTTATATATTATTTCTTTATTTTTTAATAATTTGCCACTTTTTTATAATTTTTTAAAAATCTAAATTTTGGTATTCTTATTTTTTGATTTTTAGAAAATTGAACGACTTAAGACACGCATGCCCGAGTTTCTCATGGTAATACTGGAGGGAGCAGCCTGTCATACAAACAACACCTGATCTCTTTTAAATATTTGGAGCCTTATATCGATTATCGATCCGAAATTTTAAAAAAACGATATAATATAATTCTCCTCCTCACACGATCCCACTTATTTAAATAAATCTACATATTTCCACACAAAAAATATCACAATGCTGTAGATTATAGAAAAAAAATACTTCTAGATTCATATCTAGAGCCTCATTTCTGTAGCTGTGTCAGGACGAAAATGAGGCGAAACTTTTAAGAGACTATGTATTTTCGGGAGTTTACAGGTATACATTTGGAGTGTTGTTTTTTAAGAGGAATAAAATTTTTGGACCGAGACGCTGCCCGCCAGGGCACCAGCCCGGCACGCCCTCGAAGCTCGTTAATAAATATAGGTACTAATCTATCGCTGAATTCTATCTCTAAATAAATATTATACCACAAAAATAATAATGAATATTATTTGAAGTCATTGACAATTTTATATATATTATTAAAATATATATATATATATTCACCTCTAAAATTATGAATAGTCTATTATTTCTATAGTATTTTTTGTGTAATTCAATTTGTGAACAAAACTCGTAACGTAACCAAACAAAAGTTAAATTTTATTTAATACTTCTACCGTGAAATGATTGAATAATTCCATTATGGAATATTGTAAATAATTTCTACATAGGTATATAGCTATAAAATTCTTTTGAATTCTGTGAACAATATTACCTTTAACAATAAAGCCTATGGCTTATAGAAAAGCCTATATATCAAAAAATTATTAGAACAAATTGATTAAAATCATATTACAATATATTAATAATAAATATAACTCGACATATTATTAAACGCAACGTCTGTCTGTCTGTTTATACACTTATAACTCGATAACATATAATCCGATTTTCATGCATTTTTACTTTACCATACAGGGTATGCTCAAGTATTGTAATCGTGCATCAAAAAAGTGTTGTTTTTTTTCGAAACTATGGCATTTCGCTTTACAAAAATGCCCTAATAAGTGAACATCGAAAAAATTATATTTTAGTCTGTCGGTTAGTTAGTCTGTGCGTTACCAAATTTTTGTGGACGAGCTAGCTCAAAAACTATTGTGAATATCGAAACCAAATTTCACACGTAGTTTTGGTCCATTGATATTAAGAGCTGATTAGATTTTGGTGCATATCGACCAAAAATTAAGAGGTGTGGAGGGGGGCGTTAAAAATTAAAAATCTAGGCCGTTTGAGCAAACTCAACCAAATTTTGTAAAAATAATCAGTGGGATCCCAGAAGTCTAAAAATGCAAAAACTAACCGACCCAATATCGGGAGGGGGTGGCCAAAAAATGAAAATCTAGGCTCTTGTACCAAACTCAGCCAAATTTTGTATACATAATCAGTGGGACCCCAGAAGTCTAAAAATGCAAAAACTAACCGACCTAAAATGGGGAGGGGTATGGTCAAAAAATGAAAATCTTGGCTCTTCTACCAAACTCAGCCAAATTTTGTATACATAATCAGTGTGCCCCCAGGAGTCTAAAAATGCAAAAACCTACCACCCACTTTTAGGGCGATATTTGTTCTCACATTTTTAAGCAGCGTTTTTTAGAATGTTTTATTAAGCGAGTTCAAAAAAGGAGGAGGTTCTCTATTCGATTGATTTTTTTTTGTGTCTATCTTACCTCATATCTCCGCCAATTGTGAACTGATTTTGATCAGTCTAGCTTCCGATTGGTCCCGTTTTTTTTCATCGGTATTAGACCTTTTTTATTAGGGTTTCTTCAGGCCTAACTTCTTTGTTTATAAACCGATTTCGATGATTCTTTTTTTATTGGAAATGGGGTATCTTAGGGATGATGCCATATTAATTTAGTCAAGTTCTGATGATATGATCAATGACGAATTAACGTAAATCTCCAATTCTTATGAGCAAATAATCGAAATTATGATAAATAAAATCATTTATAAAAAAATCTTATAACCACTATTAATAACATCACTAAAAAAATAAAAATAAAAATAATTTTTATAAAAAAAATAAAACCGACTTCAAAAAACTTAAATGCAACAAATACTATATATATTTGTCTAGATTAATTTGTAACAACGCTAAGAGAAATTTCTCTAAAAAAATTTCCCTCTTGCCTAGATTCGAACCTACGAACTCTTGAACTAAGGTCATTAGCTTTAACCACTAGACCAATCTAACATTAATATTTATACCATGATTTCTGTTACTAAAACTATAAATTTTTGATTTAGACTTTGTGTCGAGATAATATTGTATTCATTTGAACTCGAATGAAAATGAAAAAAACACCAATAGATTTTAAATTAAGAAACATTAAATATATATTAATTAACGAGGCAAATTTGAAATATAATTGTCAGCTCGGATTTTAAACTGATGGCTCCAATCGATTTTCATTAACCAGGCAAATTTGAAATATAATTGTAATTTTGAAATGAAAGACTCCGATTCATTTTAAATTAAGAAACATTAAATATATTTTTTGTAATTAATTAAATTAATTGAACCGCGTAAATTTGAATAATTTCCATGATTCAGCCTGCGAATTTTTTGCAGTTCATAAATCATTTCATTGTTTTTGTTTTGAAAAGGAAAATGAAATTTAAATTTTAAATTTAAATATATTCATAATTATTCCTCCCCCCCCCCCCCCCCCCCGCCATTCAAAAATTAACATGAAATTACTTTTTGAAGTCGGTGCCAAACATATAGGTACATTTTATGAATCCCAGTTGACGGATCTTACTTAGTACGTTTGCCGGGTATGCCTCGCTTATAGTTATAGTTTGTTTGGCACCGACTTCAAAAAGTAATTTCATGTTAATATTTCGTCGTTTACTTGTAACTAAATAAGATAATTATTTTATACATTTTAGTGGATTTTATTTTATTTTTAAGTTATTATTATTTTATTTGTTGCATTTAAGTTTTTTGAAGTCGGTTTATTTATTTTTTTTTTTTATAAAAATTATTTAGTTCCTGATCGTTCTGTAAAAAGACACAATTTCATTTTCCTCTGAATTATATTTTTGCATTGGCGGATTTTGGTTCGACAGCGATCTATATTTGCGTTCCAAACAATGACTAAAATTTCTGTTTCGAAATGCTTTAACTTTTTTTGCAGTCCAACAGCTTCAGTTCGTTGTATTATTCGGTTTATCTTCAATGCATCAAGTATTCAAGACCAGTCTTTTTCTAAAGCATAACATGCAACATGTCGAGCATGCCAATGAGTTTGAGAAAGACTTTTGATCCTTAGATTTGTACACTGCACCAAAATTTCCCAACGTTGTGTAGATATTGTAAAAAAATTATAAAGTTGCAAAAAAATCAACTGTTTCACATACAAATTCAGCTGCCCATTAATCGTTTTTTAAATTTTGCAGCCTCTAAAATTTTGGCTTCCCTAAAATGTTAGCGCCCCTAAAATTTTTCCGACAAATGGGCCTAAGCGTAAATCCATCACTGCATTTATGTAGATACATAGCTTATATCTGCCTCCTGCCGTCTTACAAAATAATTTGAAGAAAGAAGTTTTTCTATGTTACTTTTTACAGCCTCATCTGTCTATTCGATCCGTTCTTTTTTTTTACTTATCCAGTAAATACTAATCTTTTATAATTTTTCTGTTTAGGAAACCCGTGTCAGAAGAAGAGGACTGGCCGCCTTACACCCGTGAGAAACCCCAATACTTTATTTTCAACGCAGATGAAAAAGGTTTAGGTAGAGGACCTCATTCTTCCAACTGCGCCTTCTGGAACGAATTCATGCCGAAACTCAAGAACTTCTCAGGTAAGTATAACACAATTTCACTTTTAAACATTCAATTATTAAATCAGTTCGAAGACTGGTTTGACACAACAACTTGTTCCATTTTACTAGTAAATCTAATCCATATACCAATTCTTTCTACTTAGTAGTCTGTTTTTCATACAAGCAAAATTTGTATATTTATATCCAGTCGGTTTCTCGAAAATGGCTCTAACGATTTGGATGAAATTCACGAGCTAGGAGGGTTTTGTGTTGGACATTCGATCTGTCACGGTCTCATCTTCGGCTAAGTTGTTTTTGATGGGTTTTTTGTTAATTGAAATAATTATTCACAGGTGGTTGTCTCGATAAAAATGTATAATTACATATTGATTCAATTTCTTTTGAATAAATAATTGGTTTTTTAATTTTATATCCCACAATAAGATCATTATAATTATTATTATATATTAAAAGTTGGGAAATTTAATTGATTAAAAATTGAGTTTTAAATCCCACAAATATTAATTTGACAATTTAATTGATGAACTCAAAAATTGTTATTTAATTAAAAAAAATATTATACCGTATTTATTTATATACCTATATATACATAATCTGTGGGCCACTGAATGCTAGAAATGCAAAAACTGGGTGCGGGGTTGGGGGTTGATGTGGGGGTGCAGGAGGTGGGCTTCAGTGGTGGGAGATCCGGGAGGATGTACGGTGTTTCGGATTGGGGGTGTAAGGTGGGGGTGGGAGGGTGCAGAAGGTGGGGGTGAAGTGGGGGGGGGGGGGTTCTGGGTGCGGGGAGGGATTCGGGGATTAATATATAGCTATTAACCGAAGCAAAAAGTTACCGAGCATCGCTCGGTGGCCAGGTACTTATATTAAACAACCAAATCTTGGATATATATATTCAATCGGGTTCTCGAAAACGGCTATAACGATTTGGATGAAATTCACGGGTTAGGAGGGTTTTGTGTTGGCGATTCGATCTGTCACTGTCTCATCTTCGGCTAAGTTGTTTTTGATGGGTTTTTTGTTAATTGAAATACTTATTCACAGGTGGTTGTCTCGATAAAGCAAAAAGTTACCGAACATCGCTCGGTGGCCAGGTACTTAATAATTATGAGCATAAGTGCCGCTTATTTCAAAACAATTGTATTAAAAACTGCACCTGTGACCACGCCCACTTTAATCGGATTAGCGAATAGTTCCCTCTAGCTAGAATTTCTCTAGTAGTGTATTTGCAGCCTTAGAAATTCTTAGCTTTATTTTAGAGGATACTAGATGCAAGGCCCGGCTTCGGCGGCCCTCTTGCTAGCCAGGGTGCACTCCCCTGAGCCCCCCCCACTAACCCCTCCCACCCGAAACCCCTCCAACACCCCCTACCCACGCACCATACACCCGTGCCAACCCCCGCCCCCACACCACCACCCGCACCTCACCCACCTTGGACCCCGCACCCCATCCACCCCGTGCCCTTCAACCCTGCGCACCACACCCCCGCCTAGCCCCCTGGATCGCACCCCCGCTACGCCCACTGGACTTTACCCCGCACCAGCCCCTGCACCCCACCCTACTCCTCCTCACTCCCTCACCCCACCCCCATTCCACCCCGCGCACCCCATACCCTAACCCATCTCCACTCCATTCCATCCCCGCACCCACCCTCTTAACCCAGTTTTTTCATTTCTAGCCTTCTAGGGACCCACAGATTATGTATACAAAATTTGGTTGAGTTTGGTCCAAGAGAAAGAATTTTCATTTTTTGACCCTCTCCCCCCCCCCATTTCGGGTGGTTAGTTTTTGAATTTCTAGCTCTCTAGAGGCCCAGAGATTATGTATACAAAATTTGCTTGAGTTTTCTCCAAGGGCAAGAATTTACATATTTTCCCCCTCCCCTCCTTTTTGGGTAGTTTTTTTGGGGAAATTTTTTAAACAAAAGTTGTCAGAAATCACATTCCATACAACTTTGCTCATTTTAAAATTTGCAGTAGAGTTAGTAGTTTAGGAGTTATTTGATAATTTTCATTCGTGCGCCTCCCCCCCAAACCCCCTTCTGGGTTCAAAATATCAAACCAGTAAATAGTTAAAAACGTAAGTTAGAAGACATCTAATACAAATATGAAATTTCATAATAATCCCTTCAGCCGTTTTGACGTAAATCGTGAGCAACCCACGGAAACAAACAGACAGACAGACAGGAATTTTTGAGGGTGTTTTCGCTCATAACTTTGCTTGAAACGTGTTCAACCAAAATTTGGCGTGATTTGGAGCAATGTACAGACAAAACCTTAATTTTATATATATATAGATTAGTTATTATTGCGTGTGGGTATTTGTTTATGATGATAGTATACAGACCTAGAGCTCAGAAACTTCATGGGCAGATGTTTTTAGCTCTCGGATCATCTCATTCAAAGTTCGTAATCTCAGTTTCTTTAAAATATACCACCACATCAAATTTTTTGATTTATTATGTGGTGTATAGTTTAAAAATAAATAAAAACAAGTAAAAAATTCCCTTCTCTTCAAAGTTTATATACATATATATATATCTAACTTTTTTTATTTTACTTTTTTATATCTTTTCGCCATTTTTCCAAAAGTTTTCTTATAATTTGTATTTCAAAACAAAGACTTGAAACTTTTTCTCGCTATTTGAATATAATAAAAAAAAAAAAAAGGGTAGCAACTCATTTCAATGCTCTTTAGATAAATAAAAAGCCCAGCGTCTTTTTTCCAGCTCGTATATTATTCGAAGAGTGAAATTTCACATATATATACTCTAGTATACTAGTGAATAAATTAAACAAATGAAATTATTTTTCGGTTTATCTTTAATTCAATAAAATAGAAGTTGGTAACTTAGATTGCCAAATTAAATATTTAGTATTAAGAACCCTTTTGGATGAGATTTAAAAGCATTATGTTTATTTTATTTCATATTTTATATAGTATAGCTAACCTATCTGCAGTGACGGATTTAGCACTCAAAGCGTAATTCTAAATATTTTCACCATCCCTATACCTATCCTACATCTCATTTATCAATTTAATTTAGAGAATACTGTTAAATTTGTAATTATTTTTGTCATGAAAATAATTTTTAGAAAAAAAACCGACTTCAAAAAAATTAAATGGAACAAATAAAATAATAAGAACTCAAAAATAAAATAAAATTCACTAAAAGGTATAAAATAATTATCTAATTTAGTTACAACTAAACGATGAAATTGTTACATGAAATTACTTTTTGAAGTCGGTGCCAAACATATACATTTTATGAATCGCACTCGACGGATCTTAGTACGTTGGCGTATGACAACGCCGCGTAACCTCGCTTATATAGTTTGTTTGGCACCGACTTCAAAGAGTGGTTTCATGTAACAATTTGGTCGTTGTAACTAAATAAGATAATTATTTTATACCTTTTAGTCCATTTTATTTGATTTTTGGGTTCTTATTATTTTATTTGTTGCATTTAAGTTTTTTGAAATCGGTTTATTTTTTCTAAAAATTATTTTTATTTTTCTCTTTTTAGTGATGTTACTTATTATATTACCCCCCTAAGAGAAAGATTCGGGCGAAGGAATCAGAAATTGATAATAAATTCAATTCATAAATAGAAAAATTAGCGGGTTTTAAATGAATGTTTCAAAATTGTTTTTTTTTATAAAAGATTTTATTTATTACTAGCTGCAAGCCCGCCTTTGGCGGCCCTCCTGTAGCCAGAGGGCACCCCCTGGACCCCCAACCCACGAACCCCCCAAACCCACCTGGCACCCCCGCCCTCACCATGCCTCTGGACCTTCACCTGGAATCCCCCACCCTGGACTCCACCCCGTGCCTTCAACCCTCACCCTCACCACACTCCACTACGCCTCTGAACCCCCACTACACCCTGCACCACCACCCCCGCACCCCACCTACCCCGGACCCCAGCCCGTTTTCTCCACCCCCGCGCACCACACACCCGCCTAGCCTCCTGGACACCACCCCCGCTACGCCCCCGGACTCCACCCCGCAGCACCCCCGGATTTTCATGCCATCCCCGCCCCATACCCTAACCCACCCCCGACTCCATTCCACCCAACCCCCGCACCATCACTCCACCTCCGCACCCAGTTTTTGCATTTCTAGCCTTCTAGTGACCCACAGTTTATGTATGCAAAATTTGGTTGAGTTTGGTCCAAGAGCATGAATTTTCATTTTTTGACCCTCCCCCCATTTTGGGTAGTTAGTTTTTGAATTTCTAGCTCTCTAGAGGCCCACAGATTATGTATACAAAATTTGGTTGAGTTTGATCCAAGGGCAAGAATTTACATATTTTTCCAACCCCCCCCCCCCCTCTCCTTTTTGGGTGTTTTTTGGGGGAAATTTTTAAACAAAATTTACCGTAGAGTTAATAGTTTAGGAGTTATTTGATAATTTTCATTCGTGCCCCGCCCCCCTCCCCCCGGCTATGCTCAGTCATTTTTTCTGTAAATAAAGGGTCTGGAAAAAAATTAAGTGGGAGATAAATTTAAAAACCTAATTTATCGATCGGAGAATTTACCACTGCTCGAAACCCTTAAAAACTTAGTAAATTGAATATTAGATTGTATCTAACTTTCTGAGATTTGGCTCGTGATCCTGGCTTCTTTCCTTCTACTCTATTCTTTTCACGATGGAGGGGCCAGCCCATACAGGCCTTTAGGGGATGGACCTTCTGGTGTATCTCCTTCTAACATCAATATCATTAAAAAAAAATTGGGGCTGTAGTCTGTTCGGATAAGCCGAAAGCTGGTGGTTTGGATATCTTTTGAAGAAAATGGTTCTCTTTCTATTCTTGAAAAGCTGAATAAAGTTACAATAAAAGATGTTATTTACTGGATTGCAGAATCGTGGCTAAATACTGTTGTGCCCCTCGAGAATTCTTTCCTTAAATAAATATAATTATTCTTAAGGGTAATATTTTGGCAATCGGCTTCCCTTTTTGATCCTCGATTATAATCATTTCACAATGGGTAAGGGATTTTACAACTTCCTGGAACTAAATGTCAATTGGCACATGTCGATTGTAAATGTCATTTTTGCGTGGGAAATTTCTAGAGAGTAAATTTCTAGAAATGGGAGGAATGGTTTTAAGATACGCACCGCTAATTAAGAATTTGGCATATGAGAAGTAATCTTAAAATTTCGACTCTTCAGGCAGTCTTGGTCAGTCAGAGAGTGAGGCAGTTCTAAGCTGAAGCCCACTTGGGGCGGTCAGTTGTCGATTGGAGTTGAGAGACGAGTTTTAAGCTCTCCAGCCATCAGCATGGAGAAATGTAAAATTATAAAATAACTAATAAAAAAAACCAATATTAAAAATACTCTTTCTTTAAATACATCTCTCCTACTTCAATTACCATCAAATCAGCATCAGGCCTGAAACAGGTCGAATCGCTTGGGCACGTTACCAGACCTTTCTGCGGGGAGCTTTTTCGAGATAAAATCGTCAACCTTTCTCTGGCCAAGAAGGGTTGCAACCAAAACTTAAAGTGTTGTCGTAACAATACAAGTGTGGACTTACTGCGGAGATCTTGGAAGAAGCTCTGGCCTAGCCTCGAATTCGAGAAAACACCGACCCAAACTTAAATTTCTCAAAAAAAAACTCGTTCGGATTTTCCGGGATTTCGGATTTCCGGGGTTTCACTGTAGTTACAAATGCGCCATGATAGTTATACACATATATACATACCTACACATACGGCGGAGTGACACACACACCTACGCGCGCTGATTCATCTAGTACAAGGAATATACAACGAGCCCACACACACACCTGAGGCTCCTCTCCAGGACTTCGCTTGCAATACAGATACTAGAGTTCATTGTACAGTCACACTCAATAAAACTATTCATTGTCTCTCGTAACCGCTGGTCTGTATATCATTATTTATAGTATTAGTACCAGGAAGCCCATTTCCACATCCTTCACTCATCACCTAAAATATCATTCTCCATTTTAGGGACGCGCCACTTGGATCAGACACTGAGGGACACACCCACCCCATCAACAAATAGCGAAGCGAGATCAAATTAAATTAACGTAATAAAATAAACCCCAATTTCTAGTACATGAGATACTCTAGCCCCCCTTGCCCTTGATAACTCCCCACCCCTCGTGACCTATCTATAAAAAATTGTGTCAAACCAGTAGACTGATAATATTATGATAATGTTATATGATTGAATATCTGTGTGTTTTGTAGAATTGGTCCTCGACTACGAGCAATGTCCTCCGCGAGGAGCTGCGTCTGTCGAATTGGCAACCACGGTGACCACAGCAGCTGCACCCGGCCTGTCCTCAGAAATCCTCCAAATCCTTCTCCCACTTTCCACTCTTGTTTTAATTGGCTAAAGAGCTTCCTCCTCTTTGAAAAAACATGTTACCTCCCTTCCTACCATATGTGAGGTTTGAATTTATACATATCATCCATATTCCCTCTGCTCAGTATATCTGAAAAATTCTATATATTAACCTTGGACATCTATAAAACTAAACCTTGTTATCAGTTATTTGTTTTAATAGTGATATTAACTTAAAAAATAACGGATTTTTCAAAAAATAAAATAAAATATATATTTCTATTTGACAATAAAAATATAATTTTGTTCAAGTAGCTTTAAAAAGAGCTCCAGAATCGGAACACGCCCGAAATATGTGAATTTTTTTTTTGATTTTAGAGCATTTTGTTGAAATACCGCTCTAGAAATAGTGAATGAAAACAAAAAATACTCAAAATATATAATTGTTTTACGTTTTATGATAAAATAATAATAATAATAAATCCAAGCGATATCACAAATTAGTTAAGATTAGATTTGAGATGTTTATTTAAAAAAAAAAAATCAAATCGTTATTAGCAATATATTTATATTTATCATTCATGTTATCGCGTTTTCTGCTGGGCTCCAGTTCAGTACTGAATGAGTGTGTTGACGTCATCAGTTCTTTATAGCTTCATATTTTGTTTATTTAGGTTTCCGCGGCCACCGTTGCACCGACTGCAGAAAAATGTGCACTACTGAATCGCCCAACGGAAAACGCTATTAGTTTCTAGGGCTTCCAATCCTGAAATCTCATGATTCCCGTCGATTTTAAAGGATTAATCGGAATCGGAATTGAATTTAGACAAATTGTATTACATTTAATAACTGAAGATCACTCGGAAAAAACGGGATAAGTTGATTTTTTTGGAAATGAGTCTAGGACGCACTCTAGTGGCCAGCCATCGTCACTACAGTCCACTTGAAATTGATTTCAAATAACGCGGGAATCCACCGAGATATAGAATTTTTTATTTTTAATAGAAACGTAAAGAACGTTCCAAGTCCTTTTTTTTAAATTTAACCAGGGCTTAATTTAAAAAAATAGAACTGCTAAAGAAGCAGAACACTGAAAAATAAGCGTTAATCCATATTCTTTAGCACTCCTAGTTCTCTAGTGAGTAAAAAATAACAGAAACACCGTTTCCGTCGGAATTAAGCGATTAAGGCCAGAATTTAACTTTTTTTTAATTTTTTAAATGTACTTCCTTTATAAAAAATAAATTTGGCATCTAATTAAGTTGCTTACACTCGATTGGGGGTTTAAGTATTTTTTTAGTTAATATTTAATGTTTAGATTTGCTCTCCTGAAAAATTTACGAAATGTGACTTACCCCGGTTTTTACGCGAGATCTTCAAGTTTGAATTTACTGCCTGATTTCATGACGCTTCTGTGTTTTCACACTGCCATTTTCTCGATAGTAACAAAGTTACAACTCTCAGATACTTGGTAAAAAAAAAGAATTTATAAACGTAGTTTGAATTCAACAGTTTGTAATGGTGCATACCAAAGAATAGTTCTTCATGTTAGGGAAAAAATAAAAAAAAAATAAAAATTAATTTAAAACTCACAAAGGAGCTAAAAATTATAAATGTCGCACTATCCTAAAAAATGCTAAGAGCATTTTGTTGATTTTTTCTATTGAGATGGGGTAAGGGGGGTATTAAAATTACAAAAGATTAGAGAAAGTCACCAGAATCGTATTGTCGCATATACGTAATATATCGAAGATAGAGAAAGCAATTTTGAGTTGTCTTAAAAAAATACAAATATTGTTTATTAAGAGTTGAAATTTTGTTTTAATCACACATTGTTAATAATCTTATTATATTAAACGAGCAAAGTTTATATATATATATATCCAGTCGGGTTCTCGAAAACGACTCTAACGATTTGGATGAAATTCATGGGTTAGGAGGGTTTTGTGTTGGACATTCGATCTGTCACGGTCTCATCTTCGGCTAAGTTGTTTTTGGTCGGTTTTTTGTTAATTGAAATAATTATTCACAGGTGATTATCTCGATAAAAATGTTTATTTACATTTTTATTTAATTTCCTTTTAATAAATAATTGGTTTTATAATTTTATATCCCACAATAATATTATTACAATTATTATTATATATTAAAAATTGGGCAATTTTATTGATTAAAAAACGAGTATTAAATCCCACAAATATTAATTTGATGAACTCAAAAATTGTTATTTGATTAAAAAAAAACTATACTGCATTTATTTATATACCTATATATACATAATCTGCAGCCCACTGAATGCTGGAAATGCAAAAACTGGGTGCGTGGTCGGGGGCGGGGTGCAGTGGTGTTGTGGGGGGGGGTGCAGGAGGGGGGATTAATATATAGCTATTAACTGAAGTAAAAATTTACCGAGCATCGCTCGGTGGCCAGGTACTAATTATTATTTATTGAACACAAATAAATAATATAATAACTTAATGTGTTTGTCTTATAATTAATTATCTATGTGTGATTTAAGCAAAATTTCAACTCTTAAAAAATTTAATGGCAAAAATACAAGCTTTAACATATTACTTTTACTGTATATATCATTAGAATCAGAAAAAACTGGCGTGGGGTCTTCTACGATGAAATTTTATTTCAATACGATGTTAAAAATTTTTAATTTTTTTTCTACTAAATGTACAATAAAAGATCAAAATTCTCTACTTTTCACAATTAAATAGATTGGCACAAAATTATTACAAAACAGTTACAACTTTCTCTTTTAAATCGTTTTTTGGGTCCCCTGTAAAGTTACATTTTTCGAGATACATCAAGATTGCTTTCTAGCGTCTAAATGAAAATATTAAAGATCTGTATTGTAATTTAAAGTCCAATTAAAGACCTATTTTTAGTGGAAACGGAAAGAACGTTCCAAGGCCTTATTTTTTTTTTTAATTTTAATTTTTTTAATTATATTTCCTTTTTGTAAAACACCACTATAATCCGTCAATTAATTCCTGTGTATCAAGTTAATTCAGAAAAGTAGCGGGTTTTCATCTTTTTACAACATTTACTGTACATTTAGTGTGAGAAATTTAAAAATTTGATACGAAAATTGTGGTTTTAAAAGTTTAGAAATGGTCCGAAAAATTATTATGACGCAACGCTGGAGCGTTGCCTTTGCTATCAGTGGTTGTACAGTAGTAGCGCACAAGAAAAGAGCAGAACTCGTGCCTGGCCTTCTGGATTTTCACAACTCATATCTTTAATTAAATTTCACCGGTTCATGAACACTCGTAATGTATATCCGTTGCATTTTTCACTATAAATCATAAAGATGTTTTTCTATTACTGCCGCTTTTTCACATTTAAAAGACCTAGGAAGATAAAATCTTACATATCGGTATGCCATTAACTAAAAAATATCAACCCGAAATTGAAGGGTTTGCTGCTTAAAGGAGGTAGCTCCATCCTATTGATGTTGGGAGATATTAACACTATCTTGTGAATAAAAAAAATCTTTTGTTTGGTACAAGAAGGATGTAGCTCCAATCGTTATTTCCAGCGTTGCTCAACAGATGGAGCTGCCCGTCATTTTGAATTTTGTCGTCGTTTTGAATTTTTTAAACGTTTTCTTTTGTTTCCCAAAAACTGAAAAAATTGGAGATACCTCCTTTTAGCAGCAAACCCTTCAATTGTTATCGATATCTAAAAATGGGGTTGATTAAAAAAACAAATTATAACATTTAAGAAAGCAGACTTTAAAAAAAAATCTGTGAATTCCATAATTCAATTATTTCACGTTAAACTCTTAATTTCAGAAAACTTATTAAATTCGTTTATTCAAACCATCAAAGCTTAAGCGCTTCGTAAAACTCTTGAGCGTATAAAAGAACCCCATAAGCTGAAGCGTGCTTTAGGTCAGTAAATTCAATCGTGACTTAAAAAAAAAACAATCAATTTACATAAATTGAAATAAAATTTACTTATTTTATTTAAAAATTAAGTAATCCCGATTCTGAATTAATCCCGATCCTGAGAGCGTGGATTGTCTGAAAATCTTGAGATCGAAGGATATTAATCCCCGGATTGGAGCCCTGTTTTGGAGAAAAATAATTTTCCCTGATTTCGATCTTATAATCCAGTGTTCAGGCAGATAAACTTGACGGTTTTTAAATTAAAATGAAATCCTACACATACATATAATTTTGTTAAATGAATTTATTATAAAATTTCTCTTGATCGTATAACAAACACTTTGTAGCTAATTTGTCCTTAAGGTACCATTTATCCTAAAAACTTCGTATGACCCAGTATTTCAAATGCAATCGCTACAACTTAATTCCTGATTTTTCTTTTTAACGCCCAGATTTCTTAAGATTACTCTACTTGCAAACATTCCAGTTCGAACTTCCAGTGAATTCATTGTCTTTGCCATTGATTTTACATTTATTATATTTATAAGGACAAGATTAACGAAAAATTCTTAGTGAAACAACCATGCATGCCAGAAATCTACAAATTATTTTCTTATATTGTTTGGAAATATACAAGAATCTTTAAGCGAAAAACATTCCTAAAGAGAAATCAATGAGGTTGTCTTCTGCTTGATGCAAATAACTATATAGGTACATGGTACATATTGTCGCTGATCTTACAAAACCTCGTAAGTCCTAAATTCATTGTTTGCCAGAAAACAAGAAAAACCATTTTAAACAACAATACATACAAACACAATGCAATATTTATTATTTGTCCGTAGCGCGAAATTAAATTGAAATAGAATAATAAAGTTTCAATAGACAGACGCGCTGTGACAAGTTGGTCGGTATAAACGTGAAATAGGTATTTGACCAAAAATAAGACTTACGAGGTTTTGTAAGATCAGCGACGATATATAAATCAAAATATAAATATGTATATATATATATATATATATATATATATATATATATATATATATATAATTTATTTGTTTGAGACTATAGTTGCGAATCTATGAATTTCATCATAAGTCTTTTAATTAGAAATAAAAAAAATGAGTAATTAAAAACTCCATCTATTATTTTTACTGGGAACTAAAATGTGAAATACCATTAGACCTTAGACCATATAAGATATAGACGCCCTCTACCACTCTCCACACAGAGTGAAGTGAGGCCAACATCAACTGGAGAGCGTGACGTCGTCTGTTGGCGGGAACAACGAGAATACCATAGGCGCTATAGGAATTATTATTCATTGAGATAGATTTATCGTGGTTTAGATTGTTTATTTTTGATTCCAATAATCGCAAATTAATATTGAATTGATATATCAAAATATTTTTTTTTTAACAAAATGTTTTATTTAAATTGAATATTTTACAATAATTCGGGCATCGGCAACGCTCCTTCCCATGTCCATATACTAACAATTATCTTTATTATTTTAATCAATTGTAGGTCACTAAAATATTTATTAATTTCGAATGCTATATCAAGAAAATAATTATTCATTTTAAATACAGTTTTTGATTAATAAAGTAAAGGTGTGTAGTTTCACAGTGAATGAAATAAAACTCAAAGAGGTTTATACAAACTCAATATATTTTGGATTATTAGTCCATCATCAGGAGTTTATACGTTAAAAATTGTGACCACTCGTTCAATTATTATTAGTTTTAACTTGTAAACTCCTGATGATGGACTAGTAATCCGAAATATATTGAGTTTGTATAAACCTCTTTGAGTTTTATTTAATTCACTTTGAAACTGCACACCCTTTGCTTTATTAATCAAAAAACTATTTAAAATGAATAATTATTTACTTGATATAGCATTCGAAATTAATAAATATTTTAGTGACCTACAATTGATTAAAATAATAAAAGATATTGTTGTATATATGGACATGGGAAGGAGTGTTGCTCGATGCCCGAATTATTGTAGAATATGTAATTTAAATAAAACATTTTGTTAAAAAAAAATATTTTGATATATTAATTTAATATTGATTTGCGATTATTGGAATCCAAAATAAATAATCTAAAGTAGGATAAATTTATCTCAATGAATAATATTCTCGTTGTTCCTGCCAACGGATGGCGTCGCGTTCTCTGGTTGATGTTGGCCTCACCAAATCTACACCAGGGCGTGTCTATATCTTATATGGTCTAAGGTAATATCAGAAGTAATTAAAATACATCGCCATCTATTAGAAGTAACTTAAACTATACAATGAATTAATATAAAAATATTTTCTATCAAAACATTTAAAGTAGTTTATATTAAAATACTTAGATGGAATAAAAAAATATTTAATAATCTTAAAGAAAAAAAAACTTTGATTAAAGAACTGGAAGTTCTCTATATATAAATATTTACAGCCTACGAAGCAGCCTGTAAATATATATTCACGTTCCGCTCGATCCCCGAGTAGCAAAACCGCTTGATTTCTAGCTGAGAGATTCTCTCCCTGATTCCCATAGACGGGAACTTCTATATATATATATATTAGGGTGTCCGTTATTTACCAAGTTGATTATTTTTTGCCGCACCCCCTAAATTTTTAGCTCATGGTCTAAGAAAAAATATCAGACCAAAAACAGCTCTTAATATTCATATTAAACCGTGCACTAAAGACGACACATTTCCACTTAAATAACATGGGATTTTGAAACTTTTTACATTTAATTTCTTTTCTTTTGAACAAGTAAACATACAGCAACGAAAAATACATGTTCTTGTAGGAAATAGAACGCTCTTCAAGAAAGGTCTTGTATGATTTATTGATAAGTTTATTTCTCAAGAGTTCAAAGTTAAATTTAAACTTATAGTAAATTTTTAGATTTTTTTTACTTTTACGTGGTAATTATTATTATTATTTAGATTAAAAGAAGAAGAATATCTATTTCTCGCATGCCCAAAATAAAAAAAAAATAAATGTAAAAAGTTGCAAAATCTCATGTTATTTGGTGGGAAATGTGTCGTCTTTGGGGCACGGTTTGATATGAATATTAGAGATGTTTTTTAAACAATAAGCTAAAAATTTAAGGGGGGGTGCAAAAAAAATCAACTTGGTAAATAACGGACACGCTAATATACATACAAGTCATTTGAATTTATAGATTACCACTAGGGAATCAAATTGTTGACCGTTTATAAACATTTATTCAAGAATTAGTTAAAAATTCAATTCTGTACATTTCTAATAAATCCAAATTCGGTTTGATGCTCTAATAATTGGGAAAATAATTTCTAAAAATATTTCTTTCAAAATGTCAACCGATTAATTTATTATTTATACATCCTAATGTTAATTATTTTACTTCAGATGGTCCTTATTTTATCTAGAATTTTATTAATATTTCTTTAATTTTTTGTATTAAAATATTCGATTTATTAACATTTTCATTCATATTTAACAGTAGATAAATTCAATGCAATGCTTTTCTAATTAGCCCATGATTGCTTAAGGGGGTTCTGAACTGTTTTCATTATTATAAGAAAATTCTCAAATTTTTACCATCGAATCATTGATGTTTTAAATATTTATTCCCGAAATTTGAAGTTGATCGTCTGTCTCATTACCGAGAAATAAGTGATTGAAAATTGTCCTTTTAACATGGACAGTGCTTTTAAAAGGGCTATAACTTCTATACAAATTATACCATTTTCAACAAATTTATACAGATCAATAATTCAACTTTTATGAATCGAATGATACATTTTTCAATAGATTTGACCCTCTAGTTAATTACTTATTCATAAATGTAAAAAAAAGTTATTTGCAGCCAACAGAATATAACAAAAGCACTAGTGTAGAATTCCAACTCTATTTCTTGAAATCGTTTTAGTGTTACATAAAACTTTTTATAATGAGAAAAAATTTAGCTCAATATTCTTTTTATTAATATTATCAAAACAAAGATTTTTATTCGAAATTAACCTCATTATTAACAATTTTTTTTTATTAAAAAATTTAGTAGGCAGACATTGTCACTCTACAGAATTACAAAAGATTTTTTCGAAGATCAACCAGATAGATAAACTGTCCCGAAGCCCCTTAATCTATCTAATGCCTGACCAAACTTGTCAGCTGCCGCTCACTATAACCATGAATCTATGTTCTAATAACGCCCATTTAAATTTTTGCCCGTTTCTAGAATAATAAAATAAAATACAATTCATCTCACTAAGCAATTAGAAATCCAAATAGTCCCAATTTAAAATGTCTTATTTTTTTATCTGTTCCAATCGGGTATGGGAAATAATTAAAAGACTGATGATGTAGGTCAAATCTTTGAAAACAAATAAATTACAATATACATATTTATATATAGATGTTTATTTGCATTAGGCAGAGGACAGGCTCATTGATTTCTCTTTCTGAATCAACAACTCTGCGACTTTCCGGAAAACAAAATATTTTCTTAGATATGGTACTATAATGTTTTAAAATTATAAATTGTGGTGTTTTTTGAGGCTCTTGAAAACCTTGAAAACAGATGTAATGTCTTCGTTAGGAAAAAGGAAATAAAATTTCTTTATATTCTAACAAATTTATTTTCATGAAAAATTTAATGAGACGTTCTCACACCATCATCAGTCTGCAAGGAAAGCATAATCTTAATTACAGTAAATTACTGATTACATGTCATTCTCAAGATAAAAGAAGAAAAGAACTCACCCAAGCTTTTCATAATATAGTACATATGTCTGTGTAGAATGTCATTTTCTTTTTACAAATAATAACATTTTAATCAAAAGGCTTGTAATAAAAATAACAAATTGGAATTAATTTTAATTAACCTTTTTTATTTGATTTATTTAGGTTAATTAAAGTTAATTAAAATTAATTAACCTTTTTTATTTAATTTATTTAGGTTAATTAAAATTAATTCTAATTTGTTATTTTTATTACAAGCTTTTTGATTAAAATGTTATTATTTGTAAAAAGAAAATGACATTCTACACAGACATATGTACTATATTATGAAAGGCTTGGGTGAGTTCTTTTCTTCTTTTATCTTGAGAATGACATGTAATTAGTAATTTACTGCAATTAGGATTATGTTTTCCTTGTGGACTGATGATGGTGTGAGAATATCCGCCGAAACGTCTCATGAGTTTTTCATGAAAATAAATTTGTTGGAATATAAAGAAATTTTATTTCCTTTTTCCTAACGAAGACATACATCTGTTTTCAAGAGCCTCAAAAACACCACAATTTATAATTTATAAAATATTTTCTGTTAGAAAAACATCGATTTTTAAAGAGGTTCAACTGTAAATTTATTTATCAAAAAATCATATAAAGTGTATTGAATTTAAATTCAAAATCCGTCAGACTTATCAGCCTTACTCTGTGCTACGATTTCTCCCTCTGTCCCGAGAGAGTGGAATCGAAGGAATTATTCCCTTCTGATGATATTATATTATTGATCCAGGTTTTTGAAATATTTTCGTTAAACTAAAACTTAGAATGTTACAGTTAATTTAAGATTCTGGGCAAGTTCATTCGTGTGTGTCTGTCTCTCTTTGACACTTGGTATAAAAAAAAAACAATGTCAATTATAATTAATGAACAGTGACTAATAATTTTTCTCAGCTTGTTTGAGGTTCCAGCTGGCTGGAACAGAAACATTCAACGTGTTTGTCGCTTCTTTCTCGTAGCCTGGCTTTTAAGCGCAGGATTCGCGACAGACAAGCTCAAAGCACTTATATTAGCACACTTAGGTACACCAAACATTAGACACGTACACTCAGCCACATCCGCCTCCTCAATTCCTTAGGGCTTAGGCAAACGGAAATGTTTCCAAATCGGTTGCCATTCCTCCATCCTTATTACTTAAGCAAATAGTCGCTTTTCGTAATTCATACTCATCTGTCTGTCTGGCTGTCTCTCCAGAAATCTCTTTCTTGTTTTTATCAACACTGATTAATTATAGTCTAAAAGCCAGTTGACTTAAAATAGAAAGTGTTTTATTACTAAAATTCTTAACTATGAAATGTAATTATAGGTAATTATGTTGAGAGAGAGTCTCAAAGTAAATGTAATTTATAAAGTATTTATAAAGAGGAATCAATGAGGTTGTTCTTTGCTTGATGCAAATAAACATATACATATATACTCGTATAAAGAATATTAATATAATTCATTTGTTAGAGAGAGACTAAAGTTTCGAAGGTTTGACCTTCATCATCAGTTTATATTAATTAGAAACATTCTATTTGCCATTTCTCATGGGTTCAAATAATGTGATGGAACAGTCCGGTGTTGGAAGGATTCGCCGATGACTTTTTGTGAGCATCGTTTCTAGGGGGCACCACATAGAGGTTCCATGTTAAAAAATTTTAATTTTCTTCGACTAAATGTAAAATAAAAGATCAAAATTCTCTACTTTTCACAATTAAATAGATTGGCCCAAAATTATTACAAAACAGTTACAACTTTCTGTTTTAAATCATTTTTTGGGTCTAGAATCTTCATTTTTGACCTTTTCAAAATTTTTTTAAACAAAAATGTCAAAAATTACATCTTCATTAGAAGCAAAGTTATAGAGGATCTAATTTTTGACAATTTCGTTTAAAAATTTTGAAAATAAATACCCAAATGAGGCGGATGGTCAAAAATGAAGAATCTAGAACTTTTGACCAAACTCAACCAACATCAGTAAATTCTAGTTGACACAAAGATATTCAGAAAACGCGTTTAACTATTAAGAACCCGTTCTTACTTAAAACGGGTTTTTACTGCAACATACTGAAACGCTGGTTGTGCGGCGACGGTGGTGAAAAGAGGGGATAGGCGCGCACAGCCTGGGGTAGTGGAGGGGAGTTGCGACCAATGGTAGTCTGGCTGAGGCGGCGGCGATGATGTAGCAGCAAGAGGGGAATGGACTAGCGAACTGTGGAGGGGTATCGAACTGGAAAGCACTGGGGGGGGGGGGTTCACTCACACTACTAGGGAGATGTAGCGAAGAAATTCTACTAGATGCTGGCAGTGGATATGCAAGGAAAATCTGCTTAGGCTGGTGCTCTTCTGATGGAGGCGCGAGGTGGCTGGAATCAGGGTGGTTGATGTCATGGTGTGTAGGACCAGGGCAAGTTGGCTTGGCTGGATCCCACATATATATATATCAAAATGTTTACTCTTATCAGACAGAGAACAACCTCATTGATTTCCTTTATAAATTCACTGAATTAAAACAGGCTCGTAAAAACTCGGCTTGTTTCATAGCAAAAACTTAAATGAACTAAATGATTGGTAGTGGCATGTTATTGTAAAGTAATATCGAAACATAATGAATTTGAAGATCTGAAGGACAAGCCTGGATTTGTTGCACGAGGAATGGCTTTTGGCTCTAAAATAAACGTTCTTACTGAGTGATTTATAAAAGATCTGTATTTATTTGTTATAAAGTTTTAGTAAAGAAATACTTAACGTTTTAAGTTGACTGGGAATCCTACTATTAGGTTTGCAGACAATGGTCACTGCACCTGCCACAATAGAGACCAAGGAAGCTCATTTCTGTGTGCACTTAGTGTCTACTTGATAGATCCTTATACGGGAGCTAATCTATACTTTGAACGATTATTATTTATCTTCCACTAAGCTATAGGCCTACACATATATTTTAAGACTAGGATTTTCAGTATTTCATATACGAGAGGCTCGAGACTTGCGCCTGCAATTTAGACGACCCCCGTAGCACAGCTGCAAATTAGGTTTCGGGCCTCTCGGCTATTTATATAAAAAAACAAACATTCTATAAAAAAAAATTTATATCTATATATACATAGAAATGACTTTTATTTTTATAATAGTGCCTAAATATTGTATAAACGCTAAAAATATTTTCCTGATTGTGTACAGAATAGCTACAATGTAATTTTAGAGACACAAAAATCCAACCCTTTACTAAAGATTTTATTTTTTATTTCATCATTTTTTGAGTGGTTCCCAAAAAAACTTTTCTCAGGTCAATAAATTAATTAATTTATTTATTTATATAACATACATCTCCGCCTCATTGGTGTAGTGGTTAGCATGGCTGGCTGCCAACAAGGAGGTCCCGGGTTCGA
The DNA here is from genome assembly GCA_024734495.1 of Forficula auricularia. Taxonomy (NCBI): domain Eukaryota; kingdom Metazoa; phylum Arthropoda; class Insecta; order Dermaptera; family Forficulidae; genus Forficula; species Forficula auricularia. The sequence continues at coordinate 9,296,761 of JALMQS010000108.1, read as the reverse complement.
TTCCCGGCTATGTTCAGAAATTTTTCTGTAAGTATAGGGTCTGGAACGGGGTTCATTCAGCCTCGTGAGGATAAATGAGTAGCTGCTTGATTGAGAAGCAACGAATCTCGGTTAAGAACACTGAAACGAAGGTTGTAGAGATGCGTTGAGCTAACCACTTGACCCCTCGGTACTGTTTCCAATTAGGACAGCAACCAATTCAGTAGGCCAAGACCCATAAAGGGTTGTCGAGCCAGAGATTTATTTATTTATTTATATAACATACATCTCTTCAAAATTAAAATATATACTATATTAAAAATTATAGCAGAAGGATAATTTTTAAATCCAATTTAAAAATGCTGTTTTATGAATAATTCCAAGCTTTTGAATTCAAATAACATGGCAAATATTTATATTATGAATCATTGCTGAATTTATAAAATGCATTAAAAGTAATTTTAATAAAAAAAACACATTTTCATTTTAAAGTAGTAAATATATTTTTCTACAGTACCTAACAAATTTTTATACTTATATTGATAAGTTATAAAACCAATAAAATAAAACGCTGGCGTTTATTGTAGCTAAATTTCGAGTTAAAAGCTATTTTTATCTCTTAATTCCTGAAATTGATGAAATTTTGTATTGCCATAGTAAATACCTACGTATGAATCTAAAATTTCTGTCTCGGGGACAGCCGATAGAAGTGAATACTGAAATGCGCTTGTGGAGCAATGCGGGGACGCGGTGAGGGGAGAGAGCTGTAACTGTCAGTTGCGCGTGCGCTGCGAGGAGACCGCAGTGGAGGGGAGAGAGAGAGATCTGCCTCGATTTCGTTACAGTCGCATTTCCGTTCGTTTGGTCGGTTTTTTCTCGATTCATTCCCCGGGAAAAATGTGTACCTGGCGAGCCTATAGAAGTGTATTCACTTAAAAAGTTGTCTAACTAGAAGTAGATCAAAATTTGATTACATACCCATACAAACAGACAGAAAATGAGGATTCAACTGAAATAACAGTACTCTTAGAAAAAAATCTTAGAAAAAAATTTAAACTTATCCTTAAAGATAAATCAATGAGGTTGTCTTCTGTTTGATGCAAATAAACATATAGGTAGGTATATATAACAAACATAAATATGTATGACTATAGTTTCAAAGGAGTCAACTTCATCATTAGTCTTTTAATTATAAACTCAAGGGTTCAAATACCCGATTGCATATAGATAAATTCGTTTTGTTGTTATAGCAAGGATGTAGCCATCTAATCGGGTATTTGAACCTTTGAGTTTATAATTAAAAGACTGATAATGAAGTTCAGTGCTTCGAAATTATAGTCATACATATTTGTGTTTGTTATATATACCTACCTAAGTATATGTTTATTTGCTTCGGGCAGAGGAGAACCTCATTGATTTCTCTTTCTGAATCAACACCTTTGCTACTTTCGGCAAAAACTTTTCAATTAAAAGCTATCCTTCTGCGATAATTTTTATTTGTTATATACTATAGATACAATACACATAATTTTGATATTAATTTTTGATTAATCGATTGTCCAAATTACACCTTTTCCAATTTTATTTCAGAAAATCCCAATTATATTTCAGAATTCTCAAATGAATATTAGAAATTCACTCTTGTATTCCAGAAAATGTCAATTCTATTTAAGAAAATAAACATATTATAAAAAACTAAACAATTGATATTTTCTGAAATTGAATTGAGATTTCTAAAGGCTGGTTCGCACGAGACATTTTCTCATACTTGTTCCTTACTTGTTCGACCTACTTGCAATTTGAAGCTAGTTCAGTCAGGCTGATTTTTCGCCTGTTGGCTTCACACGGAGCTTTTCAGAAAATTTTCATGTTGGCCGGCTAGGTTGCGCGCGGGTGTGTCAGTCCAAACAGCGGGACTATCATCTTTCAGTTTCAGCTCAGATGCAAGCAAAAATGACTGACAATAATATTATTGCAGAAATTATCAATCACAGACGAATTCGGAAGGCATATTCTCCTTATTCATCTTATTATATTAAACGAGCAATGTTTATATATATATATATACGGTCGGGTTCTCAGAAACGGCACTAACGGTTTGGATGAAATTCACTGGTTAGGAGGGTTTTGTTTTGGACATTCGATCTGTCACGGTCTCGTCTTCGGCTAAGTTGTTTTTGATGGGTTTTTTGTTAATTGAAACAATTATTCACAGGTGGTTGTCTCGATAAAAATGTATATTTACATTTTTATTCAATTTCCTTTTAATAAATAATTGTTTTTTTAATTTTATATCCCACAATAAGATCATTATAATTATTATTATATATATTAAAAGTTTGAAAATTTAATTGATTAAAAATCGAATTTTAAATCCCACAAACGTATTTTTCTGTATTAAAATTTGGCAATTTAATTGATGAACTCAAAAATTGTTATTTAATTGAAAATAATGATTATACGATATTTATTTATATACCTATACATATATACATATATAGACATAATCTGTGGGCCACTACAAGACTTGAAATGCAAAAACTGGGTGAGGGGGCGGGGGCGAGGGTGGAGGTGACGGTGGGGGAGATGTGGGGGTGCGGTGTTGGAGGGGTACGGGGGGCGAGGGAAGTGGTTTCGGGGGTGGGGCGGAATTGGGGTGGGGTGGGGGTGGATGGGGGTGCAGGAGTTCTGGGGGTCCGAGGTGGTTCGGGGATTAATATCTAGCTTTTAACTGAAGCAAAAATTTACCGAGCATCGCTCGGTGGCCAGGTACTTGCAGTAAAGAGTTGAACAGTGAGAAACAAAATATCAGCTGTTCTGTGATATCAGCTGATGTATTGTGCCAATGCGCATGTCAACCACGTGATAAAATAATGCTTTCCGATTGGCTGGCCACTGTTAGGTCCAAGTAGCTAAACTTTTTTTTAGAACATGCTCCATCTTTTGAATCAAGCAAGCATGCTAGTAAGACAGTCAGGAGTGACGTCATTTCGCCCCCTTCATGCCTGCAAATTTCAATTTAGTATAACACCTAAGGAACAAGTAACAGAAAATGCCCCGTGTGAACCGGTATTGAAAGTATACATTGTGATTTTCTATTATTCAATAGACATTTCTAAAATACAATAATAATTGGGGTTTTCCAAAATACACATGGACAAGGTGTAGAAGATTATATTTGGAATAGATTATATAAAATTTAAAAAGATATAGGTAATACTCATTTAAAGTAAAAATAAATGTATAAATAATATTATTCTTAGAATATTTTTTTATTTTTTGAACTTTTCATCAAGTCAGAAAATATCTCTGGTTTGTTGGAATTTCAAACATGTATACATTTGGGAACCCTACTCAAGAAATCGTCTCATAAATATCATTATTTTATTTTTCTGACACTTTTATCTCCCGCTCACCACACACTTTACAGGGATCTCAGATGGCGCCACGTGTCCTTCCTTCCGTCGTGCCCCTCTTTTACAACTCATTTTTATTCTTGTCTCTTTTCACATCTCCCTCTCTTATCTTTTTCTTTAATCCAACAAATTCCGGGACCGCCATCTGCTGTTAGTCAATTTTAGTCAATTAGTCTCTAATCAATATAAATATATAATAAATACGTAATGTAAATGTACTATAAACTGCGGGCCATATTTCTTAGATAATCATGTATAAAACTGGCTATTTACACTGTATATCTCTACAATGTAGTGTATAGTTGAAAGCTTTTGGCAACTTCAATGTCGAAGCTTTACATGTTTGTAAAGTGGTTGTTATACCCGTATTCTAAATAATCGCACAATCACTTGCGCAATATCCATTGAAAATACACACACACGCACAAAAAAAAAACCCGAGAGCGTTCTTTCTAGAAACCCCTTGATAATGGCAATCTGCTCGAAATTTCCAAGCAACAAGTTGTATGAAATGTCTTCAGCAGGGTCGGAGGGATACTGGCTGGCTGGCTGATGGCCACCAGATCAGCAAATCACCCCCCGGCTAAAGCTCAAACTGTTGCACATCTAGAGAATAGAATTCCTGTTCTATTTTATTAGCCATTTTGTTTTATTCACCCTCCTCTACCCTTCAAAAAAAGTGTATTCCAATTTCCTCCCCCTTTTTCTTTATTCCAATCTCTGATCTAAATTTTATCACTAAAATATAAAAAAAAAAGTAGGGTTTTTAGTTAAATTTAAACAATAATCTCCATAATATTTAGATAAAAAAAAAAAAAATAGTTATTTATTTAATTTCCTAAGGATAAATAATAAATAATTAGCAAGCAGGTATTATAATAGGATATTAATAGTGGTATTATTATGGTGAATTCTTGTCCGATTCAATATAAAAGAACGTGATCGTTAATATTTTAATTTTTTTTGAAAATTTCGAAAATTCTAAGCATTTTTTTTATCATAATTGAAAAAAAATTATATTATTGCTCGAAATGAAATTTTCAACAAATTTTTAGAAAAATATTAGATATTAGATAAGAATATGTGATTGGTTTATAATAAAATAAAAAATTAAAGTGAATAAGTTTGTAAGAATTATCATTAATCAAAATATTGGAGACATCGGAAACTAAATAGGTATGGTCATATGCATTAAAAATATCGAAATATAACAGCAAAATTTTATTGAACTTCTCGAATTGCGCGAAATCAGAATTGCAAACACAAATACTAGGAAACTAGTTTAAACAGGTTCATATATTCCAAATGCCGATTAATTAAAGAAAATATTAGAATTATATTAAAATTTAAATTTAAAATTATTAATTAATAAGTTGGTTAGAGTGTCGGGACGCTAACTCGAAGCAATGGCAACCTACCAAGAGTATAATTGCCTAGTAAACCTCTCCAAACTAGCCGTTCGGAACTGGCGTTAAAAAGTAGGTCCCGTATATCCGTGTAAAACAACTAAACACACTCAACACAGGTATATGTGGAGAGGTGCCGACGCCCGTTTCGGGTATGGCACTCTAAGGGCCGGCTGTATGTCGCAAGGTGGATGCTTTTTGCCACTGACCAAGGGTAGATGGTAAATGGAACTTTCAGTGCCTGTCATCTGATTGGCCATCCCAGCCCCTCCAGTTACCATCTACCCTTGGTTAGTGGTGGGAAGCATTACTTTGCGACATACAACCGGCCCTAAGAAGAAGTAAGATTTACAAATAATTTATTCACCTAGAACCTACACCATTTTCCCTGAACAAAAGAACAAAAATAAATAAATAGTTAGAAAATATTATTTCTAAAAAATGGTAAAAAACGCAATTATAATACGTTTTAATTACGTCTTAAATCTTAAAGCAAATAAATTTATTCTAAGGATTTTGTTAAGGGAGAATGGGGTAGGTCAGCGTTTCCCAAAGTGTGGGTGCGACCCGGCACCGGGTCATAGAAATATTTGCCGGGTCGCGAAAAAAAATTGTAAAAACATAAAAAATAATAAATTTAAATTTAGGGAACGAAGAAAAGATTATTTTTATTATAGACAAAAGGATCAGGCGGGGCTCGAACCCGGGATCTTTGCATGTGTACTGCAATGCTTTGTCATAAGAGCTTTAGCTCCCATATTCACTAAGCTACTGATCCCTGAACCCTAACTAATACCTTTTGTCTATATGAATTATGAAATTTCTTTTTTTAATCCTCTCCTCGTTCATTTTTCGCAGCGTAGGCCTTGATTAATTAATTAAACAATTAAATATTCCAGCGCCTCCCAATCAATCGCCGAGACCCCAAAGATCGAAAATAATTTTTTCTTCATCCGGGGCGCGACCACAACGAGGCCGTGTAAAACAACAAATCTTTTCTTCGTTTCCCTAAATTTAAATTTGTTATTAATTGTCTTTACACGGCCTCGTTGTGGTCGGCGCCCCGATGAAATAACTATTTTCGACTTTGGAGTCTGCGATTGACAGATATTTAATTGTTTAATAAAAAATAATTTTTTTTATATATTATTTTTTACATCAGTTAGACGCTAGGAATAGTGGAAAAGTGTGTATTTGTGCTCTTTCATATAGTAAAAACTTGATTTGTATTAAAAAATAAAATTTGTTTTTTAAATAAATGTTTTTTTTATTCATAAGGTGGGTCGCGAAAAATTTTAAAACCTCATACCGGGCTCTGGTTAAAAATTTTTGGAAAACGCCGGGGTAGGTTCTTGGTGAAACATATTTAAATCAAGTAAAGAAAATAAAAAAAAACCTTTAAAAAATTTAAAAAAAAAAATATAAAATTCTAAAAATTAAAAGACGGGATACTTGTTAGCTTGACTATGTATATTTCAGGGTATGAGCCTATCTTTACAGGCGTTCTCATAGAGACAGTTTTTCTCTGAGAACTCTCTGAAGATGGGCTCAAACGAAATATATGCCGTCATCTGCTTGCGGTCGTCTTGTCTTTAATTACCCCAGTGAAACCTAACTGGAATTTTATATTTTTTTAATTTTCTTTACTATTCTAAGGAAACTAAAGATATCCAAAAAAAAAGCTAAAGTGAAATAACATTGATAATTAAATGTATTGATCATAAAATAAAATCTTTATTTACTTTTATGTTTTAATCTAAGCCTTCTGAAATATTAGTAAGCTAAACTAAAATAATAATAAAAAAAAATTAATAGATACGAATTTAGCTAACATTTGATGAAATTCCAGGTTTTTATTGCAAATTTTTTTTTAATGAAGAAATTTATTTTTGATTATCTTCAGCTTTTTTTTTTTATTTATTAGCCTCAGGAACTTTAGCGCATTTTAGTCAGCCGTCAAAGTTATTAATTAATGTGTTTGTGTGTGTAAATTGATGTAGGGATCAGATTATACCAGGTCAAATATTTGAGTGAGTCGGTCTTGAATCTCGCTGGATTCATTGGCAACGACTATACCTAGTCATCTTCGTTTTAATTTGGATAGTGTTTTACGAGGGGTGAACTGCGACTGGAATTAGGTGTACACCAGTGGTTCCCAACCTTTTGTGGATCATCGCCCCTTTCTGGAGGTTGACTAACACCTATCGCCCCCTTTTCATTTTCATTGTATGCCTAATTTTAATTTGAAATAAAGTGTAAATAATAATGTTTTGTGAGGAGCTTGAAAATTTTAATGAGGGGTGGGGTCAATCCACATTTAGTGAGAATTTTTTTTTTATTAAAACAAATACTTAGTCCAGTTTCATCTTGTTTCCTTGAAGCCTTATATTGACATCATTCATATTTTCAAAAATATCTGTGAGATACGCAAGTTTCAACTTACGATGCTTCAAATTCTCACTTAAAACAGGATCAGACGTGTCGAGAAACTCAGTAACAGTGTCAAATAATTAATAATAATTTAACAACTCGCAAGGTGATTCCATTTCTTTGCACGTGAGTGTATTTTAATTTTTCCCCCTTTGAATACTCATCGTCCCCCAATCGCCCCCAACATATTTATCGCCCCCCTGATAACCCAAATCGCCCACTTGGGGGCGATCGCCCCTAGGTTGGGAACCACTGGTGTACACCTTCTTTGGAATTATGTGGAATATATATTTTGGAATTCGTTAGATAATGACCCTTATTCTATTGCCTTCTACTTGGAAATGAAAGTGGAAGTGGAGGTAGGGGTACACGATATTAGGCCCCGGTTCATCCCTCGGTATTTTATGACGTAAAATTAAAATGGCGGAGTTTTCATGTATTTCAATTTTTTTTTTTGGCTTTTCAGCCTTTCCAGGCATAAGCCATTTACGATACTATTTATTTTATTTAAATTTGTCCCTACCCCGGGGGTCAGATTTTAGCCGGATGCCTCGAGTCGGATTCGAACCCGGGTCCACTTGGTTAGCAGCATGACACGCTACCTCCTAGCCTATCTGATCCCCCCTTTTTTTTAATGATATAGGAGTATTTAATTAAAAGGCAATTTACAACGCACCTACATTAAGGTTTTTAGTCTTTTTTTAACCAACTGCAGTAAGTAGGTAATAATTTCGCTTAAATCGAGGAGTTAACACCTTAAAAAATCTCCTGAGTAAAGTTTTATTATTTTCCATGACTTAAAACTTTTTTTAAAACTTATTTGAACTTTAAACAAATAACAAATCAATTAATCGTACTTAAAGTGTTAAAAATATATTTTGATAAACATGATAATTCTTTGAAACTTATTCTTGTCTTCAGATTTATAACATTTTATTTTAGTCGAATACTACTAGCTAGAATAATATTTTTTTTTAATATTATCTAACTTGATTACTAAGGGGAGTATACAAGTCTATTATCCTTTGGAATACGATCATGTAGTTTTACTTTTTAATTAAATCGGTAAAGTGACGTTGCGGGTAAAGTTAACAGCTCTGTGATCATCGCATCCGGGGAATCCCATGTCACTTCCAACCCTCAATTTCCAATATCCAAAAAAAAAGTGGTTGAAAATCATATCACACACTCAAACCAAAAAACAAAAATAAAAACCCAATCAAAACTAATATAAAATATTAGCAAAGAGACGTAGAAATTTTTGAAAACAAAAACAGCAAGACATAAACATGTTATTTTAGAGTTAAGTGAGTGAATTGAATTGGATGACTGTCATTTAGAAGGAAAGTTCCGCTATTTGATTGACATCGAGGTTACCGCCCCTGCTTTAGTAAAATTGTGCGAAAAACATATCATGGTAGTGGTAGTTATATCCAAGTACCAATATTCTAATCATTATATCAACTTGGTGTTAAGTCGAGTAAAAAAAAAATAGTCCAAAAAATAAGCTTAATTAGATGTAACTAATACATATCATTCAGGCCTATATACTTAGTAAGATTCATGAGAAATATGAATCACATATACATATATAAACCTGGTAGTTTTATATCTAACTTATACACTATATATAAGAGAGAAAAAAATATATCTATATTATATATATACACGTATAAATGTATATTAATCTAATTTATATTCAGATGGGGTTTTAATGTGAGTGTGATTTTAACTTCAAAGTATTGCGCAACAGTTGTTCTTTGGGGGATCCGGAGATAGAAAACTCACAGTAGGTGGCACCTTAACAGTCACTGGACTATGGCTAACAGTTTACCATGCGCATAATGTTCGCATTTTGTCTTATTTGTACTTATTTTCTTTGTATATATTTTTTTTTTAATATGAATTTAAAAACTGTATAAAAATGATGTATGTACAACGTCAGAAAAAAATATGCACTGTAAGAAACTAGATTTTATCGAAAAGTCATTTTAGGCTTCTAAGTATTTTTTTTATAAATTAAGTTTAATATTAATAACAAGTAGTTAAGCTGAAAGCGCTTAAAAGAGTCTTGTTTTTAACAGTGCACATTTTAGGCTGGAAATTTTGTTTAAAGAAGAGAGCAAAGTCGTAAAATAAAATTTGTTTGACTTCTATGCTCAGCTCGATCCTATAAACGACCCTGGGAATAAAATTCAAACAAGTGCGATTTCTTGCTCTCAGTTAGATTATATTATATAATAAAAGCTCTAAGTCAGCGTTTCCCAAAATTTTTGGACCAGTATTTTTTGGTAAAATATTTTACTCGACCTTCTTTTATGTAAAAACATATAACATATTATTTAATGCGTCCTCTAGAATATGAGCCAACTTGAGCCAAATCAAGCCAACGCAAATGATTAGAGGGGGTTGGCTTGTATTGGCTCATATTGGTTGAAGCTTCCAATGAGATTGGCCTTCCAAGTGTTTATTTCGAGACATCAAAGTGTGCCAATATTGCACCAAAAAACCTTTACACAAGGCCATCTGCTTGGCCATTGTGTGGAGGCACCGTCAAACTAACTAGTTTCACTTGTGGCCAACATGAGCCAACATCATTGGCCCAAGTTTGGCCATATTGTAGAGGAGCCATAACATGTTAATTTTTTTGTTAATCGATTAATAAAAAAATTAGGTTATTTATTTTAAATACATTATTAAACTCACTAAATTGCACATTTAACTGCTACATGTATGATGAGCGAAATTACATAGTATGCAAAAAAAAATTTCATGATGATCGGCATTTTGGAAAACGCTGCCATAAGTAAAAGCATGTAACATTATGGTCAGGGTTTAATTTTTAAAAACAAGAACCAAAACGCTTGGAAAAATTAGCGTTATACATATTTTTTAGCACTTCTAGTTTTTGATTGGGTAAAAAAAGAACCGAAACGCCGTTACGGATCGTTCTCTTATTAAGCCCTGATTATACAGTAGTTTCTATTCTAGCGGCGAAAAGTAGCTTCCCGGATCCCCAACGTTGCTCTTATTAACATTAAAATTCTTGATATTTTATTTTATGTCGAACTTTTTTTTTTAATTCTATGTATTTTTAGCAGTACTGACTAATAGAAAGGTCATTATACAAGCAAACAACCTGCATCTACAAAAAAAAAAAAAACTTATTTATGGACACCCTTATTTTATGATGTTGTGAATGTATTATTGAGATTACGCCCTTTGATTAAGTTACTTTTTCTTTCTGCGATTGTTATCTCACCTTTATGAATTAGAATCATAATAATCTCACGCCGGACTCTAATTTGCGATTCTATTTTGAAAACAAAACAAAGAAAGAAAAAAATTAACCAAGGCCTATAATTTGTTAACTCATTTCAATATGAATCGAAACAACAAGTCACAACACTGTTGTGGTCAAATTCATTAATTTGTGTTGCTCTATAAATGACAACTAAAAAAGGGTTGTAATTCTCAACTTGGACCAAATGATATTATCTAAATGAAAAGATCAATAAGAGATGGAATAAAGGGAACGAAATGGATGCTTTTTTCTTCAGCTTCCAAGGTTTGTTGTCATTTATGGATTCTATTTAAAAAAAAAAAGAGACAATGTATTAAGATGAACGGGTCATTTCATCCCGGAAAACGTGAAGAAATGATGCCGAAATTATTAGGTGTGATAAAAGCAAATGGTTTTGAATCACGGGAACATATCATTAGTAACATATCAAAACTTTGTTAAGTCTTTTCGTCTTAAAGAAAAATAAAGCTTTAATTTATATCCACGTTTATGAAAAAAACAAAGAATTATTTTTATACCCCTTTGACTCGTATATAAATATATATATATAAATACATATCTATGAAGCTAGTAAATGCTTAGGAGAAACCCCGATCTACTATGCCCACAAAGTGTCTACCAGCATAAGTACATATCTACTCTTATTAAACGAGCAAAAATTGTTTGTATATTTGTTTATATATTTATTTATTTGTATCTTAGTTCTATTTTGAAAACGGCTCTACCGATTTTGATGAAACAAAATCTATTAACAAGTTTTGAGGATGAGAAAACAATCTGGCTAGGTCTGGACCTCGACAAATTTAATCTTAATTGATCTTTTCTTAATTAAAGTAATTATTGATAGATGAAAATCTCAATAAAAAAGTTTGTTTACATTTTTTTCAATTATCATTTATTTTTAATTGGTTTTTTAATTTTAAAACCCACTAATAGGTTATAGCAAATATTAATATATTATATTAAAATTAGGAATTTTTTGTTTGTTTTTAATTAACAGGTGTCTAAATCATAACAAAACAGGTGTGTTTACAAATAAACTGGTTGAAGTGGGTTTTTTTATATAACTTGGAAACAAATCTTATTTAATTTTATGTTTTTATTTCAGATCCTATACGATTATTTTTAACCAAGTTCAAAAAAGGAGGAGGTTCTCTAATCGACTGATTTTTGATTTATCTAATGAAATAATTTACCTGGAATTATAATGTAGTGAATGTCGCATTGGATTTCCTTCACTGACTTTTCAAAACCCTGAAAAAGGAGGGAATAGCCTCCGAAACGTCGGTTTATGAATAAAAAGATAGTATAAATTATCTTCTTTTTTTGGACTGCCTCATCAATATCCTCTCAATTTAATTTAAATTGTCAGAAAATTAACAAATATAGCCATCAAAATGTTCACTTGTTAAATTCTTACTCTCTGTAGTGACCCTGCCTGGTAGTCTGCCGTTTCTGGGCTGATTTATTTATTTATTTTGGAAAGTGGGTCACATATCTTATTAACCACCCTTTTGCAATCCTGGTTATCAAGGTCTGGTATTTTGAATAATATCCCAATATAATGGCACGTCAAATTCATTTCGGATTTTTATATCTTGCAACCCTTCGTGCCATTCGTCTCTGAATTAACCGAAATGCTTCTGTACCCGAGAGCACAGAATGCACCTTGGAATTGACAAGAGGACCGAATGACAGTTAGAGAGACAAATTTTTCCTACCTGTCCCCTTTGTTAAGATGGAAAATAGATTATTGACCAGGGGGTTCTTTTAATTTTAGCCTCATGCACAGGTAGTGATCAACAGTCAGGGCTATCAGAGTCGTTAGGTATGAGTTTTGCTTTGCCAAGTTTTGGTGCTTGCGAATTATTGGTCCGAGAATCCAGCAGCCAGGTCCAGTCCCATTGGAAATTCGAGATTCCTGGGACCCTACTTTTGGGCCCATTTTTCCCCAGTATGAAAATCTCTCCTGAACATTTACTAGCTTCATTCATTTATTCTTAGTGAATCAATAGGATGATGATGTCTTAGAAGTTAACTCCAGTGCTCTGGAATCAATTCCATGTTACGTAGTTGAACCTTATCCAGCTGTATAACATTCTCTAACTGTTAACTGATTGTTAATCTTTGTTGTGGTAAATGCTATGTTATAATATTACCGACCATGATGTTAAACATTAATATAAAACATACATATACATAATCATGCCAAAGCAAAACAAAATGCGAGTGTCGTTTAAAGGAGGAATAGCTGTCTAGTGAACACTTGTTGTACGCTTTAGTCGACTTGCACTTAACTCACTTCATTCTAGATTCAATCTCTATGCAACATCTGAACGAAAGATCCATCCGGTTCGTAGAAAGTCCACATATTTATCTATATCTTAAGAAATATATTATATATACTTAACTATATATTAATACTCTTCAAGCTGTGAAATCATATCATTATAAGTATACATCCATGTGTTAAACAAATATGTTGTTGAAATGTGAACAAAGTGCTAGAAGTTAAAATAAACATTATGTCCTAGAAACAAACAAATATATTACATACATTACATATAAATAAATTAATATACAATTAATATGTACCTACCTAATCGCTTTGAGAAATAACAATTTTTTTTATTTTATTTTGTAAACTCATTTTTCCCTTCAGGGACGACCATCGCTAGTTATTATACTCATATATATACATACAGGGTGTTTAAAAAAGTTTGAGATAAATGAAACAAAGCATTCGTGTCTGCGGAGTGGGGGCCAAACGAAGTACTTGCCCCATGATAGTAAAAAGTGTTCATTACTGTTGTAAACAGCGATTAATTCGTTTGGACTGTAAAACCAGTGAAAAATAATAATATTATAATAAAAAATTATTAATAAATATTTGTTTACCTGAAAAATTTTCTTCACAGGCATATGAGAGTATTTAAATTGGTTTTTCTTAAATATTAAGTCCCAATTTCGCCATTTCCAAAAACAGTTGAATTAAAAAAACACACAAAGAAAATAAAAAAAGGGCTAATATTTTGGTGCAGGTAAAGATTTAATTAATCTTTTACGAACGTTTAAGGCTCTTTCTCATGACAGAGATTCGTAAATATAAATAAATATTTTTTACTCAAACCAATACATTCAAATATTGTTTGTTTCAATAGCTATACTCGGTATTTTAATTTTATTTCAATATAATTATTGAAATAATCAAGAAAATTCAACGAAATCTTTTTTAACAGGCCAAATTTTATTAAACATAAAAATTCAGTTCGTCAGCTCAATATGAGATCATAAAAATGTATTAAATAATATAGGAAATGATTAGGATGATGGATGATTTTATTATGTTTGGCTCGAAGGGTTAGTTGGAAGGAGTTTCGCCGGGCTTGGATGGGAGATAATCTTCAGAGATTAGAATCTCTCTTGTCGACGTAAAGCCAGAAAAATGCTATTTTAAATAAGAATTTGCACTAGGCAGTTAAAAATATGCTTTTCAAAATACGAACTTGCCAGAGGCAATTGGAAACATGCTTTAAATGAAATAATGGCACAAGGCCAGCATTTATTGCTTCTTCGTTACAGAACGTGTATATAAATTAGTTCTTAGACACAAGCCGTTTCGTTCCCAGTGAGTTGTCTCCTTCGATGAGCTTTATCAATTGAATAACAACTCACAACTGACTTCGCTTCGAGGAGCTGGCTGCTTTTATAACCCTGGCTCTAATTAGCAATTAAGCTGATTGGTTAGTTATTCCCGCCTTTTAGGTGACGTGTGCATAACATTTCGCGCGCTTGGTTCTTTATAAAAGGGGCGTGCCCTTGCTGGTCACCTGTCATTTTATCGAAGGATTCTGACCGGCAAACAGCAAGCAAACGCCTTTCTCAAGACGAAGACAAATCTTTATTTTCAAAAGCATTTTACATTGAAAGAAGCGGAGAATAAAATCCCACAAATATATTATATATTAGAAACAAAAAAAGCTTTCTATTTAACAGGGGCTAATTGATACACGGGGTAAGTTGATACAAACTGAAGGATAAGCAGTGCAAAATTTATATATTTTTTATGGCCTTTGATTTCGTTTTTAAAATGGAAACAGGTTAAATCTAAATCTAGAATATGTATATGAAAAGAGCCCATTGTGAGTCAGTGGTCAGAGAGAGTCGGGCCCCTGTCCTAAAGTATGCTGGATCGAGACTGAGTCTCGGCAGATATTTGCAGTCACCTCCTCTTGGAAATCGATGGAAAACTACCAAGAGTATAATTGCCTAGTCAACCTCTCCAAACTAGCTGTTCGGAACCGGTGTTAAAAAATAGGTCCCGTATATCTGTGTAAAACAGCTAACACACTCAGCACAGGTACCGAAACGTTAGGGAGACCTGATATGCCACTTAAAGAAGATGTATATGAAAAGAAAAATAATATTAGGCCATGGGGGATGAAAGAAATTGCTAAGTGCTAATTGTAACTATTGACTAAAGAAATCTTAAGGAAATGTTTTTCCAGTGGTGTTTCGAATTTAAAAGCTGCCTCTAAGGGCCGGTTGTATGTCGCAAAGTAAATGCTTTTTACAACTAACAAGGGGTGGATGGTAAATGGAGGGACTGGGATGGCACTGAAAGTGCCTGCCATCTAATTGGCCATCCCAGTCCCTCCATTTACCATCTACCCTTTGTCACATGTAAAAAGCATTTACTTTGCGACATACAACCGGTCCTAACAGGCTCTTTTTAACTTTTCCACTAGTTAAACAAGAAAGTTAATTTTACTTTCACTTAGCTATTATAGTTCACGTACATGAGTTTTGTTCGTCAACTTGTGCTGTACTTAAACATAATTTCGTTTCATTGCTTTGCTTTGTAAAATAGGTAGGTAGTTATTAAAAAAACACAATTTTTTTTTTAACAAAATGTAAACGCCCTGTATCGTGGAAATTATGATTTTATTAACTTTACTTAAGAAAGACAGTTAAATTTTGATCATTCGATAAGCTATTTCATATTCTCAAATCTTTTTGGAACACCTTGTATAATTCTAATGTGATTATTCATTTAGAAATGGAATCCTGCTAAATCTAAATTTAGATTTTTCTATGACAAAAAAAAAAAAAAAAACATAGTCCAAAAAATATTTTTCCAAAAAATAAAATATAATGAAAAGAAAAAAGAATATTTTACATTTTGCATGGAATTAAATAAAAATAAAAAAAAAAAATAATAAAAAAATGGCTGAATGCCCCAAAAATTTGATAGTATTTTTTTCACACTCTCTTCTATATAGAAAAGAGAATTCTCTATACATATATATGTATAGAAAACATATATATATCTGTAATTGGCTTACTGGAATTATCTTTTTGGAGAGCAATTTGATTGGTTCGATCACTTTAACTGCTCATTTCCGCTGACAAAGGGCAATCGAGCAAGGGCTGAATGTGCAGAGCAATTTGCCCTTATATGTAGCTCGGCCCTCAACGGACATTGAGCGTCCAGATTATATCCGTGTACTCTCATTAACGACTGCTTTCAAAAACAGAAAATAAAAATGTAAAAACGAAAAAAATAAATAAAAGAAAATGTCTCCTTACGCTAATGTTGTTAATGTAATTAATTAAGATGCAATTTGGAACAGATCATGTATACTATATATATTATAAACTATTATTAATAAAATAACTTCTTAAAAAAATTAATTTAATCCTCATCCTTAAAATATCTTATTAACTTGTTTATTTTTTGCAGGTGAATTTTACATAAAGAGCATGAAAAATAGTACACACCACCTGATCAAACATCACAGTAATGAACCATATACATTGATTCACGGTCAAAGGCAAAAATCATTTGTGTTTAATATGGTCCAAAACATGGTGGACGCGCCAAAGCGGTCCTATGTAATGGCGGACTTACTCAGGGTGAATCGAAGTTTAACTCTTAATTGCTAACTCTATGACACCAGTCCCATGATCCAAACAATACTAATTAATATTTTATTTTTTTCTCATTATTAATAATTCAGTTGTTTATTAACAAGCAAACAAGCCACATCGGAACGACTCAAGCTGAACCTTTTCATACATTTTACTCGAGTTAATCGTTTCCCTGCCAGCCAGAAATCAATTTACAACATATCAAGTGATTTTTCAAATAATTGCATTCATTTTCCAAGAAGATTTCTCCCAGCTAGCAGCGACCGACCGCCTAGGATCTCAAACCATTGCTCAAAGGTTCTCAGACTTATTTTTTTCATAACACAGTAATGTCTCGTTTCGAAATCCATTTACTTACATGCTATTTCTATTAAGAGAAATACAGACTATTTTCAACAGGAGTTAAATGGAACTAACATTGACTAGCTAACCTTATTTATAAAAGATATGATCATTGACTCAAACAAATACATTTTCCTTCACAATTGATCTGTACGTTCATCTGTTTTTACATTATCTATATTCCAGACAAACTATTCAAATCTAATATTATCAACTCTCTTTTAAATAAGAACTCTTTGGATTTCAAACCTATGGACTAAATTTATTCATAAAAATAGTTTTAGATAACATTTTACCAAACCGATAATTAGCGATTATTAATTAAGATAATTAATAAGCACACATATAAACCCACACAGACCAATTAAGATAATTGCTATTTAATTGGTTCCTATTACTCATACTATTATTTAATTATAATTAACTATCTTTAAACAAAGTATTATTTGTAATATTATTTTTTATTCAAAACAAACAAAACAAAGGATTGAATTTATTTCTTAAGCAAATTAATTATCTTGTAATTATTTAATCAAATTCAATTATAACATAACATTATCTTGTAAATTTTTGTTGACTGAACTATATTCGATTATTCTCCAATAAAATAATTAAACTTGTTATTTTCCAAACTAAATATTTTGCTCAATCGTTTATTGTCCAACTTATTATTTGTTTTAATATTTCAGCACCTTTTTGTGAATAAAACCTTCTGCGTCTAGATCACACAAACTTAACTTTATTTATAACTAACTAACTTTTCAATCTTACATACAATAAAAGTTTGTATCTGGTTGACCAACTGGTGGACGGAGTCACATAACTGACAAATTGATTTTTGTATCAGTGTCACATTTTTAGAATTTTCAAGCACTTTCACAGTTGGCCGTTCCACATGGCCCTAATTAAAGGTAAATACATTAATTCTCTAATTCATGAAAAGTTGATATTTTGGTGGTAGTTTAGACACACCCGAAGTATTTAATTTACGACAAAAAATCGACTCTATATTATACAGGGCGTGCTAAGATTCCTATAATTTTCGTTATTCTTAAAAGGGGTCAAAAGTTCGTTTTTTCAAATAAGAAAAATATTACTCAATAAATTGGAAGACTAAGAAAAATGCTTTAAGACGACATATCATGTCCCTATACCTAAAACATCAAGTTTTCTTAATAAAGCCGCTTTTTCGTGAAAAATTACTTTTTATTGAATTTAATTTTAACTAACCATGGCAATATCAAGCTTGTGACAGTTTGTTGACTATTTATAAGTAGCGTATAAACAGTTTATTGACGATGTTCAAAAAAATCTCCAAAAATGATCACAAATATTGATTATTCAAACGAAGCTCTTATGAAATTATTTATTTTGTACTATATGTGGTCATTTTGTGAGATTTTTTTACACCGTCAAAAACTCTTTATAACTTTTCTTATAAATAGTCACCAAACTGTCATATGCTTGATATTTCCATGTTTAGTTAAAATTAAATTATTTAAAAAATAATTTTTCACTAAAAAGCGCTCTTTATTAAGAAAACTTGATGATTTAGGTATAGGGACATGATATATCGTCTTAAAGCATTTTTTCTTCATCTTTCAATTTATTAAGTAATATACAGGGAGTCTTATTTGAAAAAACGAAATTTTGACCCCTTTTTATGAATAACGGAAATAATAGAAATCTTGGCACGCCCTATATAATGAAGTCGATTTTTAGGCGTCAATTAAATACTTCAGGTGTGTCTAAACTTCCACCAAAATATCAACTTTTCATGAATTGAGAGCACTAATTTATTTAAGTTTAATTAGGGCCATGTTTTGAAACATATTTAACACAAATTATTTTTTATCTCTGAAACCAATAGGTATAGAACAATATTAACAAAAAAGTATTTTAATAAAAGGGTGGTTCTAAATACGTGTTAATGTGCGGGGTGTTCCATTTAAAAAAATAAAGTTGCTACGACTTTTCGATGGAAGCCGACACGTCGCAATGCCGAATATATTTTAGATTGATAGAACAGGTAAGAAAATGTAAGGTGCTAAATTTTCAGAAAAATTCTGCGTTCTGTTTTCCATAAACGTCTAACGTCCCATCGACCGTGAATCACCCTGTATGCTATGCGTAATTTTTGAAATTGCCTATTTCTGAAAATAGTCAACATTTTTACGGAATTAAGAAATGTCAGTGACGTTTCGGCAGTTTTATTGGAGGAAATCGCACTATATATAGTTAAATAAAACAAAAATCTTTTTACTCAGCAGTTTTTAATTCAATTGGTGTCTAAATTAAATCCAAATGTTTCGGAAACTTTACAGTCTTCCTTCTTCAATGGACCTCAATTAATATTAAACAATTAATTAAATTAAGTGACTTTATTAATTAAAAATTGTTAAAGCCATTTTGGCCTCCCTTATCCAAATTTCATTTACTATATAAATTAACTTTTTTACAGCAATTTTAAATCAAAATTAGTGATTATTTTATTTTTTAAATTAGTTTAAGCCATTTTGGTCCTCCACAAAGACAAACAAACAGGTTGTCCTCTGCTTGATGCAAATAAACATACATCGTTCTCCACAAACGCTGGTGTTCCCAAGGCTCTGCAATCTCCCCAGACTCTTCCTAATTTATATAAACGACCTCATCGATCAAACGTCAAACCCCACTCATTGTTACGCCGACGATAGCACTCTGCACGGCAAACCCTCACTCCCGAATAATCGAATCAATGTTGCCTCCTCAATCACTCTCGACCTAGACAAACTGAATAAATGGGGCTCTCAAAATTTAGTTAACTTTAACGCAAACAAGACTCAATGTTGTCTAATTTCTAGGCGCGAAAATAAAAATTTCCCTGATATTCACTTCGATTCGAATACCCTGAAAATGTGTGACAGCCTATCCATGTTGGGCGTCTCTGTCGCATCTGACCTGTCTTGGAATGAACACATCTCCTCTGTGGCGAAATCTGCAGCAAGGAAGATTGGCTACTTATTCAGGTCCAAGCGATTTTACAAGCCCCCACATCTTCTCACCATCTACAAGGCCCAAATCCGGCCCTGTCTCGAATACGGCTCTCATCTATGGAGAGGAGCCTCTAAATATTCTCTTGCTACCCTGGATGCAATTCAGAAACGAGCCGTCAGGCTAATTGACGATTCTACCTTCACCGACTCCCTCGACTCGCTAGCTCATCGAAGAAATGTCTCTGCCCTTTCCCTTTTCTATAGATACTATCACGGCAGGTGCTCTGATGAGATAAAATCAATAGTTCCCCCCAAAGCATGCTTTGCACGTAGCACGCGTTTTGCCGACTCCCAACACTCTTTCGCGGTCAAATTAGAAAAGTGCCGGACCACTTCATTAGTCAATGCCTATATCCCCATGACTTCAAAGAACTGGAACTCTCTTCCAGCCTCCATCTTTCCAAGCACTTATAACCTTCAAACCTTCAAAACCCGAGTGCATAAACACCTACGTCTCCACCCTCTCACTTAATCAACTTTCCATTCTCTTCGGTAATGCAAGGGTCTTTCGAGATCCATAGGGGCTGCATCTTTACTGGTGCGCCCCTTTTTGCATTCGATTGCATTAAAAAAAACATCCATATATATCTAAATTATATATCTGTATATATGTATATTCACAGGAATTATTTGACGGATTATAGTGGTGTTTCACAAAGAGGAAATAAAATTTTAAAAAAATCTATTTTTTTTTTAATTTTATTTCCTCTTTGTGAAACACCACTATAATCCGTCAAATAATTCCTGTGTTTAATATGTTTCACTATAAACTAAAACGGCTTTCCCTAAACGTCATATGTATATTATTTATACAACTTATACAGATATATAATTTCGATATATATTGGTTTATGTTTATTTGCATCAAACAGAGGACAACCTCTTTGTTTCTCTTTGTGAATCAACAACTCTGCTTACTCTCGACAAACAAAAACTTTTCATTTTTGCTCCTCCTTAATCCAAATTTCACTAAATTTTAAAATTATCTTTTTTTTCAACGTTTTTAATCAAAACAAGCTACTTTTTCAGTGAAAATCGTTAACGGAATTTTGTTTCCTCTTAATCCAAATTTTTAAAATAACTTTTTTACAAAATTTTGAATCTAATTAAGTGAGTTTTTTAAATTAAAAATTGTTAACGGCATTTCAGCCCCCCTTATCCAAATTTCACCAACTTTTTAAATTAACTTTTTTACAGATGTTTGAATCAAATTGAGTGATTATTTTATTAGTTAAAAATCGTTGACGCTATATTTAGATTTGTCATAATCCGAATTTTAAAATCAGCTTATTCTCTACGCTTTGAATCAAATTACTTTATTTTATTTATTTATTGATGATCCGTAATGTACATAGGTCAGTGTAGGCTCTAATAGTGTACATTCAAGAGAAAAAACTGACAGATATAGGAGTTAACAATATATAGAATTTTTTTTTTATAAATTTTATTAAACCAATTATTTTACACATTAATTAATGTATACATTGTCAGTATTTTGCTTCGATTCCGGAGATTACTTCTCCACCATCGAGTGTCCTTATTCATCTTTAGTCGTTGTTTTTAATAAGAGGAAAAATCTAATTAGATAAAAAAACCTCTTTTCCGATAATTATTTCAAATCCATTATTTCCCAATCAAGTCGATTGGTTTTCCCCATCTCACCAACACAATCATTTCCAATATATAGAAATATAAAATACAAAGTAGATACAAAAATACAAAGAATACAAAATATAAAATATAAAATACAAAATATTAAGTGACTTTTTCTTTAAAAATCCTCAAGATCATTTTCATAGGCAAATATTTTTCATTTTGTACCTTCAAAATAATTTTGTCCCCTAATAAAAATTGATCAAATTAGTGTTTAATTTTCTCAAAGCTGCTTCTATGTTTATTTTAATTGTAAATTTTAGTGTGAAATTGCATATCAACGTGTTCGTTTAAAATCGTGCTAATAGTCTCCCATTTCGGGTAAACATTTTATAAAATAAGTGGAAAGTTAAATTATAAGCTTGAGTGCTAGTTAAGTGTTCTTATTAGCTACGAGAGCCAGAGAATCTGCTTTCAACAAAAAGGGGTGAGGTAAGTTTCACAACCATGCCATTTTTTAATTCACTATAGTTGTTTTTGCATTTAAATAGTTAATAATTAATTCTATATGCCCTTCTTGTTTTTTTAATGATAATTTCCAAAATAGCAATAATGAACTAGGTATACGCTTCTCCTTCTAAGATGTTTTCAAAAATTGCCCCCCCCCCCCCCTTTCAATAGTAAAACCTGAAACAGAGTATGACAATATTTCTCAAAAGTTGCCTTAAGTTTTTCAGCACCTAAAAAAAAAACATTAAGA
Source organism: Forficula auricularia (assembly GCA_024734495.1). Taxonomy (NCBI): domain Eukaryota; kingdom Metazoa; phylum Arthropoda; class Insecta; order Dermaptera; family Forficulidae; genus Forficula; species Forficula auricularia. Next base: position 9,274,565 of record JALMQS010000108.1, on the reverse strand, counting down.
TTAAATCTACTCTTTATTAAACGAAGAAAAATTGTTTCTAATAATTATTTATTATATATTTGTATCATTGTTGTATTTTGAAAACGGCTTTACCGATTTTGATGAAACAAATTCTATTAACAAGTTTTGAGGATGAGAAAGCGATCTGCCTAGGTCTGGACCTCGACAAATTTAATCTTAATTGATCTTTTCTTAATTAAAGTAATTATTGACAGATGAAAATCTCAATAAAAAAGTTTGTTTACATTTTTTTCAATTATGTTTTATTTTTAATTGGTTTTTTAATTTTAAAACCCACTAATAGGTTATAGCAAATATTAATATATTATATTAAAATTAGGAATTTTTTGTTTGTTTTTAATTAACAGGTGTTTAAATCATAACAAAACAGGTTTGTTTACAAATAAAGTGGTTCAAGGGGGGTCGGGTAGGCTAGGCGGTAGCATGTCAGCCAGCTAACCAAGAGGACCCGGGTTCGAATCCGGCTCGAGGCATCCGGCTAAAATCTGACCCCCGAGGTAGAGACAAATTTAAATAAAATAATTAGTATCGTAAATGGCTTATGGCTAGAAAGGCCGAAAAGCCAAAAAAAAAAAAAAAAAAAAAGTGGTTCAAGTGGCTTTTTTTATATAACTTGGAAACAAATCTTTTTTAATTTTGTTTTTATTTCAGATCCTATACGATTATTTATTTATTATTTTTTTCCTATTTATTTTTTATAATGTTTATCAATATGAACGAATGTGGGCAAATTGGTGTACGAGTAAACAAATATACACATAATATAAATAGTATGTGGACCATTAGAAAGCTTGAAATGCAAAAACTGGGTGCGGGTGGGGTGGATGTGTGAGGTGCAGGAGGTGGAGTGCAGTTGTGGGGGGTCCGGGGGTGGGAGGCGCGGTTGAGGTGAGGTGGGGCGGGGTGGGGTTGAATTCGTGGGGGCCGAGGTGTGTGGTTTCGTGAGAGGGGGGGGGGTGTCAGGAGTTAACGTGCATCGCTCGGTGGCTCCAGGTACTACATTATTATAAGCTGGAATAATTTTTTGAGTCAGACTATTCATGTTGAAATTAAAAAATATGATTAAATTTTATTTATTTATTTATTTAGTGATACTCGGAGCTGTCCGCTTAGAGCAGAAAATACTAAACACTAAAACATTTAGAGTAGGTACAACTGTCTATTTTAAACAAGATACGTTATTTCGCGTGACCATATCTCTAACAATAATAATAATACACTGAATATCTATCTAATGCCATAAAAAGATCTACCACATTTTAAAGAGGTATAAAAAATGACAAAAAAATTAGCTAAAATATAGTAAAAAAAAAAACCGAATTTATTATTGAAAAGAACATAAAATAATTTTTTTTAAATGTGTTTTAAACATTATTAGACAAAAAGGGGAAGGGGGAGGGGGGATCAAAAATGAAAATTCTAGCCCTTTTGACCAAACTGAACCAAATTTTGTATACATATTCTGTGGGCACCAAAAAGAATAGAAATGCAAAAACTAACCACACAAAATGGGGGGGGGGGTCAAAAATGAAAATTCTAGCCCTTTTGACCAACTCAACCAAATTTTGTATACATATTATGTGGACCCGGAAGACTAGAAATACAAAAACAAACCAAATTTTGTATACATAGTTTGGTCGAAATGGCTAGTATTTTCATTTTTGAACCCCCCCCCCATTTTGGGTGGTTAGTTTTTGCATTTCTAGCATTCTGGAAGTCCACAGAATATGTATAGAAAATTTGGTTCAGTTTGGTCGAAAGGGCTAAAATTTCCATTTTTGTCCCCACCCTTTTTTCGTCTCATTTAATGTTTAAAACACATTAAAAAAAAATATTTTATGTTTTTTTCAAAAATATATTCACTTTTTTTCTAGTTAAATTTTTTCATTTTTTTATACCTTTTCAAAATGTGGTAGATCTTTATGCCCCACCCTGTATAAAAATGACAATGTCTTGGCCAATACAGTTTACCTAGAATCGGATTGTATGCTCATACTTGAGAATGATCTAAGAATAAGTCGATCGAAAGGTCGTAGTTTATTGTATTATTTATTCGTGTCCAATAAATAATTATAATTAAATAATTTTGTGTGATTTTAATACAATTTCATCTCTTATATGATATCTTATGAATAGTGGTGCAGAGAATTATTACAAACCCATTTCAAAACAATTCAATTGTTTTTTGTTGTTTTAATTTCATCGTTTGATTTCCTAATTACCTCAATCGGAAGAACTCCCTTTTATCTTGTTTTTCTTGGAATTTCCAAAATATCATCCTGAAAATATAACATGTCCATTGTCCAGCCAGATATATAATATTTTCTATCACAATTTATTATTGAATCTATCGATAATAAAATCAAAATAATACTAAGGAGGGAGAGAAACAGAATCATTAAACATAATAACAGAAATAATGTTAGAAGATCAGATCATGGGACCAAAAAGTCATTTCTTTTCTCTTCTACTAGTTTTATTTTGGTTTAAAATTTTTTAAATAATGTACCTGGAGCCACCGAGCGATGCACGGTAACTCCTGAGCCCCCTCCCGAAACCAGACCTCTCCCCCACCAGTGCACCCCCCACTCCGCTCCACCCCCAACCGGGCCTCCCACCCCCGGATCCCCCACAACTGCACCCCACCTCCTTCACCTCCCACAAGTGCACCCCACCCCGCACCCAGTTTTTGCATTTCTAGCTTTCTAATGGTCCACACATTATGTGTATATTTGTTTACTCGTACACCAATTTGCCCACATTCGTTCATATTGATAAACATTATTATAAAAAATAATCGTATAGGATCTGAAATAAAAACATAAATTAAATAAGATTTGTTTCCAAGTTATATAAAAAAAGCCACTTCAACCACTTTATTTGTAAACACACCTGTTTTATTATGATTTAGACACCTGTTAACTAAAAACAAACAAAAAATTTCTAATTTTAATATATATATATTAATATTTACTATAACCTATTAGTGGGTTTTAAAATTATAAAACAAATTAATAAATAAAAGATAATTGAAAAAAATGTAAACAAACTTTTTTATTGAGATTTTCATCTATAAATAATTACTTTAATTAAGAAAAGATCAATTAAGATTAAATTTTTCGAGGTCCAGAACTAGCCAGATAGTTTTCTCATCCTTAAAACTTGTTAATAGATTTTGTTTCATCAAAATCGGTAGAGCCGATTTTCAAAAATAGAACCAAGATACAAATACATATATAAAAAACAATTTTTGCTCATTTAATAAGAGTAGATATAAAAAACAATTTTTGCTCGTTTAATAAGAGTAGATTTATTAATGTATTTTATACCTGTATAGGTATATAAATAAATACAAATCTTTTATAAAACAGTTTAGAAACGGTGTATTAAAAATCCAAACGTTTCGGGAGATATTCCCCCTTTATCAATGCAACTTTAAAAAATTTTGAAAAAATAATTGTTTTATAAAAGAATGATAAGCAGCTATAAACAAATAAATATTTTGAAAATAGATAATGATACAGATTGTCTTGGATATGAATTTACCTTGAATAAAAATAAAAAATATAAATAATTTTGATAAATTGTTTTTCTTTAAAATTTGTTGATAAATATTATAGACCAAGATCCCAGCGACCCCAGAGCTACGTCAAAATATAAAGTCTATAGTCCAAGAGCCCATGACCCATTTTTCATGAAGTGTTTGATTCAAGTAGATATTTCACCTAGAGGTATTAATAGCATAGATGAGTGGGGAATCGGCTGTTTTCCTGATCTACCTGGGTGCTGCTGCTACTGCGCATAGGAGAAAGTTGTAAAAGAATGTTCGCCAAAAAAAGTGTTTGATTCAAAATCCAACAAATACTATTCGACAGTTAAGTTGATTTTAAATTAAAAATGAACTAAGCCAGACACTTTTAGGAGGGGCAACACTGAGCCAGAGAACCCTAAAGTTGCATTTTTGTTATTTGAAAAAATGCAACTTTAGGGTTCTCTGGCTCAGCTTGCCCCTCCTAAAAGTGTCTAGCTTAGTTCATTTTAATTTAAAATCAACTTAACTGTCGAATAGTATTTGTTGGATTTTGAATCAAACACTTTTTTTGGCGAACATGTTTTTACAACTTTCTCTATGTACAGTACATCAGGTAGATAAGCAGCCATATTCCCTACTCATCTATGCTATTAATACCTCTAGGTGAAATATCTACTGAATCAAACACTTCATGAAAAATGGGCCTTGAGCTCTTGGGCTATAAGATTTTTTTCTATGGCTAGGTACTACAGTAGGTTATAAGTTATAACGTATGGGTATTAGCTAACTTGGGTCAGTGGGGCTTTGGCAGATATCAGTTACTGAAGAGGTGAAAAAAATGGGTTCATCTTCGTCATAGTAATAAAGTTACTTTTTTAATGTCATACAGGATAGTATAGTATATTCAAAGGGGATTCATCCCCCCAGGAGACGATGAATCCCCTCTGATATCGCAATATAAAAATATTTCTACTAAAATTCTAGATTTGTCCTAAAAATTAAATTCTTTCTTTTTTAATAAATTTAAAGTTTAAATAATTAAAAGATTGCAGTTTTCTTCATACGACATTTTTGAGTGATACTTCAAATCAAACTAGGCATCAGAGGCCGTCCATAAATTACGTCACACGAATTTCAAGACTTTTAGACCCCCTGTGTCACATTCTGTCATATTTTCATTGAGCCCTCCCCTGTATTGTGACGTCATTATACTCTTTCTTTAAGTGTCATATCAGGTCTCCCTGGCGTTTCGGCTCCTATCTGTGCTGAGTGTGTTTAGCTGTTTTTACACAGATATACGGGACCTACTGTTTAACGCCGGTTCCGAACGGCTAGTTTCGAGAGGTTACTAGGCAATTATACTCTTGGTAGGTTGCCATTGGTTTCCAAGAGGAGGCGACTGCAAATATCTGATCTGCTGAGACTCAGTCTCGAACCAGAGTATCTCAGGCAAGCGGGCCCGACACTCTAACCACTAACCCACAGTCGCCTCTTCGTTATACTCTATATTTTAATAATTGTATACTTTTTTTATATAAATTAAACTCAACTAAAGGGATTTGATATAGTTTTATAGACGCCCAGTCATGCCACGGGCATACACGCGTCGTGGAAAGGGTTCGACGCGGGTTTACCTGTGGCGTGTGCTCATCCGCATATATCGGCGCGGCGCGTCGCGACCCGCAAAACAACAGGCCGAGGGAAGGCACCTTAAGAGTAGCTATCTTTCGGAATTTTTTACAGATTTTTATCGATTATAATTTTCTTCTAAGTAAAATATATAAAATTTAGCCTTGATATTATACTATTTTTCGATCTTTGATGCGTCTGGCTACAGCAAGGACCCGCCGAGAGCGTCTGGATATAGTAATTGTAGGTCGCTAATAATATTCTGTATAACATATTAAAAAACTAGCTTTGTTACTATGATGTAGATTAACCCATTTTTTCGATCTTTGAGGCGTCTGGCTACACTGTATTACTGTATTGTTTATATTTAATATGAACCAGCTCAAATGCTAATTGTTTTAAATTTCATTCAGACTTCATTATTAATAGATGTACATAGTTGTATATACTCGTAAATGTTATCTCATTTTGTGAATTTGTGTATATATATATATATGGTGTTTAATCAAGATTTTATCAATGTTCTGCACAAACTAATGGGGTCGGCACATTGGTGGGGGAGTGGTTGAATAACTTTGACATCTGTAATTAATAATAATTCACTGACTTGCCTTTTGTGTGATCCCACAGTTTCCATTGAGGAAGAGATGCCGCAAACGCTCTCGAAATATTTGGATTAACCATTTGAATAATAAAATAAATTACTGGAAAAAAGCTATTCAATGTATTTATCCTTTAACAATTAAAAATAATGTTCTCTGCATCTTTGAATCAAAAGTTCTAAAGCTTTCTACAAAGCCCAAAGTGTATAATCAGTTCTTTGAATTGGACATACCAACATTTTGCATAAGAACGAACTTTCTACCAATTTTCCATCTTAAGTTACCGGGTATATGAATCCAGATGACACAATGACAAAAAATATCATGGTTTAAAATAATTTTTTTTTGGGGGGGGGAATATAATACAAAGCTCGGCTGCCTCCCGGGCGTACCGAGTAATTATTTACGCCAGCATTGTTCTTAAGAGAAAGGGATGAAAAAATAAAAGCGTGATTCATGAATATAATCGGCTAAAAGGGAGGAAAACTTTTTCCCTGTTCACTCAAAACAAAACCGATATAAGACGATCAGCTAACATGATAGTTCAAGGGCATCGCGGAATTCTTTTAAAGCCGAACAACCAACCACTTGGACTGAATTCCTAAACAATTCACGCCAGACGAGTCGGCAGCAATACGAGGGAATTTCAATAATAATACCTACATGTTAATCCTTTTTACATGCTTTATTTAATTTACTATTCGTATTAATATGTTATTATTATTATCTAATCTTAAAAGGTGTGGTAATAGTGGGAGTGAAACGGAATAGCCCTCAGGAAGAAGCAGTTGAATCAAAACAGAGAGTTTGGGAAATCCCGAAGCAAGATCCTTAAAGTCTATCTAATTACACTATTAGATTATAGGGGGGGGGGGAGTCGAAAGCTTGATACTTATTTGTTTAAAAATATAATAAAATTAAAATAGCATAAATTAAAATTAAATTAAATAAGCTGATGTGGCCTTGCAAATGACTTTACCATAAATAAATATGTTACCTGATATCTTCGCCAATTGTGAACCAATTTTGGTGAATTTTTTGAATTGGTTCAGTCTAGTTTCCGATTAGTAATAAAAATAATTTTTAAGAACAAAATAAAACCGACTTCAAAAAATTAAATGCAACAAATAAAATACACTAAAAGGTATAAAATAATTATTATCTTATTTAGTTACAACTGAACGACGAAATATTAACATGAAATTACTTTTTTAAGTCGGTGCCAAACATATATCTTTTATGAATCGCACTCGACGGATCTTACTTAGTACGTTTGGAGGTTATGCTCACTTATAGGTATAGTTTGTTTGGTACCGACTTCAAAAAGTAATTTCATGTTAATATTTCGTCGTTTAGTTGTAACTAAAAAGGATAATAATTATTTTATACCTTTTAGTGATATTTTATTTGTTGCATTTAATTTTTTGAAGTCGGTTTTATTTTTTCTTAAAAATTATTTTTATTTTTCTCTTTTTAGTGATGTTATTAATAGTGATCATATCATCAGAACTTGACCAAATTAATATGGCACCATCCCTAAGATACACCCTTTCCAATAAAAAAAGAATCATCGAAATCGGTTCATAAACAAAGAAGTTAGGCCAACAAAACAAAAAAGGTCTAATACCAATTAAAAAAAAATGGGACCAATCGGAAGCTAGACTGAACCAAATGCAATTTTTTTTTCAAAATCGGTTAACAATTGGCGGAGTTATGAGGTAACATAGACACACAAAAAAAATTCAGTCGAATTGAGAACCTCCTCATTTTTTGAAGTCGGTTAAAAATATAAATTTCATTGGTATTGGACCTTTTTTGTTATGTTTGTTCAGGCATAACTTCTTTGTTTATGAACCGATTTTAATCATTCTTTTTGAGTTTGGATCAGTATAGCTCCAAGATAGTCAAGATGCCCAACTATTTATTTATTTTATATATGTTCAGCGATGAACTTTTTGCCACGTGGACCGATTTCGATCATTCTTTTTTTATTGGAAAGGGGTACCTTAGGGGTGGTCCCATATTAATTTAGTCAAGTTCTGATTATATGATCAATGACAAATTAACGTAAATATCCAATTCTTATGAGCAAATATTCGAAATTATAATAAATAAAATATTTTATAAAAAAAATCAATCTTAAAAGATTCATTTAAAACCCGCAAACGTTTCTAGAGAATTTCTATGTTTATGAATTTAATTTTATTATAATTTTCTGATTCATTCGCCCGACGCTTTCTCTTACGAGATGCATGCAAGGTATTATATTAAATCACTATTAATAACATCACTAAAAACGGAATTCATGCTTTTATTTTGAAAAATCAAAACCCTTTGCAAACCATACATCTTACTTTCAGTGCCTATCATCTGATTGGCCATCCCAGTCCTCCATTTGCCATCTACCCTTTGTCACTTGTAAAAAGCATTTACTTTGCGACATACAACCGGCCCTTAGTCTCTATTTGAAATAACCAGCAACAAGGATAGTTCTTGAAGTTCAAAAATTCTCACTCAATTTATTAAAGGGTAATCTTGCATTACACACATTTAACCAATTGTTTTTATTGCTGCATCTTCAAATCTGCCTCCTTTTAACTGGATTCGAGTAAAATATCTAGTTTTAGAGAATTATATTTGATTGAACGTCGTCTTAGGATGGAGGAAATCGACGATCCCGATAACTCAAAGAACAGTGATGTGGAAGAATTTGACTCTAATCAAGAGGAGGAACTTCACATGAAATCCATCATTTTTATATTTGTTTTATATGTTTGTATTTATGTATCGTGCTATATTTATTGTTATACTAGCTTCAAGGCCCGCCCTGACCCCCACGTGGCTGCTTTATTGATGTTTTTATTAGTAACAGAGAATAAATATAATTGTTTTATTATAAAGTCTTAATTGAAGGAGACAATAATAGAGTGTGTCTTCTGCTGGAATTATAAATTTTATTTATTTATAACGAGACTATAGTTTCGAGGGCTTTGCCCTCTTCATCAGTCTATTACACTCTTTTATTGTCTCCTTCAATATATAAAAATTCTGCTACTCTCGGCAAAAACTTTCAATTTAATAAAGTCTTAAATAGATATAATTTGAGATTCTATTTAACTGTAATATACACTCATAACAAATAAGATGAAACAAATATTTAAAATGTATTAAAAATCCACTTGTTATCATTAATGGGAAAATAAAAAAAAGGTTGTATTATACTAGTATGTAGGTATTATTATAGATAAGATCGTTATTTTTGATTTTAAGTCGATTCCTCCATGTCTTCAGCAATGGTTACCAATAATAATCGAAGGATCAAAAATCTAATGTAGAATTCTTATTCCTCAAGTATTAGATGAGAATCGATTGCTATTTTTGATTTTCAAGTCGATTCCTCCTCATCCATGTCGTCACCAATGGCTACCAATAAAAACCGAAACGTCAAAAATCGAATGTAGAATGGTTATTCCTCGACTGTTAAATGAGAATCGATCATTATTTTTGAATTAAAGTCAACATGAACTGCAAATTGCAAGTGATATCTGATTAATAATAAAGAAATAAACATATTAATATTTCAAATCAATTTGGATAAAGTTTAGCAACGATCCGTTGCAGTTTATTTTTTTAATTTTTGTTTTTAAATGTACTTTAAAAAATAGATAGTTTTTTTAAATCTTTGTTGCATTATTAAATTCTTCTTCAACGATAATGTGGTTAGAACTATTAAGAATGAATGACACTCAAAAATCTGACAAAGAGGGCCGCCAACACATTTAGTTTGCTAGTTTAGTTTTATTGTTTGGCAAGCTATGTTGGCTAACCTGAATTTTTTTTTAGTTTTTCCTGAATTTTCCAATTTTCGGGCAACTTTTCCAATTTTTTTTACGTATTAACCTGAATTGGACTATTACGAACATTAAAAAAAAATTAGCCAAATCGGTCAAGGCATTTGAGAGATCTACGCTTACAAAGAAAAAGAAATTCATTTTTATTATATGGATATTTAAAGGAAAAAAGGGAATTTCAATTACGCTTTGCTTCAAATTATATCCTTAAAAATACTTAAAAGCTTTAATAATAAATAGTGTTTGTGCGGGTAGCTGAAGTATCTGAGGTTGTCCTCTGGAATGATGCAAATAAGCATATACATTCGTCCAGGGCTCCAAAATTTTGGGGTGGCATTTTGGCTGCAAGTATGAGAAAAATATTGATGTGTTAAATACCCAATTTTTAGAAAACTTTACATTTGTTCGTTAAGAATTTACAGTGCGTAGCGTATTTATACATTATAAATATCTATATATGTATGTGTTGATTATAATTTAAAACGATTTGACTTTTATCTATATAATAAAAATGAATTTCTTTTTCTTTGTAAGCGCAGATCTCTCAAATGCCTGAGTCGATTTGGCTAATTTTTTTAAATGTTCGTAATAGTCCAGTTCAAGTTAATACGTAAAAAAAATTGGAAAAGTTGCCGGAAAATTGGAAAATTCACGAAAAACTAAAAACCAAATCTGTATAGCCAACATAGCTTGCCAAACAATAAAGAACAAAAGAACTAAACTAGCAAACTAAACATGTGTTGAGCAGTCCACTGTGTACTCAGATTTTTTTAATGTCATTCATTCTTAATAGCATAGATAATATTGTTCTAACCACATTGTCGTTGAAGAGGAATTTAATGAAAAATATCTATCTATTTTTTAAAGTACATTTAAAAACAAAAATTAAAAAATAAACTGCAACGGATCGTTGCTAAACTTTATCCAATGTACTATCTTATTCTAAAATAAAGTACTTTAAAATATAAATTTTACAAAAAACTATATATGACCTTTTTTGTGGTCCTCAAGGTACTTAATTACAATGAATTTTAAATCCCACAAATATTAATTTGACAATTTAATTGATGAACTCAAAAATTGTTATTTAATTAAATAAACTGCAACGGATCGTTGCTAAACTTTGTCCAAATTCATTTGAAATATTAATATGTTTATTCCTTTATTATTAATCAGATAGATATCACTTGCAATTTGCAGTTCATGTTGACTTTATTTCAAAAATAATGATCGATTCTCATTTAACAGTCGAGGAATAACCATTCTACATTCGATTTTTGACGTTTCGGTTTTTATTGGTAGTTATTGGTGAAGACATGGATGAATCGACTTAAAATCAAAAATAGCAATCGATTCCTATCTAATACTAGAGGAATAACAATTCTACATTAGATTTTTGACCCTTCGATTATTATTAGTAACCATTGCTGAAGACATGGAAGAATCGACTTAAAATCAAAAATAACGATCGATTCTTATCTAATACTAGAGGAATAACCTTATTGCATTCCATTTTTGATGTTTTGACTATTAATGGAAACCTTCTACTGAAAATGTGGAAGAATCGACTTAAAAATCAAAAAGACTAAATTTTTTATGGCAAACAACTCAAACTTGAGTTGTTTGCCATAAAATAATTTAAAATGAAGCTTGTGAGGGTGTATCCCTGTCAGGAAAATGCTCGGCATCCATTTCAATGGCAGCCCCTAACACTTCTTCCAAATTCACCATAATACAAAATAACTTTCTACTGGATTGACACTAGAAATAAACGTTGTTAAGCTCAGGAATTTTAAGTAGTTCAATTTAGTACAAAATAACCTCTTAAATCGGTGTATATTGAAGTTTTAAGATCATTATAAACACTTATTTTCATTGTTGTGAATTTTAAATTGAATAATTATTTATTTAATAATTAATTATTTAATCATTATTATTTGATAATTAAGTTGAATAATTGTTAAACCAAAATTACTAGGATTTTTATCTAAGATCTAATTGATTTAATATTTTGTTTATTTGATATCAAATAAAATAAACTGCAACGGATCGTTGCTAAACTTTATCCAAATTCATTTGAAATATTAATATGTTTGTTCCTTTATTATTAATCAGATATCACTTGCAATTTGTAGTTCATATTGACATTAATTCAAAAATAATTCTCATTTAATAGTTGAGGAATAACCATTCTACATTTGATTTTTGACATTTCGGTTATTATTGTAACCATTGCTGAAGACATGGAGGAATCGACTTAAAATCAAAAATAGCCATCGATTCTCATCTAATACTTGAGGAATAACAATTCTACATTAGGTTTTTGACGTTTCGATTATTATTGGTAACCATTGCTGAAGGCATGGAGGAATCGACTTAAAATCAAAAATAACGATCGATTCTTATCTAATACTAGAGGAATAACCTTTATTGCATTCCATTTTTGATGTTTTGACTATTAATGGCAACCTCTACTGAAAACGTGGAAGAATAGACTTAAAATCAAAAAGACTAAATTCTTTTATGGCAAACAACTCAAGCTTGAGTTGTTTACCAAAAAAGATTTTAGTCTTTTTGATTTTAAGTCTATTCTTCCACGTTTTCAGTAGAGGTTGCCATTAATAGTCAAAACATCAAAAATGGAATGCAATAAGGTTATTCCTCTAGTATTAGATAAGAATCGATCGTTATTTTTGATTTTAAGTCGATTCCTCCATGTCTTCAGCAATGGTTACCAATAATAATCGAAACGTCAAAAACCTAATGTAGAATTGTTATTCCTCAAGTATTAGATGAGAATCGATGACTATTTTTGATTTTAAGTCGATTCCTCCATGTCTTCAGCAATGGTTACCAATAAAAACCGAAACGTCAAAAATCCAATATAGAATGGTTATTCCTCAAGTACTAGATGAGAATCAATCGCTATTTTTGGTTTAAAGTCGATACCTCTATGTCTTCAGCAATGGTTACCAATAAAAACCGAAACGTCAAAAATCCAATATAGAATGGTTATTCCTCAAGTATTTGATGAGACTCAATCGCTATTTTTGGTTTAAAGTCGATTCCTCTATGTCTTCAGAAATGGTGATCAATAAAAACCGAAACGTCAAAAATCCAATATAGAATGGTTATTCCTCAAGTACTAGATGAGAATCAATCGCTATTTTTGGTTTAAAGTCGATTCCTCTATGTCTTCAGCAATGGTCACCAATAAAAACCGAAACGTCAAAAATCCAATATAGAATGGTTATTCCTCAAGTATTTGATGAGAATCAATCGCTATTTTTGGTTTAAAGTCGATTCCTCTATGTCTTCAGCAATGGTCACCAATAAAAACCGAAACGTCAAAAATCCAATATAGAATGGTTATTCCTCAAGTATTTGATGAGAATCAATCGCTATTTTTGGTTTAAAGTCGATTCCTCTATGTCTTCTGCAAAGGTAAGGAAAGAAAACAACGCAGTTGCTATGGTTACTTATAAAATTTCCTCCCAAATTTTTAGAATTTCACAGAGAGAAGCCTATCCATTCTTATTTAAGCAAGGCTAAATGAGCTATATTAAAAGGTTCAAATGAATAAATTTTAAAGAATTTAAAAAATTAAAAAAGTACTCTCTTACTCTAGAGTAAAGTACTTTAAAATATAATTTTACTAAAAACTTTATTTATCCTTTTTTGTGGTCCCCAAGGTACTTAATTAGGATATTAAATTTCATCAAAATTGGTTAAGTCATTTTCAAGATATTTAGAAAAAACTAAAAAAGTACTGAAATAAAGTACTAATGTTTGTGGGTCGATATGTACCAAAAACTAATCAGCGCTTCATTTGGTTAAACTAATGGTAGGTTTTCAATTTCATTTCAATCGGTGCAACGGTGTGGAAAAAATCGTGGGCCAAAAAAACGATAACATACATCCATACATCCATCCATACATCCATCCATCCATCCGCACGCACTAAATGAAAAAATGGCACTTTTTGGCCTCTCGACGAGACCCCATGTAATTTTTGGCAAAACCGTCACGTGCTAAAAATTCAACCTAATTGAATACTACAATTTGTGACTTTAATTGAGACCATGGGTTCCGTAGTCTTTACCTGAGGACCCTTTTGAAGCCACGCTTGCCCCGAGAGCGATTGCAATACTTTACCCATGCTTTGCATTGGATAAAGTAAAAATAAGTTCTTATGAAAGTTGTTCAGTTTTTTTTTTTTTTTTTTTTTTTTGTAGATTCAGAATATGTACAGAAACATATAGGTTTCCATTTAAAAAGCACAAGTTGACCTGAAATACCCTTGAAAGCTTGCATCCTAGGTAAACAAACAATAGAATAGTTTAGTTTCCCCTCCATATAAATAAACTTTTATTTGAAACTTTTTTTCATTATAATGCACTGTTTTGGAGTTATAAGACTGTCTCAAGATAAAAACCTACCCGGTATATATATACAGTTGTATAAATTCGATATATATGTGTGTGTATGTTTATTTGCATCAAGCAGAGAATAACATCTTTGTTTCTCTTTGTGAATCTTATGGTTTATTTATTTGTAATCGAAAGTTTCCTCTTGGTCTTTGCCCCATCCCCCTCCCCTAAACAATTATGGCTTTATTTGGTATGAAATTTTTGTCAAGATTATATAACGGTAAATGATAAAATGAAAAGGGTTTTTTAAACTGAGATTGGACTAAAGTTAGCTCCAAAAATGTCGAACCAAAAATGGCCTCCCTGATGCCCAGATTGCTTTTTACTTTACCATACAGGGTATGGCGGCCGAGCACTGTAATAGTGCGATGAAAAAAGTGTTTTTTTCCTTCTTTTTTTCGAAATATCCTCAAAAACGGCTGAAACTATTTTGATTAAAAAAATTGAGCGAAACCTACGGCATTTCGCTTACAAAAAAGCTCTTATAAGTGAACATCGAAAAAATTATATTTTTCGAGATAATAATTGTTTTGTCAAAATGTCAGTTAGTCTGTTAGTTAGTCGGTGCGTTACCAAATTTTTGTGGACGAGCTTAGCTCAAAAACTAGTGGGAATATCGAAACCAAATTTCACACGTAGTTTTGGTCCATTGATTTTTCGTTTATTGGGCCACGCAGGTGGGGGCCTCCACTAACAAGAAATATTTACATTATCGGGTGAATTTAATTACAGGATTATTTACATGATTATAGGTATATTAACATAATATATTTACAAAAAAAAATTTCTTTTAAGAGCTGATTAGATTTTGGTGCATATCGACCCAAAATTAAGGGGGGTTGAGGGGGG
>JALMQS010000108.1:9221481-9259551 GCA_024734495.1 Forficula auricularia | reverse complement strand
AAAAAAAAAAAAAAAAGAAAAAAAGAAAAACAAGACATGTACTTTGAACAGTTTGTGTTATATATCTTTCCAATACTCTGTAATAATGGCAAAGTAAAATCACAACCATTGCTGGTTACTGTCAATAATGATAGACTTTTGTATTGTTTATGATAAAAGCATCCTTTTTTTTTTGTTGTGTGTATTTCTTTGTCTACTTATTGCCCCAAGTATGGAAAAAACTTTTCTTCATGTTTATATAAAAAAAAAAGCCTTTTAATCAAAAGACTTACTCTGCCTCCAAATATTATTGCATTACTAAAAATGTATATTTATATATATATATATATATATATAAAATAAAAAGTAAATAATACTATAAACATAGTTTACTGATTAGACCTTTGATTATGACTTCATTAAAATTAAAAATTAAAATGCCATTTTTTAATATATATATTTGACCTTATAATATAAAAATACATTTACTTATACAGGCATTACCATATTTAATGCAATTTTCTTTTACAAAATGTATCTTAAATACCTTTCTCATGAAAAGATATATGCTATTTTATTTTAGTAATAAATGTTGATATCATAACTCACAATAATCAATAATAATATATTATTTACTCTTATCTTATTAGTATATTTCACACCTTCCCCATCTAATACCTTTAAATGGACAAAAATTATTTAAAAATAGCCCAAAGTAAAACATTATAATAAGCTTAAATATATGTAACTATTTAAAAAGACACTTAAAAAAAAAAAAAATACATTTAGTAGCTTTTTCTCTTTAACATCTTTTTATTTTTTATTTCAGATCTACCATTGTTACCCCTTCTTTTCTCTTCTTTCATGTTTATCTCCTTCTGAACTAAATGGGCATGACCATTTTAGTAACCATCTACATAACTCATCGTGTAACTAGACCCATTGAAAACTGTCCACTAGGTGGGTGGGGTGGATGTGAGATTTGAGTGGAGCCCCAGATTGGGATCCAGGTGGGAAGCTGGTTGTGGGGGCAGTGGGGCAGGGTGGGGTTACAGGTCGTGGGGCTTGAGAGGTGCTGTGGTTTCAGTGAGGAGGGAGATTGTCCTGGGAGTTCACCTTTGTCTCCTCAGACATGGATACCTATACAACTGGAATAGTACAGTCAGACTCACCAACTGTTTAGTATAAAAATATGGTGTCATTGTTATTATTTATTTAGTGATACTCAGAATATGCTTTGGGCAGAAAAATACATTTCAACATTTGGTAATTGCTATACTGGCTTAGATACATTTTACAGACCTTTCTCTATAATATGTATACACTGAATATATATTTTACATAGTCACATTTTAGAAGTGCATGTCAAATGTCATCTGGTATGGTGTATAGGTACTTCCATCGTTTTTGTCTGTTTCATGTCTTTTAATAAGGAAGGGATCCAGCATTCTTGTGTGTTGAAGGCCAATTTTCCTGTTCTCGTTGGTTTCAAAAAATGGCCAAAATATACACATGTGTATGGGAGGGTCCATCAAGGAAATTCTAGCCTTTGGCCAATATTAATTTGCTATTCTGTCATAGTTTATGAAGCCTTATTTTGCTCCAATAGTTTGTGTATGGTTTGATTGACGTGTCTTCCGTTGCCAGTTTGTTTTGTTGTTGGTTTACCTTCATGTCCAGGTCTGATCACTCTTGTAATTTGGTTCAATTAGTCTGAAGGCCTCATTCCTTTTGTCCTGCTTCTCGTCTCAGAACGAACAGACACACACACACACACACACACACACACCCACACACACACACCCACCCCAAACTCTATGTAAGCCATTTCTTTTGAGGCCTCCTCTTCTCTGGTTTGTTGCATTTGTTTTTCTGCCTTCCATCATGATGGATGTTTTCTTTTGCCTGTAAATGGTAATCTTGTGTGGTTCAGTGGATTGTATGTCTTTTTGCTGAGATAGTCAGAATGAATGGATGAAAGTTCAGCATTCTTGTTTGCTGTTGGTAATGGCTATAATTTAAATGTTTTGTCATGATTTTATTTTGTTTTTTATTCTGCTGATGTGTCCCATGAATAGTATTTGAAGTGTTCTTTACAGCTAGCTCGTGATTTAATTGTTTTTTGGCTGTTTTCATTGAGCATTTCATTACCTCAGTGTTCAGCATGCGCTTGCAGAATTTCCAATATCTATTTTTAATGCCAGCATATTAATTGTTATTAGATACCATCTTTTTTCTGCCATTCTGTGGATATCGATGTCCGTCAATAAACCACAAGAAAGCAGGGTGTAGCCTGTAGGACCATCATTGAAGATCAGGTCATGGATTGAAAGTTATTTCTTTCTCTTGCTAGTTTCTTTGGTTGATTTTTTGTATCTTTTCTGATTGTAAATGCTGGATAACTCCCATTTATATGAATGGGCTATTTTATTTTCTCTGCTCTTTAGCTGGAGCTCTTCTGGATCCCCTTTTCTTCTCCCTCCCCACTTCATTTCTTTTGCCCCCAGTTTTTGCAACAACTTTAATGGTTCCCCTTCTGGCTGATTTGTATATAAATGTCTTTTATACTTAGTGATGGTGTGGACCTTTTCAGGATGGCCAAATGGGCAATGGGCACATTTGGCTGTGTATCGATTAAGCATCCAGTGGCTCTTGCCATCTCCTGGATTGAACGGTAAAACCTGTTACTAGGCTGTGCTGGCCTCCAGCAGGCCTAGTTGTATTTGTTTATATTTTGTTTACACATTCAGTTGTATTAACCTTTATTCAAAAATAATCATGTGGATCAAAATGTAAAAGCATAAATTAAGTGATTTATTTTAAGTTATAAAAAGCCACTTCCAACCACTTTGTTATGCTTCTTTTGTTTTATTGTAGTTTAGACACCTATTATATATATTACAATATTACATATAACCTATTAGTGGGTTTAATTATAAACAAATTAATAAATAAAAGAATGATTGAAAAATACTTTAAGCCATTTTTTTATTGAGATTTTCATCTATAAATAGTACTTTAATTAAGAAAAGATCAAATTAGTTAAATTTTCAAAATTTGAACTAACAATTGGTTTTTTAATCGCTGCTTAAAAACTTGTTAATAGATTTCATTCCATAAATCGGTGAGACCGTTCAAAATGAACCAATTTAATACATATAAAAAACAATTTTTGCTCATTTAATAAATTGAATGTAAAAAGCAATTTTTATGGATTTAATAAAATTTAGATTTGACAATGTATTTTATACCTGTTGATGTCAATAATGCAAATCTTTTATAAACAATTTAGAAACGATTATTATTAAAAATCTAAACGTTTCGGGGGAATGTTCCCTTTTATCAATGCAACTTTTAAAGAATTTTGAAAAATAAATTGTTTTTTCAAGAATGATGTAGCAGCTACTAAACCAAGCCATCTTTTGTGAAAAATAAACAACTAATTAGATTGTAACATGGTATGGATTGCCTTGAATAAAAATAAAAAAATATAAATAATTTTGATAAATTGTTTTCTTGCAATTTGTTGTCGTATTATAGACCCAAAAGATCCCAGCGACCCCCAGAGCTACGTGTAGAGAAATATAAGTCTATGGTCAAGGGCTTACGCATTTTTCGCGAGTGTTAGATTTAGATATTTCACCTGGGGCATTGAACTGGCATAGATGAGTAGGGAATCGGCTTTTTACAGTCTGCCGCAGGTGCTGCTGCTGCACATGGGAAAGTTTATTATTTTTTCCATGTTCATAAAAAAAGTGTTTGATTTTAAAATCCAACTAAATGCTATTATTCGGTAGTTGAACGATTTTAAATGTGTAAAAATGAACTAAGCCTTACTTTTAGGGAGGGAACGGACTCCAGGCAAGAGGAGCCTAAAATTTGCATTTTATTCTTGAAAAAAGCTGCAACTTTGGGTTCTCTGCTCAACATACCTCCTAAAATTTGGCTTAGTTCATTTTTAATTTAAAATCAACTTATTTTAATGGAATGATATTTGACGGATGCAATTCAGAACGGCTTTCTCCTAAACATTCTGAGTATGGTATCTGCTTAGAATCAAACACTTCATGAAAAATGAACCTGTATTATTCGGTAGGTTTATAAGTTATATAATGGGTATTAGCTAACTTGGATTAATTGGGGCTTTATGATTAATAGTTACTGAAGAGGTGAAAAAATGGGACCATCTTTCTGTCCATAGTAATAAAAGTTATTTTTTAATGTCATACAGGATGGTATATATATTTCAAAGGGGATTCGTCCCCCCAGAGACGGTGAATCCCCTCTGATGTCGCAATACTAAAAATATTTCTACTAGAATTCTAGATTTGTCCTAAAAATTAAATTCTTTGTTTTTTAATAAATTTGAATTTTAAATAATTAAAAGATTTGCAGTTTTCTTTCATGCAGACATTTTGGGGTGAACACTTCGAATCAACTAGGCTATCAGGGGCCGACCCTGCATTACGTCACGACGAAGAATTTCACGACTTTTGGGCCCCCTGTGTCATGTTTTCGTCGCAGGCCGCTCACAGCATTGCGGCGACCATTAGCATTCTTTCTTCGTGCAGTCCACTAGCTCAGGTCGCCACGCGTTTCGGCTCCTATCTGCCGCTGAGTGTGTTTAGCTGTTTTTACACGGGTCCTGCGGGACTGCTTGCACTTTGACGCCGGTTCCGAACGGCTCGTTTCGAGAGGTTACTAGTGCGGCTTGCACCTCTTGGTGAAGGCTGCCGGCTCGGCTCTAAGAGGAGGCGACCTGCAAATATCTAATCTGCTGAGACTCAGTCTCGAATCCAGCGCATATCCGGCCAGCGGGCCCCGGCCACTCTAACCCGCTAACCCACAGTCGCCTCTTCGTTATACTCTATATTTTTGTATAATTGTATGCTGCTGCCATAAATTAAACTGTAAGGGTTTGATATAGTTTTGCGGGCAGCACGAATCATGCCGCAGCATACACGCGTCATGGAGAAGGTTCGACGCGGGTTTGCCCATGGCGCCCAGCCATCCGCATATATCAATAACGCGTTGTCAAACCCATAGCGCGATAACCTTCAGGCCGGGGGAAAGAACCTTAAAATCAGCTATCTTTTCGAATTTTACAGAATTTTTTATCGATTATAATTTTCTTCAGTAAAATATAAAATTTAGCCTTGATACTATACTATTTTTCGATCTTTGATGCGTCTGGCTACAGCAAGGACTTACGCCGAGCGTCTGGATATAGTAATTGGTCGCTAATAATATTCTGTATAACATATTAAAAACTAACTTTGTTCTATGATGTGATTAACTTGTTCTCTTCTGCGCAGGGCGTCTGGCTACACTGTAGTACACTGTGTTGTTTATATTTAATATGAACCAGCTCAGATGCTAATTGTTTTAATTTCATTCAGACTTCATTGTAGATGTACATAGTTGGTATATACTCGTAAATGTTATCTCAGTTTGAGAATTTGTGTATATATATGTGGACATTCAAAAATCAGTTTTATCAATGTTTCACTGCACAAACTGATGGGGTCGGCACATTGGTGGGGTGGTTGAATAACTTTGACATCTATGGTGAAATAAACACAATTCACTGACTTGCGCTTTTGTGTGATCCCACAGTTTCCGATGAGAGAGATGCCGCAAACGCTCTGTTCTTGGATTATTAACCATTGCGATAATAAAATAATTGGAAAAAGCTATTCAATGTATTTATCCTTTAACAATTAAAAATAATGTTCTCTGTAAATACTGAATCAAAAAGTTCTGAAGAAACTTCTACAAAGCCACAAAGTGTATAATCGGACTGCTAGTTGGACATATGACATTTGCATAAAACAAGACTTTCCTACAATTTTCCAAAATACTTAAGTTGGAATGCCCTTGAATCCAGATGACACAATAAAAAAATATCATGGTTTAAAAATGCTGTTGGAAGTCTACTAATACAAGCTCAATACTGCCTCCAGACGTACCAAGTAATTATTACACTTGGCGACATTGTTCTAAAGAAGAAAGGGATGAAAAATAAAAACGTGATTCATGAATACAATCAATGTGGCTAAAGGAACTTTCACATATGCTCAAACCATTGATATAGAACTGATCAATGCTAACATGGTGGTTCAGGAGCGTGAATTCTTTTAAAGCCCGAACAGCTTATACTTAGGTTGAATTTCCTAAACAATTTACGCCAGACAGGTCGACAGCAATACGAGATTTAATAATAATACCTACATAATTAAACCTTTTACATGCTTTATTTAATTTACTATTATTATTAATATGTTATTATTATTATATTCTTAAAAGTTGGTAATAGTAGGTGAAACGGAGATAGCCTCAGGAAGAAGCAGTTGAATCAAAACAGAGTTTGGAGGAAATCCCGGAAGCAAGATCCTTAAAGTCTATCTTGTTATTTGTTTAAAGAATATATTAAATTTAAATAGCATAATTTCCTGAGCAAATTAAATAAGCTGATGTGACTTTACCCATCATCGTATATTTACCGTATTATCTTCGCCAATTTTGAACCAGTTGGAGAATTTTTAAATTAGGTTCGGATCCGATTCCGATTAGTAATAAATAATTTTAAAGAAAAAATTAAAACCGACTTCCAGATATTCAGCCACAGCAAAATGGCGATACATTCCGAAGATTTTAATGGTATTATCTTATTTAGTTGCAAACTAGGTGAAAATATTAACATGAAATTACTTTTTAAGTCGATGCCAAACATATCGCTCTTTTATGAATATGATTCTTACCTTTAATTACGTTTGGGTTTATGCTCCATAAAATTTAGTTTAATTTTGTTTAAAGAACTTTCCATATTTAATATTTTCGTCGTTTAGTTGTAACTAAATAAGATAATAATTATTTTATACCTTTTAGTGTATTTTATTTGTTGCATTTAATTTTTTGAAGTCGGTTTTTATTTTTTTCTTAAAATTTTTATTTTTCTCTTTTTAGTGATGTTATTAATAGTGATCATATCATCAGAACTTGACCAAATTAATATGACACCATCCCTAAGACACCCCTTTCGGATAAAAAAAGAACCATCGAAATCGGTTCATAAACAAAGAGGTTAGGTCTAAACAACCTAAACAAACCTAATAAAAAAGGTCTAATACCTATGAAAAAAAATCGAAAAAAAATGGGACCAATCGGAAGCTAGACTGGACCCAATGCAAAAAAAATTTCAAAATCGGTTGACAATTGGCGGAGATATGAGGTAACATAACAAAAACAAAATTCAGTCGAATAGAGAACCTCCTCATTTTTTGAAGTCCGTTCACGAAAATATAAATTTCATTGGTATTGGTTCTTTTGTTATGTTTGTTGAGCATAACTTCTTTGTTTATGAACCGATTTTAATCGTTCTTTGCGTTGCGGATCGATCAGCTTCCAAGATAGTCAAAGTGCCTAACTATTTATTATTTTCTAATATTCAACGATAACTTTTAGTGGTTGTTCGATCATTTCTTTTTATTGAAAGGGGTACCTTAGGGGTGATTATATTAATTTAATCAGGTTCTGATTATATCATGTCAAATTAACGTAAATATCCAATTCTTGTAGGCAAAATAACCAAATTTTATGCAATAAAATATTTTGTAAAAAAAATCAATGATACTTAAAGGCCATTTGAACACCTGATTTCTGAAGATTTTCTATGTTTATAGTTTAATTTTATTACTAATTTTCTGATTCATGTGCTTTCTGTAAATTCACATGCAAGGTGTTATATTGAATCATTATTCGTATCCGCTTTAAAGAAGCGGAATTCATACTTTTTACTTTGAAAAATTATTTGACCCTTTGCCCCGAGCCATCCATCTTACTTTGGTGCCGCTCATCAGTTGACATCCCAGGTCCTCCATTTGCCGAAAGCGTCTTCCCTTTGTCCATTTGTAAAAGCATTTGCCACAGAGCCGCGGCTTGACCTTTAATTCTTTGAAATAATAGCAAACAAGGATGGATTTTTCTTGAGTTTCAAAAAGTTATTATCTCAATTTATTCAAAATTCAATCTTGCATTTTATTTATTAATTGTTTTGTATATTTTGCATCTTCAAATGTTCCGCTGAATCGGAAAAATATCTAGTTTTAGAAATTTTATGTTGGATTAGACGTCGTTAATGTAGGATGGAGGAAATGGCTAGATCCCGATAACTCAAAGAACAGTGATGTGGGAGAATTTGACTCAATCGGGGAACTTTACGTGAAATCCATCATTTTTATATTTTAGCATATATGTTTGTGTTATGTATCGTGCTATATTTATTGATATACTAGCTTCAAAGGCCCGCCCTGGACCCCTGCAGTAGCTGCTTTAATTGATGTTTATTAATGTTTGAAATAAATATAATTGTTTCATTATAAAGTCTTAATTAAGAGAACCAATAATAGAGTGTGTAATAATATTTCTGCTGGAATTATAAATTTTATTTATTTGTAACGAATGGTTTTCGAGGCTTGCCTCTTCATCAGTCTATTACACTCACTAAACATATTGCTTCAATATATAGTCTCTTCTCTAAAACGAAAAACTTCAATTTTAATAAAGTCTTAAATAGATACAATTTGAAGATTCTATTTAACTATGTACACTCATAACAAATAAGATGAGCTCTAAATATTTAAAATGTATTAAAAATCCACTTTAATTTATGTTAATGGGAAAAGCAAAAAAAAGGTTGTATTATTATACTAGTATGTAGGTATTATTATGGGCAGATCGTTATTTTGATTTTAAGTCGATTCCTCATAACTGTAATGGTTTTTAATAAATCGAAGGTCCAAAAAAATCTAATGTAGAATTCTTATTCCTCAAGTATTAATTAGAATCGGTGCTATTTTTGATTCGTCGATTCCTCCTCATCTATGTCGTCATAATGGCTACCAACGTAAAACGCAGGCTGCAATCAAAAATCAGATGTAGAATGGTTCACTCGAAGCTGTTAAATGAGGAATCGGTCCATTGTTTTTTTGAATTAAACTCAACGCGTAGACTGCAAATTGCAAAGAAGAATGTCTGAATTAATAATATAGAAATAAACATATTAATATTTCAAATCGAATTTGGATAAAGTTTAGCAACGATCTGCGGTTCATTTTTTAATTTTTGTTTTTAAATGTACTTTAAAAAAATAGATAGTTTTTTAAATCTTTGTTGCATTATTAAATTCTTCTTCATAACGATAATGCTGGTTAGAACTGTATGGAGAACGTTGACATAAGAAGAATCCCAATAAAGGGGCCATAACACATTAGTTCTTTTATAGTTTGTTGAAAGCTATGTTGCTGTGCTAACATGATTTTTTTAGTTTTTTTTCACTAGATTTTCCAATTTTCGAACATTTCTAATTTTTTTTTGCAATACTTCCGTTCGGACTATTGCGAACATTAAAAAAATTAATACAAATCGGATAAGGAGCATTTGAAAGTCAACACAAAGAAAAGAAATTCATTTTATTATATGGATGTTTAAAGGAAAAAAGGGAATTTCAATTACGCTGCTTCTGATATATCTTCCGATACTTAAAAGCTTTAATAATAAGCCGATGTTTTATTACGTTGAAGTATCTAGGGTTGTGTCCTCTGAATGAATTATGAGCGCTTATACATTCGTCCAGAGACTCCAAAATTTTGGAAAAGGATGACGCATTTGGCTGCAAGTATGGGAAAATATTGATGTGTTAAATACCAATTTTTGAAAACTTTACATTTGTTCGTTAGAATTTTACGAAAGGTGGCTGGCGATATTTATACATTATAAATATCTATATATATAATTTTGATTATAATTTAAAACGATTTGACTTTTATCTATATAATAAAAATGAATTTTCTTTTTCTTTATGTATGAATCTCTCAAATACTGAATACAGTTGGCTAATTTTTTTTTAAATGTTCGTAATAGTCAAATTCAGTTTAATACAATAAAAAAAAATTCTGCCAGAGAAAATTGGAAAATTCTGAAAACTAAGAGCATAATCTATTATATATTGACTTTGGTTTTGCCCAAACAATAAAAGAACAAACTATACTTAATATTTGGCGTCCATATTTATCAGATTTTTTAATGTCGTATCATTCTTATCATGGACAATGTGTTCTAACCACAGCTATCGTTGAAGAGGAATTAATAAAAAAACCTATCTATTTTTTAAGTACATTAAAACAAAAATTAGTAATTCTACAACGGATCGTTAAGCATCATCTGCTATCTTATTCTAAAATAAAGTAGCAAATAAAATTTTACAAAAGAAACTATATATGACCTTTTGGCAGTTATCAAGATTGTTAAATGAATTTTAAAATCCCACAAATATTGGTGAACCAATTGATGAACTCAAAAATTGTTATTTAATTAAAATAAACTTGCAACGGATCGTTTGCTAAACAATCTAAATTCTGTTTGAAACATTAATAACAAATGTTTTATTCCTTTATTTATTAATCAGATAGATATCGCTTGCGATTTACGGTTCATATTTGACTTTATTTCAAAAATAATGATCATTCTCATTAACGATCGAGAATAACCATTCTGCATTAGATTTACAACGTTTCGATTTTAATGATGAACATGTGAATCAATTTAGAAGATAAAAATGTAATCGTTTATATCTCTAGCTAGAGGTGTAACAATTCTACATAGATTTTTGACATATGATTTATTATTAGTAATCATTAAAAAGACATGGAAGAATCATTTAAATCCAAAAATAACGATCGGTCTTATCAATACTAGAGGAATAACCTTATTGCATTTCCATTTTTGATATTTTGACTATTAATAGAAACCTCTTCTCTATTTTTTGTAGAGGCAATTGCTGTTTCTGTTTCTTAATATTTGATAAGGTTTATTAAAAGAAGAAATTGTATTTTGTGAATGCGCCATCTATCTTTTGAAAATTTATTCTGATGGCCTTCAATGGTGCTGAAAGGTGAAAATTTAACGAATGTGTGACACAGCTATTTGAAACTGAAGAAGTCAACAAAGTCAAGCGAAGCGTTGGAGTGGATAAATAAAAAATTCGCATAAGCACATCCTTATTTGCCACAATATGACTTTAAGCTCTGAAAATGTGGAAAATCGACTTAAAATCAAAAAAGACTAATTCTTTTATCAAACAACTCAACGATTGTTGCCACTTTTTTTTGCCCCTTAAAATAGCTTGTGAGGGTGTATCCCTGTCGGAGAAATGCTCGGCATCCATTTCAATGACGCCTTCTTCTTCCAAATTCACCATAAGCAAAATAACTATCTACTGGATTGACACACAAAATAAACGTTGTTTAAACAAATTTTAAGTAGGTTAATTTAGTGAAGCCTTCTCTTTAAATCAGTTAATATTAGAGTTTGAATTATTTTATAAACACTTATTTTCACCTTTGAAATTTTCTGGTTCAGTTTCACAAAAAGTATATTGTGGCTAAAATGTATGTTTTTTTGAGTTTGATTAGCTCGATACTTCTTCGGGTTGCCGCTGATGCTGGGGTTTCATCATGAGACCCCCAGTTTTTTAGCTGAACTCCTGAAGAATGAGCTAACTAAACGGAAATATATATCGAGCTGTCAAACAAAAAACATGCATTGTTTAATTCTGTTTCTTTCTATGGCTTAATGCTCCTCATAAGTTGCTAACAATGTTTTATAGAACCGACACTAAATCCTTAAAAACTAACATTTTCATTGTTGTGAATTTTCAATTGAATAATTATTTGTTAATAATTGCTGTTGTATAATTAATTATTTAATCATTATTGTTGATAATTAGGTTGAATAATTGTTAAATGCAAAAATTACTAAGTTTTTATCTAAGGATCTAATTGATTTAATATTTTGTTTGTTGAAGTATCAAATAAAAAAATAGTTCTTATAGAAAGTTGTTCAGTTTTTTTTGCTAACGTTTTTTTGTAGATTCCAGAATATGTACAGAGCATGTAGGTTTTCCATTTAAAAAACACAACTTGACCTGTGACCCTATGATGAGCTTGTTTCTGGGTAAACAAACAATAGCATAGTTTGGTTTCCGCCTCCATATAAATAAACTTTTATTTGAAACTTTTTTTCATTTAATGCACTGTTTGGGTTATAAGACTGTCTCAGAGATGAAAAAACTCACCCGGTATATATACAGTTATATAAATTCGATATATATGTGTGTATGTTTATTTGCGTCAAGCAGAGAATAACCTCTTTGTTTCTCTTTGTGAGATCTTATGGTTTATTTAGTTTGTAATCAGAAAGCTTCTCTTCTGGTCTTTTGCCCCATCCCCCTCCCCCAAACAATTATGGCTTTGTTGAAGGTAGACATTTTACGTCAAGATTATGTGACGCGTAAATGATAAAATGAAAAAGGGTTTTTTAACATGAGATTGGACTAAAGTTAGCTCCAAAAAATGTCGAACCAAAAATGGCCTCCCTGATGCCCAGATTGCTTTGCACTTGCCATACAGGGTATGGTCAAGTATTGTAATCGTGCATGAAAAAGTGTTTTTTTCCTTCTTTTTTTTTCGAAATATCTCAAAAACGGCTGAAACTATTTTGATTAAAAAAATTGAGCGAAACCATGGCATTTTGCTCTACAAAAAGCTCTAATAAGTGAACATCGAAAAAATTATATTTTTCGAGATAATAATTGTTTTGTCAAAATGTCTGATGTCAGTTAGTCTAGTTGAGTCTGTGCGTTACCAAATTTTTGTGGACGAGCTAGCTCAAAAACTAGTGGGAATATCGAAACCAAATTTCACACGTAGTTTTGGTCCATTGAATTAAGAGCTGATTAGATTTTTGGTGCATATCGACCCAAAATTAAAGGAGTGGGGAGGAGGGGTTAAAAATTAAAAATCTAGGCCATTTGAGCAAACTCAACCAAATTTTGTATACATAATCAGTGGGACCTCCAGAAGTCTAAAAATGCAAAAACTAACCGCCAAAATGGGGGGGGAGGTGGTCAAAAAATGAAAATCTTGGCCATTATACCAAACTCAACCAAATTTTGTATACATAATCAGTGGACCCCAGAAGTCTAAAAATGCAAAAACTAACCGCCCAAAATGGAGGGGGGGGGGGGTGTAGTGTCAAAAATGAAAATCTTGGCTATTATGCCAAACTCAACCAATGTTGTTACATAGTCAGTGGACCCCATGAAGTATAAAAATACAAAAACTAACCGCCCAAAATGAGGAGGGGTCAAAAATTGAAAATCTTGGCCATTTTCAAACTCAGCCAAATTTTGTATACATAATCAGTGGGACACCAGAAGTATAAAAATGCAAAAACTAATCCCCCCTACATTATTGTAAATAATTTTAGGGGCCAGGGTTATATGGTGAAGTCAAGTGGATCGCCACATCAGAACACGTCAGCTTATTTTATCAGATTATTCTTATTGAACGTTAGTGTAAAATTTCTATGTTTACCTAACATGACCGGAATAATTCATAACAGTGACAGGGGTAAGCGGGAATTTTATTTCCGAGATTGTAAAATTTCCTTTGGCAACACTGGTCACTTCATTTAGGAGAAAGCAGCCAGTGACCACACTCCCTTTAGAAAAGCCTCTACGAGACATTCTACCTAGAAGGACAACAAGGTTCAATTGAAAAGTTTTTGTTTTGCCGAGAGTAGCCTTCACAAGAAGAAACAAAGAGGTTGTCCTCTAGCTTGATACAACAAACTCCCTCAATCCGACATTCTTGGATGGAGAGCAACTCGAATTCTTTATTCTCAAAAGTGCTGATTTTTTTTTAAATGGATAAAGCGTCTATTCATGAACAAGTCTTGAATCGGATTAACGGTCAAGGCACAGATGCTGATCCTCAAAATCCATTGAACAACGAGACCTTCGATTTAAACCAGTATGGTGTTTTAATATTACCAAGAGGAGAGATAAATAATGGACGTTGAGCTGCTTCAAATTGAAAAAGCTCTCATTTTTGTATTTTTGTCTATATGTTTACTTTTTATATGCTTTTATTTTTATTTAGTGATTCATTATGTACTCTTATTTAAAAATAAATATTTGTTCCCAAATTAAATCAACTTTCACATTTTCATTTATTTGAAGTCATCACGACACTACTAATTTACACCTCGTTCCTTCATTTAGATTTTTTAACCGTTTTCAAAAAAAGGAGGAGGTTCTCTATTCGACTGATTTTTTTTTTGTTTTTTTTGTGCCAATGTTACCTCATATCTCCACCAATTGTGAACCGATTTTGAAAAAAAAATTGTATTGGGTTCAGTCTACTTTCCGATTGGTCCCATTTTTCATAGGTATTAGACCTTTTTTGTTAGGCTTGTTAGGGCTTAACTTCTTTGTTTATGAACCGATTTCGATGATTCTGTTTTTATTGGAAAGGGGTATCTAAGGGATGGTGCCATATTAATATAATTCTGTTGATACGATCACTATTAATAACATCACTAAAAAGAAAAATAAAAATAATTTTTAAGAAAAAAATAAAACCGACTTCAAATTTTTTTTTTCTACCCTTTGGCCTCGGGAACTTGATGCCCATTTAGCCAGTCGTCATCAAAAAAATTAAATGAAATAAATAAAATCCACTAAAAGGTATAAAATAATTATTATCTTATTTAGTTACAACTAAATTACGAAATATTAACATGAAATTACTTTTTGAAGTCGGTGCCAAACATATACCTTTTATATGAATCCCACTCGACGGATCTTACTTAGTACGTTTGGTGGGTACGCTCGCATATAGATATAGTTTGTTTGGCACCGACTACAAAAAATAATTTCATGTTAATATTTCGTCGTTTAGTTGTAACTAGATAAGATAATAATTATTTTATACCTTTTAAGTGTATTTTATTTCTTGAAGGGGGTACCTTCTTACGTACATAAACATCAACTTCCGGTCTTTCTAATTGAGCCAAAATCTTGTTATACTTCTTGTAGCCTCTAGATAGCTTAAGTATCAAATTTCAAGGCTCTGCGACTTTTCGAAGACGAGATATGAACGATTAAAATATTTATTTCACCACACTCTAATTTACAACCCCTTTTTCAATTCAATCGGGTTAAAAATTTGACACAACTATTAACTCGTGACACTTAATAAATACACTAGTATCCCATCAAAAGAAGTCTGCTGGACTTAAATCGGGACTCGTCGGAGGCCAGGTTATGTCACCCTCCGCGAAATCAGTTTCTGAGGAAACATATCCCTTATCACGCGCATGCTCTCATTCGAAGTTAAAGAATCGCGATTTTTCAATCGAAACACAGTGTTTCAGCAAAATGAAGCCACGTGTCACACTTCGAATGAGAGCATTCACGTGATAAGGGATATGTCTCCTCAGAAACTGATTTCACGGAGAGTGACATAATCTGCCTCCGAGGAGTCCCGATTTAAGTCCAGTAGACTTATTTTTATGGGGACACTTTAAAAGCAAGGTATACGCTAATAATTCGACAACATTGCAGCAATTGAAGTTTTTCAAAATTTTCGCCCCTGTTTGGAAGAGTGTTGCAACAGCCAAAGACGTCATCTTAATGAGTTAATTTTCAAAAACTAAAATTACATTTAATAAACTTTATATTGTATAAAATTAAACACTTTTAAATATAATAGTTTTGTGTTCTTTCTATTTTCAAAAATGAATTTCTTTCTGGACCACCCTATATTATAATTATCCCTTATTGAATTATTTTATTATTTTTCAAGCCAAGGTGTGATGAGGAACCTTGTTAAATATAATAAGCTGACGTGTTCTGATGTGGCCATCCACTTGACTTTACCATACAACCTGCAACCTGGCCCCTGACTTATGTTTAATATTCTTAATAAAATTATTTATAATCATGTAGGGGAGGCATTTTTAGACTCCTGGGATCCTACTGATTATGTATACAAAATTTGGTTGAGTTTGGTACAAGAGGCCTAGATTTTCATTTTTTGAACATACACCTCCCCCCCTCCCCATTTTAGGCGGTTAGTTTTTGCATTTTTAGACTTATGGGGTCCCACTGACTATGTATTCAAAATTTGAGCCTAGATTTTTAATTTTAACTTACCCCCCCCCCCTCCACCCCTTAATTTTGGGTCGATATGCACCAAAATCTAATCAGCTCTTAAACTCAATGGACCAAAACTATGTGTGAAATTTGGTTTCGATATTCACACTAGTTTTTGAGCTAGCTCGTCCACAAAAATTTAGTAACGCACAGACTAACTAACTGACAACCAGACTAACAGACATTTTGACAAAACAATTATTATCTCAAAAATTATAATTTTTTCGATGTTTCAGTTATTCAGAGCTTTTTTATATAGCGAAATGCCGTGGTTTCATCAATTTTTTTTAATTAAAATAGTTTCAGCCGTGTTTGGGATATTTCGAAAAAAAAGAAGAAAAACCCACTTTTTTCATGTACGATTACAGTACTTGACCATACCTATATGGTAAGTAAAAATATGTCTGCAATTACAAAGAGCAATCCCCAGCAATAAATTTCATATAGCTAATGATGACGTCATTGGAATCAGAATCTCAACCGTTTTGGGGAAATTTACAAAAAATAACAATGCAAATTTAGCCTCCCCTCCGCCCCTCTCCCTCCTGGAGGGTTAGTTAGTTGGCCACATGTTCAGTTCATTTATTCAAAAGCAGCCAGTGAGTGAACAGGTACCCTGTTTGCACTATCTTTTTGAAAGCCTTCTTCGAGACATTCTTCCTAAGCCCGTCACAACAAGTTTCACAATACTAAATTCTTGAACGAAAAGCAGACCAAATTCTTGGTTGTCAAAAACACAACTGCTTTTTCGAATCGTCCAACTATCAAGGAAATGGATTTACCTCAAGAACCAGTTACATCCGGGGTGAATGATTCAACTCTTGATTTAGCTCAAGAACCAGTTACATCCGGGGCGAATGAATCAACTCTTGTTTTACCTCAAGAACCAGTTACATCCGGGGAGAATGAATCAACTCTTGATTTACCTCAAGAACCAGTTACATCCGGAGTGAATGAACCAACTCTTATTCGATCGATTTGGATTCGCCACTGTAATGGTAAACAACACCGGTGGAATTGAATACGACAATAGAACCTATCATTCATCATTATTGTTAACGTGACGAGTGGAATCGGGTTTGTATCCTTTCTTCTTCACTTGTATATGTTTCTTTATTACAATATGGTTTTCCTATGAAAAACTATTTCAAGATGAAAATATTTTCATTCCTTAAGTAACAAGATCAAAATCGTACGGTTTTCCCACCACCAAGCAATAGAAGAAAGAAATGATTTCTATATCGTTTATCGGAGTAATCCTGGTATAAAAATGTTCCATTTAATATGCTGCAAATAAATACAAAGCTACAAAAAAAAAAACAATCTGAAAACGTTCATTTAAAATCGGAGAATTTAAAAAGAAAATCTTAAAATTTTCATTGTAAAAGGGAGAATTTCTCTCAACACTTTCTGATTTTAAATGAACATTTTCACATTGATTTTTATAAAAATTTGTATTTATTTATACATAAAACAATAAATACATTTTTTAAATATAATTAATATGCTTAAATTGGTTTAAATTTGATTTTTATATTTATTTTTATACACATCAAATTATTTTTTTTTTTGTAATTTATTAATAAAATATTTTAAAAATCATAAATATATACTTTTTTTTTGGTGCTGTCTGTCTTTAGATTTTCTAGATAACAATTTATTATTTTTACTATCTATAATAGTATTTATCATCTATATTTACTTATTTATTGTCTATGTTTACATTACACAATTATTGATTGTTTGTTAAGAGTGTTATTAATCATTATCGTTATTAATTATTATTATTATAATATTGAGCGATGAAATATAGCGCCCCAAACACTCCGCCCGGCGTTTGGCTGGTTCGGTTTTCAATGTGTTTGATTAGAAAAAAAAATGGGAGACCGAAACACACCCCACCCGGACTAAACTTTCGGAGGTTCGGTTAATATATATTCAATTCGGCTCGGTTGGGTTCGTATAGCTCCTTTTCGGGCTGGTTTTTAGACGGTTCGGTTGGCGTCGTACCGAACCGTCTAAAAACAGCTCCGAAAAGGGCTATACGAACCCAACGGAGCCGAACTGAATATATATTAACCGAACCTGAGTCGATTTGCATTACTCATAAGATTCACGAAGGGCAGGGTTATTTTGTCTGAAGGATATTTTGTCGGGGGCTGATTTTTCATTTTTTTTATTATATAAAAGACTCATGTAATTAATACTCCTAGTAATTATTTAATAGTTCCTTCTTGCAAAAAAAATAATTAAATAAATAAATAAAAATCGGCGAAAAAGAAAAATGTTTAAAGGTTTAAATCTAAAAACTTAAATAGAAATAATATTCAATTAGGCTAGGAGTCACAATTTTGACTTTTTCAGTTCAAACATTTTAGAGGGGAATTTAGAAAAAAAAAATAGAAATAATAGAAATTGTTTGTTTTTTTTTTATATTTTTTTCAAAAAATTTCAGTTGAAGTAAATATTTATATTTTTTATTTTAATTCAAGATAATTTTATCTCCAAGATAAGCTGTATCAATGTCTACTTTCAAACTATTTATTTGTAGTGTTTGCTTTATATTTATACTTATTTTAAAGTACAATATTTTTTCAAATTTCTTAAACATTTCATTGATAAAGGGAGAAATTTTCCAGAAACGATTGGTTTATAAATAAAAGTTTTCAGATTCGTTTACATAAAAGATTTTTATTTATTACTTTCCCATTTATATTCAATAGAATTTCATTTTGTAACTTCTAGGTGGAAGGAATCGTTGCCCTTAATAGTTGGAAACCGGATTTAGGACATAAAACCGGAAATTGTGGTCCCCAGAGGCCAAAATCCATTGGCCATTGAGTATGTACGTATGTACCCCCCCCCCCTGCGTTTCGCAACCATAAGTCTCAGATATATGAAATTCGAAACTTAAGCTCGATATAGGCTAGAAGGAGTACAGCAAGCTTTTGATTGAAATCGGAAGACTGGAAGTAGACATTTACATGAAAGATTTTTCGTTTTTTTTTATTTTCTCAAAAACGGCTCCAACGATTTTTTTAAAAAATTAGTGTATTTATCAAGTGTCTTGACACTTAATAATAATAGAATAAATAATTTATACCTTCACTGATTTTTAAGCCATTTTTCCCTGAGATCCTTTTTTTATCCACTTTCCCAATTTGGGTAAATTATTTTTACACCTGTTATCCCGCACTATTCTACAAATAAGCTAAAGATTTAATATTATTTTCCCGATATCAATCCAAATAGACTGAGCAATTCATCTCAATATATAATGACAAAATACATACTCTATACAATTTTGTTTCACAATTATTATTTCTTTTTAAGATCACCGAAGAAACGTTTCTGACCTTTCCTTGTACTATAGATACTATCATGGTGTATGTTCAGTCGAGTTGAAATCAATTATCCCCCCTAAAGCTCTCTTTAAGAGAAACACGCGGTTTTCCAACGCTCAGAATCCCTTCGCTGTCAAATTAGATAAAAATCGAACAAGAGCTTTCGCCAACTCTTTTATTCCTATGACCTCCAGAGATTGGAACTTGCTCCCAGCCACCGTCTTCCCCGCGACTTATAACCTTCAGCAGTTTAAAACCCGTATCCACAGATACCTTCCCAGCCCATTAAAACCCTTCTTCTTCTTCTTTTCACGATGGAGGGGCCAACCCAGGCCTTTAGGGGATGCACCTTTTTGGTGTAACTCCTTCTCTCATCATTTTCATTAAAAAAAAATAGGTAGAGCGCACACATTAAATTTCTAAAAATAATTAAATCTCTGAACATATTAATTTTACCTAGTTTACTATATATTATTTTTTTAATATATGTTCAATTTATTTATAGAATGAGTACTTATTAAGAAATTTCCAAAATAACCAAGCAAAAAAAAAACGCTTTTTCAATGAACTCGATTACAATACTATCCCATAAAGTAAAAAACAAGCTTTTTATTTCAAATTACATTATATAGTAAAATTTCGTTATACATGAATGAACATTTTGGAATACTAAAAGAAAAATATATTTAATAATAATAAATAATTTGAGAAAATTATAAAATACTATTAGTATAGGATAATTCGTAGTATTGATTTTTCAAATAAATTAAGATTCGTATTTTTTCAATAAAATAGCTTGACATAGTAAAAGAAATCAAGATATGAATGCACCATACGACTTTCGCTTAGTATCTCATCTTCTTTTAAATCATCATACCAAATTAATTCTCTTACTTTGTTTCAATCAACCTTAACAAAAAAATATTGATCCCAGATCCTGTAAAACTTGTTAAGGATAGCGATTTTTAAACAATTTGTTGGCATTCCTTTTTGAGAAAATTTTTTTTTAATAAAAACTACCCCACCCTTTAAGTAATGCAGTAAAGAGTTGAAGAGTTGTATTTGAATTTTGAGTAAAAACTTGACGTATCATCGCTAGCTAATATATTTCTTAATTTTCAAGTTTTGTACCTTCTGACTTAATAAGGCTGCTGAGATATAAACAGATATAGCTCAATCAAATTAGGCCTTATATCGAAATTACATGTTAGGTACATGAAACCTAATTCAAAAGAGACAATTTTACTGATTAACATATTAATTATAAAATTAACAGTAAATAAACTACGGTGCAAAAAAATCAACCCACTAATAAAAAGTTTATTAAATAGCAAATTATTTTTAAAAATTTTACAAATATTCATATAATTTGTTCTATTAACTCTTAAACTAACGTATTCAATAAATATTGTTGATAATTTTTGAATTTTAAATAAAAAATAAGTGAAATTAAATTAAAAGATACAATTACAAATTATCATACTTTTTCAATATTACTTTAATTTAAATAAAGTCTTAATAAAAGATCAAATTCCATTTGAAATATCAATAAAATGAATAATTTAGAATTAAGCATCATTGATAGAAAGATATAGAACAGGGATGGCAAACTAACCTTAACTTTGGGAACCGTAAATTTATAAAACTGTTTCAAAGCGAACCACATTGTTTTGGGATTAATTAATGTTTTATTAAAAAAAGACACATTTTCTATTTTATAAAATATAAATGAAGTAACATATATTTTTTGCTCTACTTACTTATAATATTACAAATTACAAATTAATTTAATTTTTGTATTATGATTTTTTTAATTTAATTATTAAACAGGGTGGGATATAAAGATCTACCACATTTTGAAGAGATATAAAAAATGAAAAAATTTAACTAGTATTTTAAACATTATTAAACAAAAATGGGAGGGAGGATCAAAAATTACAATTCTAGCCCTTTTGACCAAACTCAACCAAATTTTGTATACATATTCTGTGGATCCCCAGAAGGCTAGTCATGCAAAAACTAACCAAATTTTGTATTCATAGTTTGGTCGAAAGGGCTAGAATTTTCATTTTTGACCCTCCCCCTATTTTGGGTGCTTAGTTTTTGCATTTCTAGCCTTCTGGAGATCCATAGAATATGTATATAAAATTTGGTTGATTTTGGTCGAAAGGGCTAGAATATTTATTTTTGACCCCCCCCCCTTTATCTGATAATGTTTAAAATACATTTAAAAAAAATTTATTTTGTGTTCTTTTCAAAAATATATTCAGTTTTTTTATAGTTAAATTTTTACATTTTTTATACCTCTTCAAAATGTGGTAGTACTTTTGCCACACCCTGTACTTTTTAAAATCAGTATTATTCAAGAGGGTTCAAGAGTCGCACGAGATTGACTGAAGAGCGGCGCGGGGCTCGCGAGCCACGTTGTGGCCATCTCTGATATAGAATATACAAAATGTATATTTCTGAAGTTCAAGCACTTCAAATTGTGTGCCTAATTAATCAATGCCTAAGTCAACAACAAGTGGCAATTACACTTGCAATAAGCAATAATTTCAGTAATGTATGGTTCCTTGTAAAAATTTTATTATTTAATAAAGATTTTTTGCCCTTCAGTGTAGTTTAAAAAAAATAATCATCAACAACTCATGTATTGTCGACTTTAATTATCGGCATCTTCTAATCTATTTATCTAATCGACAAATTGTTCAAGTGAAAACTTCGCCATCCTTGCAGCTGATTCAGTTCGGCCCCCTCCAAATAATTTCAAACTTACAGTGATTGCATGGTGTATAAATTTGAACGTACTGTGGATGGCGCGCTACACGTGTAAAATGGTGGAGGTCGAAAAGAATAAGCTGATCAAGTAGAAAACATTAACAATTTATTGTTGAAAAGCTGTTTATTTTAGAATAGTGGGTCTCGCTTGTTATTTGTAAAAAAATTTATACTCCCTAAGATGGTATTTTTATTGAAGGAGACAATAAAAGTGTATCTTCTGCTGCAATTAAAATTTTTATTTATTTATAACGAGATTATAGTTTCGAGGGCTTTGCCCTCTTCATCAATCTATTACAATTGATTCACAGGAATTAATGTGTGATAATTGTAATAGACTGATGAAGAGGGCAAATCCTCGAAACTATAGTCTCGTTATAAAAAATATTTATAATTCCAGCAGAAGACACACTCTTTTACTGTCTCCTTCAATATATAAAAATTCTGCTACCCTCGGCAAGAATTGTTGATAGTTTTATATTTATTTAAGCTGTTGACTGTTAATTTTATAATTAAACATTTTGATATGTTAGTCAGAAAAATGTTATCTTTCGATTAGTTTATGTTTCATTTATTTTAGTATAATTTGTGGGTCATTAAATATCAATGATTTCTACTTTTTAACCGACTACAAAAAGAAGTGGGTTTTCAATTCGACTGATTTTTTTTTTGTATCTATTGTTACCTGATTACTTAGCCAATTGTGAACCGATTTTAATTATTTTTTTGCATTGGGTTCAGTATAGTTTCCGATTAGTGCCGTTTTTTATTTCATTGGTATTGGACATTTTTGTTATGTTTGTTCAAGCATATCTGCTTTTATGAACCGATTTTAATTATTCTTTCTGCGTTTGGATCAGTATAGCCCCAAGATAGTCAAGATACCTAACTATTTATTTATTTTATATATGTTCAGGAATAACTTTTTGCCAGGTTGACCGATTTCGATAAATCTTTTTTTATTGGAAAGGGGGTACCTTAAGGGTGGTCTCATATTAATGTCGTCAAGTTCTGATGTTATGCTTAATGACGAAATAACGTAAATCTCTAATTTTTATGAGCTAATAATCGAAACTATAATAAATAAAATCTTTTATAAAAAAAATCTGAAAACATTCATTTAAAACCCGGTAACGTTTCGAGATAATTTCTCTATTTATGAATTGAATTTTATTATCAATTTCTGTTGATTATTGATTTTTAATTTAATTTTGGTAGATTGAGAGGATTTGGGAGGAGAAAAACCAATCGACTTGATTGGGGAATAATGGATTTGAAATAATTATCGGAAAAGAGGTTTTTTTATCTAATTAGATTTTTCCTCTTATTAAAAACAAGGACTAAAGATGAATAAGGACACTCGATGGTGGAGAAGTAATCTCCGGAATCGAAGCAAAAATACAATGTATACATTAATTAATGTAAAATAATTGGTTTAATATCAATTTCTGTTTCATTCGCCCGAATCTTTCTCTTACGAGATAAATGCAAGGTATTATCATAAGTCACTATTCTTAACATCACTAAAAAGATTTATAAAATTATTTTATAAAAAAATAAAACCGACTTCAAAAAAATTAAATGCAACAAATAAAATAATAAGAGCTCAAAAATCAAATAATAATAATGCACTAAAAAGTATAAAATAATTATCTAATTTAGTTACAACTAAACGATAAAATATTTACATGAAATCACTTTTTGAAGTCCGTGCTAAACAAACTATATAAGGCGAGCGTACCCGCCACACGTAATTAGTAAGATCCGTCGAGTTTGATTCACAAAATGTAAATTTTTGGCACCGACTTCAAAAAGTGATTTCATGTCAATATTTCATTGTTTAATTGTAACCAAGGGGTGATCCGCGATTGGAAATAGGTGTACACTTCTTTGGAAGTACTTGGAAATATTTGGAAGTACTTGGAAATATTTGAAAGTACTTGGAAATATTTGGAAGTACTTGGGAATATTTGGAAGTACTTGGGAATATTTGGAAGTACTTGGAAATATTTGGAAGTACTTGGGAATATTTAAAAGTACTTGGAAATATTTAAAAGTACTTGGAAATATTTGGAAGTACTTGGGAATATTTAAAAGTACTTGGAAGTATTTGGAAGTACTTGGGAATATTTAAAAGTACTTGGAAATATTTAAAAGTACTTGGAAATATTTGGAAGTACTTGGGAATATTTAAAAGTACTTGGGAATATTTGAAAGTACTTGGAAATATTTGGAAGTACTTGGGAATATTTGGAAGTACTTGGAAATATTTGGAGGTGCTTGGAAATATTTGGAAGTACTTGGAAATATTTGGAGGTGCTTGGGAATATTTAAAAGTACTTGGGAATATTTGGAAGTACTTGGGAATATTTGGAAGTACTTGGAAATATTTGGAAGTACTTGGGAATATTTAAAAGTACTTGGAAATATTTGGAAGTACTTGGGAATATTTGGAAGTACTTGGGAATATTTGGAGGTGCTTTGAAATATTTGGAAGTACTTGGGAATATTTAAAAGTACTTGGAAATATTTGGAAGTACTTGAGAATATTTGGAAGTACTTGGGAATATTTGGAAGTACTTGG
The DNA here is from genome assembly GCA_024734495.1 of Forficula auricularia. Classification (NCBI taxonomy): domain Eukaryota; kingdom Metazoa; phylum Arthropoda; class Insecta; order Dermaptera; family Forficulidae; genus Forficula; species Forficula auricularia. The sequence goes on along the minus strand of JALMQS010000108.1, from coordinate 9,234,809 downwards.
GAATATTTGGAAGTACTTGGAAATATTTGGAGGTGCTTGGAAATATTTGGAAGTACTTGGAAATATTTGGAAGTACTTGGAAGTACTTGGAAATATTTGGTTAGGCCGCGGTTCACCCCTCGGTTGTAACTAAATTAAATAATTATTTTATACCTTTTAGTGCATATTATTTGATTTTTGAGTTCTTATTATTTTATTTGTTGCATTTAATTTTTTTGAAGTCGGTTTTATACTGGGTTAATAACAGATATAGCATTAGTAGTATGGGATTGCTATCACTAGGGGCGCTTTACTGCATGTTTGTTGAATTGTTCTCTACTCTTATTTCAAATCTCTCTTCGAGATAGTCTACCTGAGCGGTCGGTCGGTCATCTAGCTGCCCTTCTATCAAGCTTTATCCTTGTAATCCAATATTGTGGTTGAAAATGGAAGATACTGTGACAATCATTGATGAAATTGCAGCAAGACCGGCAAACAAATTCATTCCAATTATTGACTGGCCAGATTGTATAATTGGTCCGGTGCCAATTGAAGATAACTGTGTACCTAAAGACAACGACAACGAGAACGACAACGACAACGACAACGACAAGGAAATCGGAAACTTTTTTATAATTGTACATATTATTATGTTCTTTATATTTTGTGTAATGCTATACATTCCGATATCTATCATTTGTAACCCAATTCAAACAACTCAAGTCACCAACAATAAATGGATATTTGGGTTAGACCCTGAACTCGAGATTTATATGCACTAGAGTGGGGAAAATAAATATTTTACGAAATGTGTCAAATATAACTTGTTTATTTAATTGGTTATGAAAAAAATGTTTGTAACCATTTTTATTAAATAATAAATTATTTATAATATAATCAATTTTTTTTTTTTTTTTTATTAAAAAACACCCTTACCCATATTTTTATTTAATAGCTTTTAAGTAAAATAAAATAAAAAAATAAATAATATTATAGTATTTATTAGTAATGAAGCTGTTGAAGCTTTTATTTTTGTGATTAATTTATTAAAATTTGAATTTTTATTTAAATCACACATGATTAATTATAATTACTTATTGAAACAAATAAATACAATATAAATACGACGTTTCGATCGACTTATTCTGCGATCGTTCTCAAGTATGAGCACCCATTCCGATTATAGGTTAACTGCGGCAATCTCGTGTAATTCATGTTTGTCTCAGCTCAATGTATAGTGTGTAGGCTCGGTATATTTGTGTTTTGAGCCGGGATAAACATGAATTACACGTGATTGTCGCAGACCTATAGACCGAGTGGGCGCTCATACTTGAGAACGATCGCAGAATAAGTCGATCGAAACGTCGTATTTATATTGTATTTATTTGTTTCAATAAATAATTATAATTAATTAGGTATATGTGATTTAAATAAAAAGTTACCTGGCCACCGAGCGATGCTCGGTAACTTTTTGCTTCAGTTAAAAGCTATATATTAATCTCCGAACCGCCCTCGCCCTCCGAACCTCAACCTCACCCGCCGGACCCCCACCACTTCACCCCACCTCCTGCACCCCTCCATCCCACATCCCCCACGGAAACCATTTCCCTCGCCCCCTCACCGAGTTTTTGAATTTACCATAAATAAAGCCTTGTAGTATCCCACAGATTATGTGAATATTTGTATAGGTGTATAAATAAATTCCGTATAATATTTTTTAATTAAATAACAATTTTTGAGTTCATCAATTAAATTGCCATATTCTAATACAGAAAAATACGCTTGTGGGATTTAAAATTCGATTTTTAATCAATTAAATTTTTTTTTTTTTATAAATTTTATTAAACCAATTATTTTACATTAATTAATGTATACATTGTATTTTTGCTTCGATTCCGGAGATTACTTCTCCACCATCGAGTGTCCTTATTCATCTTTAGTCCTTGTTTTTAATAAGAGGAAAAAACTAATTAGATAAAAAAACCTCTTTTCCGATAATTATTTCAATTCCATTATTCCACAATCAAGTCGATTGGTAATTCAATCCCCATCACCTCCATCATCAATTAAATTTTCAAACTTTTAATATATATAATAATAATTATAATGATCTTATTGTGGGATATAAAATTAAAAAACCAATTATTTATTAAAAGGAAATTGAATAAAAATGTAATTATACAATTTTATTGAGACGACCACCTGTGAATAATTATTTCAATTACCAAAAAACCCATCAAAAACAACTTAGCCGAAGATGAGACCGTGACAGATCGAATTTTCAACACCAAACCCTCCTAACCCGTGAATTTCATCCAAATCGTTAGAGCCGTTTTCGAGAACCCGACTGTATATATATATATATACAAACTTTGCTCGTTTAATATCATCATCATCATCATCATCATCATCAGCCTGTCGATAGCGACAATCCACTGCTGAATATAGGCCTCTTCCATCAAATGGAAGGGGGTTGGCATTAAGCACGCGGATTGGTGACTAGGAATCAGATTATAGCCGGTCAAATATCAATGCAGGGACTCGGACTCGAACCCGGGACTCCTGCTTAGAAGGCTAGAGTCTTTAAGCTCTCGGCTAATCCGATTCCTCGTTTAATATAATAAGATTCAAATTTTAATAATATTATAGCATTCATTAACAATTAACACTTTGCTAACTTGGCCTTCTCAGTTAGCCGCAATAGGTAATTTGAACAAGAAAATTATTTCGCTCCTTAGTATGCTAAAAATTAATAAATCAACGAAATTTATCATTTAATCACGAAAGAGCCATTTTTATAATTTTATCATAAAATATGAGAATTTTAAATAATTTAATAATCAAATTCAAGAATTTTAACGAATTTTATAATTTAATAATAAAATTAGAGAATCATGACGAATTTTAAAATTAAATAATAAAATATGAGAATTTTAACCAATTTTATAATTCATATAATATTTTAAAATTTTATACAAAACTACGACAATCGTAATTTATGCATTGAAATTTGCGGTATCTGTTTGCATTAGTAATAGTCCGAGAGCTAGCAACGTTTTCGAGAAGTCATTCTCAACCGGCTAATTTTTCGATATTTCCTTTTTTATTGAAACTGGATAGGGATGCAATAAGTCTGGCACCTAACGTTCAACTCATTACAAAATTTCAAGCGATTCGGCAACAAAAAATGGTCAATCATAAAAATTTGTGGAAAACCTACCGATATTATAAAAAGCTTTAACTTTTTATACGATCGTAAAACGAATATAAAATCAATGTAATCATTTAAACTAATAAATGTATTAAACCAAAAATACTATAAAATAAATAAATAAAATATTCATTTAAATTTAAATTAATTTTATTCTTATGTTTTTGGAATGTAGGTCACGTGATCTAAGACTATAGTGCCAAATAGTTTTGGCCTAGCCTTAAATTTGCCCTCTGGCTTAGTCATCCGGCTTTTAATCCCATATTGAATAAAGCTTCAAAGAAAACAATAGAATTCCTTCCTTGTACTGAAAAAGCCTGAAAAGAAAATCCAGTTGGAATACATTATCATTTGTTTAAAAATTACAATAAAATCTCAGGAATGAGACCACAGGTAAAACAGAAAAAAAGGTCGTTCGAGCTTTGGTACCTAGACGAAGGGTCAAAGCAGTAATGGTACAATCGCCTGAATAAAGGGGGTAGAAAAGGAAAGGGATAATAAATGGAAGGAGAAATGTTTACTCGCTTAGAAAGTTCGTTCTGATGCCAAAATATTTGTAGGTATTTCCAATACTGGAAACTGATTAAATTTTGGGTACTCATAGGTTCAAATACCCAATTGGATAATGGATTTAAATTCAGGACTCTCCGACCAGCGTCCCGAAATAAAATTATAAACTTACTTAAAGATTTTTATGTACTTACTGGAAAACATATCTGATACAATTTGATATTATAATTTTTTCTTTTTTTTACTTTACCATACAGGGTATGGTCAAGTATTGTAATCGTGCATGAAAAAAATGTTTTTTTCCTTCTTTTTTTCAAAATATCTCAAAAACGGCTGAAACTATTTCGACTAAAAAAATTGAGCGAAACCATGACATGTCGCTCTACAAAAAGCTGTTTGTTTTTAATTATTTTAATTAAGAGGTGTCTAAATCATAACATTACAGGTGTGTTTACAAATAAAGTGATTGAAGTGGCTTTTTTTATATATCTTGGAAACAAATCTTATTTAATTTTATGTTTTTATTTCAGACCCTATACGATTATTTTTTTTATTATTATTTTACTATTTATTTTTTATAATGTTTATCAATGTGGGATGTGCAGAAGGTGTGGTGCAGTTGTGGAGGATCCGGGGGTGGGAGGCGCGGTTGGGGTGGGGTGGGGCGGAGTGTGGGCGAGGTGTCTGGTTTCGGGAAATGGGGGGGGTCAGGTGTTACCGTGCATCGCTCGGTGGCTCCAGGTACTTAATAATTACATCAGACAAAAGAGAAATAAATAGAATGAGGCAACACTGTTTTTTAAAACAATAAAATTGAATCCTTTTTTTTTTTTTGAACTTTACATTTAGAAATTTCAATTTTTTTTTTTTTTTTTTTAATTTGTGTTTCTGATGGTCTTTAGTGGTAACGAAAATAAAAATAGAATTTATACAAATGTGTAACCAAGGGCGGATCCAGGGATTTTTTATGGGGGGGGGTGGGGTGAATGTATATAAGGTGCCCGATGTATATAAGATCTACTTTTTATCTCGGAAGTGTGTCGCGATCGAATTGTCCAAGCGGGGGGGGGGGGGGTCAGAGACGCCGCCCCCCCACTCACACACACACACACACACATAGAACTTTATTTTCAATTTTAAAAAAATTAATGTTTTTTTTTTACAAATTTTTTTTGCCAGGCACGGGCCTCTATGGGGGCAGTCGCCCCCTTCGCCCCCCCTGGATCTTCCCTTGTGTGTAACATGACTATTTGAAGCCCTGAAGGAGTCGGCAAAGTCGACGAAACGTTGGCTGATTAATAAAAAAAGTCACAGATACAAATTTGTCCTTATTTTTAACTGACTTCAAAAAAAGGAGGAGCTTCTCTATTTTTTAACCGACTTCAAAAAAGGAGGAAGTTCTCTATTCGACTGAATTTTTTTTTTTTTTTTGTGCCTGTTACCTCATATCTCCGCCAATTCTAAACCGATTTTGAAAAAAATTTTCATTGGGTCCAGTCTAGCTTCCGATTGGTCCCATTTTTTTTTAGTATTTTTTCATAGGTATTAGACCTTTTTTGTTAGGTTTGTTTAGGCCTAACTTCTTTGTTTATGAACCGATTTCGATGGTTCTTTTTTTATCCGAAAGGGGTGTCTTAGGGATGGTGTCATATTAATTTGGTCAAGTTCTGATGATATGATCACTATTAATAACATCACTAAAAAGAGAAAAATAAAAATAATTTTTAAGAAAAAAATAAAAACCGACTTCAAAAATTAAATGCAACAAATAAAAAACACTAAAAGTTATAAAATAATTATTATCTTATTTAGTTACAACTAAACGACGAAATATTAACATGAAATTACTTTTTGAACATATAGGTATATTTATATTTATATTTATGAATCGCACTCGACGGATCTTAGTACGTTTGGAGGGTATGCTCGCTTATAGGTATAGCTAGTTTGGCACCGACTTCAAAAAGTAATTTCATGTTAATATTTCGTCGTTTAGTTGTAACTAAATAAGATAATAATTATTTTATACCTTTTAGTGTATTTTATTTGTTGCATTTAATTTTTGAAGTCGGTTTTTATTTTTTTCTTAATTTGAATTTTTTTGTGTCTATGTTACCTCATATCTCCGCCAATTGTGAACCGATTTTGAAATTTTTTTTTGCATTGGGTTCAGTCTACCTTCCGATTGGTCCCATTTTTTTTCATAGGTATTAGATTCTTTTTTGTTAGGTTTGTTAGGACCTAACTTCATTGTTTATGAATGATGATTCTTTTTTTATTGGAAAGGGGGTATCTTAGGGATGATGCCATATTAAGAAAGACGGGAGGTGGTTTTAGTGGGTAGGAATCCCTCACGCTGCTGGATACAGGCCCAACAGTGTATTTTTAAGATTTCCACCTACCCTCGATACAAAAAAAGTTCTGTTGATATGTTCACTATTAATAACATCACTAAAAAGAGAAAATAAAAAATAATTTTTTAAGAAAAAAATAAAACCGACTTCAAAAAATTAAATGCAACAAATAAAATACACTAGAAGGTATAAAATAATTATTATCCTTTTTAGTTACAACTAAACGACGAAATATTAACATGAAATTACTTTTTGAAGTCGGTACCAAACAAACTATACCTATAACTGAGCATAACCTCCAAACGTACTAAGTAAGATCCGTCGAGTGCGATTCATAAAAGATATATGTTTGGCATCGACTTCAAAAAGTAATTTCATGTTAGTTTAGTTGTAACTAAATAAGTTAATAATTATTTTATACCTTTTAGTGTATTATATTTGTTGCATTTAATTTTTTGAAGTCGGTTTTATTTTTTTCTTAAAAATTATTTTTCCTATAATAAACTTTGAAATAATACAAATTATGTACCGAAATGATAATAATATTTTAAATAAACATGAGATATAATTGTTTCTCCAATTAATATTCCTTCCTGATGATATTTGCGATTTATAATTGTCCATTAAATTATGTTAGTTGCGGAATAAAAACCTTTTTTAGAATCAAAAGTGAATCTCGCTCAAGGCGAACCTGCTCTCTGCTGGGTGTCTTTTTGTCTCGGCTCTTTCCCAATTGGTGTGTGGGCACCAGCATCAAGAAATGGTTCCGAGGTTACGAGACTCTTGAGGAAATTGGGCCGCCACATTCTCACCTTTGACCTCTTCGCCTTGGGACGCTGCCGGAAGACGAGCTTCCTTCCATTTCGAGATTCGCGATATTTTACACCAAAATGATTTGAGGGTGGATACAAAGCAATCTATCTCCTCATTCATCGTGAAATTTGGCGCGAACACCTTTTGCAGATGACTTCAATGAAAATTGAAAGTGAATGAGTCTTACTGAATTTGGTTTTCTCTAAAATAAAGAAAGAAATAAATAAACTGCAACGGATCGTTGCTAAACTTTATCGAAAGTCATTTCAAATATCAATATGTTTATTCCTTTATTATTAATCAGATATCACTGGCTATTTGCGGTCCATGTTTAAAATAAAATAAAAAATTTTAAGAAAAAATAAAACCGTCGTCAAAAAATTAAATGCAACAAATAAAATACACGAAAAGGTATAAAATAATTATTATCTTATTTAGTTACAACTAAACGACGAAATATTAACATGAAATTACTTTTTGAAGTCAGTGCCAAACAAACTATACCTATAAGCGAGCGTACCCACCAAACGTACTAAGTAAGATCCGTCGAGTGTGATTCATAAAAGGTATATGTTTGGCACCGACTTCAAAAAGTAATTTCATGTTAATATTTCGTCGTTTAGTTGTAACTAAATAAGATAATAATTATTTTATACCTTTTAGTGTATTTCATTTGTTGCATTTAATTTTTTTGACGTCGGTTTTATTTTTTCTTAAAATTTTTTATTTTTCTCTTTTTAGTGATGTTATTAATAGTGATCCTATCATCAGAACTTGACCAAATTAATATTGCACCATCCCTAAGATACCCCCTTTCCAATAAAAAAAGAATCATCGAAATCGGTTCATAAACATAGAAGTTAGTTCTGAACAAATCTAACAAAAAAGGTCTAATACTTACGAAAAAAAATGGGACCAATCGGAACGTAGACTGGACCCAATGCAAAAAAAAATTTCAAAATCGGTTCACAATTGGCGGAGATATGAGGTAACATAGGCACAAAAAAAAAAAAAAATTCAGTCGAATAGAGGACCTCCTCCTTTTTTTGAAGTCGGTTAAAAAATACTATCTTTCTCTAGAGTAAAGTAGTTTAAAATATAATTTTGCTAGAAACTTTATTTAACATTTTTGTGGTCCCTAAGGTCCTTAATTAGGAATTTAAATTTCATCAAAATTGGTCAAGTAATTTTCAAGATATTTAGAAAAAACTAAAAAAGAACTAATGTTTGTGGACCGATATGTACCAAAAACTAATCAGGGCTTCATTTTGTTAAATTTATGGTAGGATTTCAACTTCATTTCAATCGGTTCAACGGTGTGGAAAAAAATCGTGGACGGAAAAAACGATAACATACATCCATACATCCGCACAGACTAAATGAAAAAATCGCACTTTTTGGCCTCTGGACGAGACCCCATGTAATTTTTGGAAAAACTGTCACGTGTTGAAATTCAACCTAATTGAATACTCCAATTTGTGACTTTAATTGAGACAATGGGTTCGGTAGTCTTTACCTGAGAACCCTTTGAAGTGGCGCTTGCCGCGAGAACGATTACAATACTTTACACATGCTTCGCGCTTTTTTTTTTTTAATGATATTGATACAAGAAGAAGTTGCACCAAGAAGGTACAACCTCTGAAGTCCGTGGTGGACCCTTGTAACGTGAAGATAAGGGAGATTTAGGGATTGGGTAGAGGTCGAAGGTATCTGTGGATGCTGGTCTTGAAAGTTTGAAGGTTATAAGTAGCTGGAAAGACGGTCGGGGAAGAGAATTCCAGTCTCTAGATGTCATAGGGATAAATGAATTGGCGAATGCGTTTGTTCGATTAGTATCTAGTTTAAGCGCGTAGGGATGTTGAATTTTAGAAAATCGTGTATTTCGGGCAAATGAGAGCCTTTGGTGGGATTATCGATTTTATTTCGTCAGAACAAAAGCCATGGTAATATCTATAAAAAAGGAAAGGGCGGAGACAGATCTACGATGGGCTAGGGAGTCGAGAGTGTCAGTTAATGTAGGATCGCCTATCAGTCTGATAGCTCGCCTCTGAATTGCATCTAAGGTATTAAGAGAATACTTGGAGGCTCCTCTCCACAAATGCGAGCAATATTCAAGACAGGGGCGAATTTGAGCCTTGTATAATATAAGGAGTTGAGTGGGGGTGAAAAATCGTTTGGCTCCGAAAAAGATATGTAAAGGTATGTAAGACATTTGATTTAAAAAGATATATTTATTTTATTGAAAAAAAAACAATATTAATTGTTTTATGTATAAATAAATAAAAATCTTTTTTTGAAAACATTTATTTATAAACCAACTGTTTCGGTAAAATTTCTCCTTTATCAATGCAATTTGAAAAAATATTTACTTTAAAATAGGAATAAATATAAAGCAACACTGCAAATAAATATTTTGAAAATAGACATTGATACATCTCGTTTTGGAGATAATATTACTTTCAATAAAATTAAAAAACTTACTTTTTCTAAAAAAATTTGATAAATTAATAAAGTAAAGGGAGTGTAGTTTCACTGTGAATGAAATAAAACTCAAAGAGGTTTATACAAACTCAATATGTCTATCTATCTACTCTTATTAAACGAGCAAAAATTGTTTATATATTTATTTTTTGTTTTTATATATATTTGTATCTTAGTTCTATTTTGAAAAACGACTCTCAGCGATTTTGATGAAACAAAATCTATTAACAAGTTTTGAGGATGAGAAAGTGATCTGGCTAGGTCTGGACCTCGACAAATTTAATCTTAATTGATACTTTTCTTAATTAAAGTAATTATTGATAGATAAAAATCTCAATAAAAAAGTTTATTTACATTTTTGTTCAATTATCTTTTATTTTCAATTGAATTTTTTTAATTTTAAAACCCACTAATAGGTTATAGCAAATATTAATCTATATTATATTGAAATTAGGAAATTTTTGTTTGTTTTTAATTAACAGGTGTCTAAATCATAACATTTTAGGTGTGTTTCACAAATAGAGTAGATTGAAGTGACTTTTTTATATAACATGGAAAGAGAAATCTTATTTCATTTTATGTTTTTAGCTTCAGATCGTATACGATTATTTTTTTTTATTATTATTTTCCTATTTATTTTTTTATAATGTTTAACAATATGATCGAATGTGGGCAAATTGGTGTACGAGCAAACAAATATACACATAATATGTGAGACCATTAGAAAGATAGAAAATGCAAAAACTGGGTGCAGGGTGGGGGTGGATGTGGGAGGTGGGGTCCAGTTGTGGGGAATCCGGGGGTGGGAGGCGCGTTTGGGGTGGTGTGATGTGGAGTGGGGGTGACATTGGTGGGGGGAGGTGTGTGGTTTCAGGGAGGGAGGGCTGGGGTCAGAGAGGTTGCCGGTGGCCTAGGTAGGTACTTGTAATAATAAAACTTGAGCAAGATGCGAGGTAGGTTTCACAAAAAAGAAATAAAACAAAATTGAGTTTTAAATTCGATATATTTCGGGGGTGAGCCCATTATCAGAAGTCAGAGAAAACTGATTATAAATTGGATAATAATTTTACAAATTCTTTTTTTTTTTTTAGAAATGTATTTGGTGAGGGAAAAGTAGGGGGAAGAGGAGAAAGTGTACTACTACTACTTTATTTTTTCAATTTATAATCAGTTTTCTGTGACTCCTGATGAATGGGCACACCTACAGAAATATATCGAATCCAAAAACCCAATTTTTGTTTTATTTTTTTTTTTTTTTTGTGAAACCTACCTCGCATCTTGTCTCAAGTTTTATTATTATATTAAAATGTTTTAACCTATAACCAACACCTAACTCCTTAAAAAAGTTATGAAATATATTGAGTTTATATAAACCATCTTTGAGTTTTATTTCATTCAATGTGAAACTACACTCCCTTTTACTTTATGCATTAATATCCTGTGTTTCTTACCTAAAACCTACATCACTTTCCTTTAAGTGAAAATTTTTAATAAATATTTAAAAAAAAAATTAGTCCATATCTTTTGATCTACTGATGCTGATAATTTCTATAAATTCTAAAATTAATATTTTTACTAAAATTTTTGGGATTCTGGAAAAGTCAAGATCCGTGGTAATATGGAGGTACCTGAGTACGCATGAATGTATAGACACGCCTCTTCTGCTACTTTCCACACAGGAGTTGAAGTGAAGGCCTGGCATCGACCTATAGATGACGTCACGTTCTCAGACTAAATATTTATGGTAATATTAATTTATGTATTAATTTGCGAGTGTTCAAATCCAAAACCCAAATAATCAAAACCCACGATGAATTTATCTCAATGCCTATAATAATTCCTATGGTAGGGCATGCTATTTCTGGGTGTTCCTACCTACAGCTGGCGTCACTTCAACCTCTAGGAGATGTTGGCCTCCCAAATCAGGCACCAGGGCGTGTCTATGGTTCATAGTCTAAGGGAGGTACTATTAAATAGTTGTCTAGGAGTATTATATAACTTTTGGGTCTTTTATACAATAAAAAAAAATATATTTTATGATTTTTTTAAATATTTTATTGGTAATTACAAAAAAAAATAAAATGTTTTGATGTAAAAAAAGTACAAAAATCAAATTTAAAACCAATTTAAGCATATTAATTTATATTGGAAAATTTTTTATTTATTGTTTTCTGTATAAATTAATACAAATTTCTTTATAACAAAACAATGTCATTTCAAACATCTAAAATTTACTTCTGAAGTCGATATAGGAAACATTTCTTCTTCTTTTATTGATTCTTGGTGGGAAACTCGCATGATTTTGAACTTGCTGCTTAAGGGATTTTAAACTATTTCATTATTTGAATCCTGGTGTCTATCGTAAGATAGTCTTTTATAGGCAAACCATATTATCAATGAGTACAACATTAAAAAGAATGAAAAAAGGATAACTTTTTCAAATTCATTCAAATTAAAACTACTGCTCAGCACTGGAAATTGATTTCCTCGTTGATAAATTGTATCGTTGTGTTCCATCGCACCGTCGTTGTTTACGGTAATAAATTCATTATAGAGGTTTCTATTTCGATGACGTGTGAAGTTTTCAGCTTGATCCACCCCGGGTGTACCATACAAGAGTTGTTGAACAGAATACATTTTCTTGGAAGTTGTGTTTTTGAGAACCGAGAATTTGGGCTGCTTTTCGTTCAAGAATTGAGAAACTTGTTGTCGGCTTAGGTAGAATGTCTCGAAGAGGGCTTTCAAAAAGAGACTCTAAACAGGGTACCTGTTCACTCACTGACTGCTTTTGGATAAATAAACTGACCATGGGGCCAACTAACCCTCCAGGTAGGAGAAGGGCGGAGGGGAGGCTAAATTTCGCTGGCCATGTAGTCGAAAAATAATTTTTAAGAAAAAAATAAAACCGACTTCAAAAAAATTAAATGCAACAATATAAATACACTAAAAAGGTATAAAAATAATTATTATCTTAGTTAGTTAGCAACTAAACGACGAAATATTAACATGAAATTACTTTTTGAAGTCGGTGCCAAACATATACATTTTAAGTGAATCGCACCTTGACGGATCTTACTTAGTACGTTTGGTGGGCACAGCACGCTTATAGGGGTGTAGTTTGTTTGGCACCGACTACAATAAAATAATTTTTTAAGAAAAAATAAAACGACTAAAAAAATAAATGCAACAAATAAAATACACTAAAAGGTATAAAATAATTATTATCTTATTTAGTTACAACTAAACGACGAAATATTAACATGAAATTACTTTTTGAAGTCGGTGCCAAACAAACTATACCTATAAGCGAGCATACCCTCCAAACGTACTAAGTAAGATCCGTCGAGTGCGATTCATAAAAGGTATATGTTTGGCACCAACTTCAAAAAGTAATTTCATGTTAATATTTCGTCGTTTAGTTGTAACTAAATAAGATAATAATTATTTTATACCTTTTAGTGTATTTTATTTGTTGCATTTAATTTTTTGAAGTCGGTTTTTATTTTTTTCTTAAAAATTATTTTATTTTTCTCTTTTTAGTGATGTTATTAATAGTGATCATATCATCAGAACTTGATCAAATTAATATGGCACCATCCCCAAGACACCCCCTATCGGATAAAAAAAGAACCATCGAAATCGGTTCATAAACAAAGAGGTTAGGTCTAAAACAAACCTAATAAAAAAGGTCTAATACCTATGTAAAAAAAACGAAAAAAATGGGACCAATCGGAAGCTAGACTGGACCCAATGCAAAAAAAATTTTCAAAATCGGTTGAGAATTGGCGGAGATATGAGGTAACATAGGCACAAAAAAAAAAAAAAAAAAAAAAAAAAAAAAAAAAAAAAAAAAATTCAGTCGAATAGAGAACCTCCTCCTTTTTTGAAGTCGGTTAAAAAGTAATTTCATGTTAATATTTCGTCGTTTAGTTGTAACTAAATAAAGATAATAATTATTTTATACCTTTTAGTGTATTTTA